>JAVIWC010005454.1:0-571292 GCA_031894815.1 Creontiades dilutus | reverse complement strand
CTTGCGTGCTGTTGCCCAGAAGTCTGCTCTTTTCTCGCCATTAAAAATGTCTTTCATCGCACCACGGCTCGACAAATCCACGTGCTTATCTTATTGTTCTTGGATTTGTCCAATTGCTTGACAGCTGAAAGGATTTCGAATCCAACCATCGTCAGGGTCAGGTTCAGGGGAGTATATATTAAAAGCCGTAGGTGCGTAGGTGCTCGGCTGCGTTGTTCTTTATTGGGTCAGGTAAACTCTCTTCTGCAGACTGAAGTGTGCTAGCGTTTATATATTTTTGTATCTTGCGGACCCCTCAGCCATACCTCGCGGACCCCCAGGGGTCCGCGGACCACCATTTGGGAACCGGTGGTCTAGGTTTTTAGCCAGTCGAGGAGATTTGAACGTGTCCCCATTCAATTCCGAAAAGCTCATCCAGTTTGGCTAAAAAAAAACACGTATTCCGGCGTTCAAACCTCAATTTTACTGGGAAATCAAATTACTACAATTAATGTGATTGGCCCACTAAAAAGCTGGGGTTTCGGCGCACTTTTTAGGCGGTCTGCACAGACCTGCTACAAAAACTAATAGGATTGAAAAGCGTTTAAAAAATACGTATTTTTTTAAATTCTGTCAAAATTTACTTTTTGGACTCTTTTTCTGCTTCTTAAGTAATTCCGTTTGAAAAAACGCAACAAATTCTGTCACTGGGGTTTGTTATTCAATTGGCTTGCGTTCATGATTTGAATTTCTACTAAGCTTTAGACTGTGCGTGTTTCACAAGTGATAGAGCGATTATTGGATTTCAGGAGATATGCATAGACCGCGTAAATCGGTTCTCAGCAAAAACACCTATTTGGATTGATCAGTTGATCATATTTTTGTGCCTCCTGAAATTCAATAATCGCTCTATGACTTGTGAAACACACACACACACTCCAAATCTTAGTTGAAATTCAAATAATTAACGCAAGACAATTGAATAATAAACCCCAGTGAAAGAATTTGCAGCGTTTTTTTATGGTTATCAGAATGCTTCAACCCGTGTATCGGCTACAAAGCCTTTTAGGAGTTCACTCCATTATCCGAATTACTACATCACTGCATCACTAGGTTACTGATATCAAAACAAAAACAATAATAAACCAAAATGATGCAAATGTTGGCACCATGAGTCGGGCCATACATCGAGAATGGTTTGACCTACGGAAATGGGGAGGGGCTCATTTGATTCCTCGTGGAAAGTTCTTCAACAAGAGTCCACATTTAGGCCGCCTTGACTTTTTTTGAGGTTTTTAGGGATTTTTTACAAAACTTTGACGACCCATAAAGGGCACTTTAAGTTAAGTGAGAGTGCTGGCTCAAGAATTGGGGCGTCTTCAGATCAACATGGATTTTTCCTGAAAATTTCAGCTTTTTTGCTTTCAGCCGTTAGGGAGAAATCGTGCGTACGGCGGACGTACGGAAAATTTTTTATTGCAGATTCGGATTCTACACCCTTTGAAACGTAAACCATGAAATTTTCTGCGGGGGGGTTAGAATTTTTTTTTCAAGAGCGATTACAATGGTTTAGGCATAAAAAAGACGGAAAATTGTATGCTCTTTTTAACGTTATCCTCAAATTTAAATTCTACGTGCAAATTAAGAAAGTTATGTCAATTTTAGTGAAGTAACAACGAAAAAACGAAAAAACTCTTAAAAATGAAATTACTCGGGAACGAAGCCCCTAAAAAAACTTTACTAGGCACTCTTGGTCAGAAATTGTAGAACACGTAGAAGAGAGGCGGACAAAATTTGCGTTACACCCTGAATACAGTTAGGTTTCTTAATTCTTGGAAAGTCACTTCGTTTATTTACACCAAAAACAATAGCTGGACCAGTGCACTTCCTCGAACGACCCCAATTCCAATTCCATTATTACCATTAGTCGTCAGTGTATTTAATTATTAACTAACTTAAAGTTCGTTTTTTTATGTGTGTTTGTACGATACCACAATAAAACTCGGATGCGAAAATTGTCTCGGGCCCTGGCTTCAAATTAGGCTCGGGAGGGCAGTAGGCCTATACGTTTGAAATTTCGATGACAGGAGAGCGGGCGCCGTCTCCCACAGGGAGCATTCTCTCGCCATACGGTTCATTTTTAACGCTCGACGCACCGCACTTCACTTTTTCCCCCCCACGACACGAGTTGAATTCTTTTCCAACCAGATAGGGGGATGTGGACGCACGGAACTCACAAATTACTGGAACCGAGCAACCCTTGATCTCCATCCCCCTTTGTCAGTAATGTTTTTTTTTTCCTCATTTGAGAACAACTTCCAAAAAAAACGAACCTCTAGAGAAATCTGCAGGGTCTCCGGGGACACCAGGAGGGGGCTCAATTAGATCTATGGCAGTGTCTTACCACCCTTCTAGCTGCATAATTCCCTCGGTTTAAAGGCTCTTGCGTAATTCGGTCTCATTACTTACAACCGAGATGACTTCCCGATTGTAACCCTCCCTTATTCAGTGACTCCTTGGCCCAATGATCAACAGCCTCGTTTCCATTTATGCCAACATTAGCTTCTACCCATGCTAGCGTGGTCATCCTGTCCAGCTGGGACCTCATTTGGACTGTCTCCAAAATATCGCGTTCCGTTTTCGTGATTTTACTCCTAGGAGTGATGCCGCCAACGGATGTCTATCCCAGTATCCGGAGTTACCAACGAGCACGGTGGCAGGAGCAATTTGCCAGCGACCCGAGAGGCGGATTCTACTGTCACGGAACAATCCAACGACAATAAAAAATCATTTAGAAGGGAGAAATCTGATTTAAATTATGGTTAGCGGCGACGTCGCGAACTAGGACCAGGAGGTACCTAGCAATACCGCTAGATACCGTGGGCATGTTGAAATGATTAATTGTAGTAACCTGGAAAAAGAGGTACCTCCTGAAAGGTTTTATATGATTATGTTTTCTACGTTTACGGCGATCGCCCAGTTTTTATTCTTTTAAAATAGTTCGCGATTTTATTCATTTAATTAATCGAGTGCGTATCTACTCATACGAAGTGATTCTTCTAATACGCTTGGAAGGAAACCGTGAGTAAATCACAGAATAATTTCCCACTGGGATATTTTGTTGTTTTCCCCCGTCAGTCACATGGTGACTACGTATACCATAATCTGGGCTGGTAATTCATTTATTTATTATAAACCCAAATCCAAATCTTGAGTTACGGAAAATATATTATTTTTTTCTCGTATTTACGATACTTCGTTTCCTTTTCTCCACTAAACATAAAGGAAGAGGTATCACTACAAAGCAGGCTTCCTAAGCATCTTCAAACGGCCATGGTTCCATAAAACAGGGATTTTCCCAAGAAACATGGTAGTAACCATAACGCGCCTCAGTAGCAACCATGGAATTTGCAAAAAATATCCAGCAGATAAAGGCATTATTCAGGACTCCCCTCTGTGTGATACCTGTGACACCGTGGAAGATCTCGAACATTTAATAGTTATGTGCAACAAATTCACAGCGCAAAGAGACATTTTATTTAAGAACTTGAGTAAAATCGTAACTTTTCCAACTAATTACAGATGCATAATTTTTTCAGACAGTTTTGAAGTTTATGATTTATTGTATACATTTTTAAAAGAGTGTGATGTAAATATTTAATATTTTATGTAAATAAAAATGGCTATGACGAAAGCTAATGCCAATTTAAAAAAAAAAAAAAAAAAAATACCCTCCCTATAATTTTTGAACTAGCACGTATCAGGGGCGCAGTATCGGGACAGACTGGGTAGGCGTCTCGTAGGGACCCGACTTGCTACTTCAAAAAAACCTCGAAAACCCACATTTTGGGCACGTTTTTGCCCACTAGTGTTTATTCATTAATTTAATAAAATACGGGCAAAACCCTACACAAAAAATTCAAATAGTCGGGAAAGAATAGTTGTATAAAAGAATTAAGCAAAATAGTATTAAGTCAGCAAAAATAAATGAAATAACTGAGTAAGTCCAACGAATTTGTAATACTTGAAAGTGATTGTTATATCGATTCTACCTTTTCTTGATTACGATTTCTTTATGTTATTCCCTTTTTTTGACCTTATTAATTACTAGGGGTTTTATATGCACAGATATATAAGGTTCAAGAAATGATTATACACAAGGTTTTGGTAACAAATTGACTTATTTATTCAATAATTGTATTTATTGCTCCAAGAAAAACTACGGGGCTCCTATTAACCACGAGGTGGAAACGATTTAAGTATTTCTTTACTATCGTTTATTTTTATGAAATAGCACCGCAGGGTATTAGGTAAGGAGATCGGTTAATAGTATGGATACTGGATATTGATATCAATTTGATTTAAATACAATGATAAATGAAGAACGGATTGCCTGGTAGGATGAGCGCTGGCTATCACAAATTACACAAGACACTCACTGAAGGAATTCACCGCACCTCCTCCTAACTACCACTGGTGAATGTGAGAAGATGTCCAATTCGGGGCATTCGTTTACGACATAATTTACATGCCGAGGCATCTGCAAAAAGGTCTGTTATAGAGATAGTTTGTCGGCGAGAAGGGAACCAGAAAAAGGATGCTTGATCGGGAGTTGAGCCGAGGGAGAACCAAGCCAACCCTGGCCAGAAGGGAAGGAGAGTCCAACATTCCTGTCGCCAGTCTGCAGAAGTATGTCACATCGGCCAGGTAGTGCCAGATTTCTGGACTCCGCTTGTTACACATCTTCTCCACAGCGCCAAAGTCCACCTCTTCCTGAGGAATCCGGGATTTGTAGGCCACATAGCGCAAGAATCGACAGAGCACCCTCCGTAGTTGGTTTGTCTGATATTTGTAGTGGAGGGTCCAGACGACTGAGGCGTACTCCAAGATGGGAACCACCAAAGCCCTGTAAAGTGTCTCGATTGCTGGCACAGTTAAACTCAAGCGTGTTTCGTTTTATGAAACCCAGGGCACGCATTGCTAGGCTGGAGACTGTAGACACCTGGCCAGAAAATGAGAGCACACAATCGAGAAGCACACCCAAGTCCTTCACTGATGCCCCCTATGCGTATGAGGCGATCGGGTTGACTAGAACTTAGCACCAAATAGTCCCCTGGTGCGCAAGAGCGGACTTTTACGTGAATTCAAAAACTTTATGTCCGAACAATGGGCTGCGTATGGCGGACGAACATTACAGATTAGGAATCTGTGCAACTTTCTAAGTAGAGCGAAAAAATTTGAGGGCAGGTTATAAAACATTTATAAACGATTTCAAAGGCTTATTATTGAAAATAATAAGCCAACATCAGATATGAAGAAATCATTTGACAATAAATGAAGGAGGTTTGGCGATTAGTGTAGCTTGTAGCTTCCGTTATATATTATCATGTTCTATACATCATAGAAATGAATTGGAAGAATTATCAAATATTAGATCATAATTTCTCATAATGTCACTCCACATGTTGACATGACAAATGCACACTTGACACTTGCTTACGGTAGGCGTACACAGCCTGAATGAATGCATATCATCATTATAACTAAAGTACTTATTCTAATAAACTACCGTTTATTTTCAGCATTGAAAGTGAACATTTGGTCTCGAAATGGAGAAAAACGTGACCACCAAAGGCAAACTTTTGGTTATTTACAAAGGCTACCACTATATCTTACATTAAATTAGTAAAAGTGGTGTTATTAGTTGGCTGTGTGATTAAGGAGGTTAAATATGTAGGATGTTTGAAAAGTATCAACAGTGAAGTGTAAGTACCTACGAGCTTAAGTGGCTAAGAACCAGTAGGAACTAAGTGTGATGGGGGAAAAGTTTTGGTCCATTGTCAAGAAAATCGATTCCGAAGGCGAGAGAACCCTATTTGATGGAGAAGGATAGTTCCTCCTTCCGGTGTTTTGAAACTGCAACGACTAAGCATACACCTGAAACATTTCATTTATGGGTACCCTGTACGCCACGCAGCTAATCGCCTCCGTTCTTCGAAGGGGTAACTACTCCATCTCACCTACTCCTTAGATATTCATCTCAGTAGAGATACTGATGTCGGAGATCTCCAAGGTGCAATTTTAGCACCAACCTCCAAGAATATAGCACTCCAGCCCTGCACTCCACAGAAGACTGGGAGACGTTGAGGGACACAATCGGTATTTTTGGTCCGATATAATAACCTATATTTGGTATGTTTAATTATAAAGGAATGTGTTTTCTTGTATCGTTAATTTTCACAAGTACATTGCAGTAGGTAGGCAAAGCCGTGTTGTTTGCGTTTATATACATTATGTGTCTTGTAATAATATAGCCCATTGAACTTAATTTCAGTAAAGCAATAGGTTTAGAAAATATGACTAACCTCAGTCAAATTCGTTGTTGGTTTATTATTTATTATTGAATTTCAGGGATATGCTTGGAGCACGTAAATCTGTTCTCAACCAAAATACCTATTCGGATTGATTAGTTGATTATATTTGTGAGCCTCCTGAAATTCACACTCCTGGCACACAAATATGATCAACTGAACAATCCAAATAGGAATTTTGGTTGAGAACAGATTTACGTGCCCTATGCATATCTCCTGAAATTCAATAATCGCTCTATAACCTGTGAAACACGCGCACTCCAAAGCTTAGTAGACATTCAAATCATGAACGCAAGCCAATTGAATGATAAACCCCAGTGAAAGAATTTGCAGCGTTTTTAAAATAATATTTCATACTTCAAAATAGAATATATCAATGGCATCGATATATCCGACATTTTTTGCCGATATATCGGTGCCATCGATATGTTCCATTCGATATATCGGAAAACCGATATATCGATATGTTGGAAATGTTGCCATCACTAAACACAAAACGCCTTTTGTTGTCGGGTTGCCATGATTACTGATAGACCCGTAACTACCGAGATCTAGCGGTGCCAGGCGAAACTATGGGTTTCCCGGTTTCATTCAAAAACAAGTTTACCTCGCTACCTTCAAAACTACTAGTGACGAATTTTCAAAACTCCGATATTTTTTAAACACCTTGTACAATAGGCAGAAAAGGAGCAGACTGAAAGAAAATTACTATGAGGTAAAAGTTGTTGCAAATCGATTTTGAAGTTTCGTCGTTTTTGTGTTGGTCACCCTGTCTAATTGTTGGAAAAATTGTTACCCCTGGTCAGGGGAAAAACAATAAAAACGGGGAATTTGGTTTTTAAAATTAATTTCTACTTTCTCCGCCAGAACGCAGGGTCGGAGGGCTATATTCGAGGGGTTGGATGTTAGTTGAGCGAACCAGCCTCCGACATCAGTCAACGTTCCCTCATTCCCTTATAGGGTGGGGATGTAGAGTGGGGATAAGGATGGTAGGGTGGGGAGGGGTTAATGCTCGGGAAATGGGCCGCTAGGGGTGAGAGGTGGATATTAATAACTTGGGGATAAACCTCGGGAAAGGGACCCGATGCCCGAGGAACGACGTCCAGTTTGTCAAAAGTCTCATTTGTCCCCGGGCACCCTCCTCGACACTCCTCCCAACACTACGTCACGGGAGCATCACAAAACGCCACCGGGCGCCCTTTCCTCTCCGCGTTCCAAACGCACAACGCCACCGTGGGCCCTCCCCAGGGGATGAGCATTATAAAATGAACATGTGTCGCCGCCATCTCGACTCCCCCTTTCGTGAGTTTTCCAGATGTGACAATGGACCCTCACTGCAGAACACAAGTGATAACTGCCATAATCCACCGATAAATTGAACATGTAGACACAATAAAACCCCCTTCCGAATTTTTCGATGACGAGTCTTCAATATCATATTAACCCTTAATCACCTCAGCTACCAATATATTGATTTCATCATTAAGGTTGGAGCTTCATTTTATCATTGGATTCCGGACCTAAGCATCTTCAAGTATATGTATTGAAGAAGCTACATTCCAAATTTTAGCTTATTACAATTGATATGGTAGAAATCATGTTTAGGACCGTCTCTGTCGGCCCCGGACCTAAGCACCTTCAACCAAAAGTCCTAAGTTGGCTACAAACCGAATTTGAGCTTCCCAAGTGATCACTACCACAATCCACCGATAAATTCAACAGGGAGACACAATAAAACTCCATTCCCAAGTTTTCGATGACAAGTCTTCCACATCATATTAACCCTTAATCACCTCAGTTAACAATATGTTGATCATCATTAATGGTTGGAGCTTCACTTCATCTGTGCATTTTCGACCTAACCATCTTCAAGTGCTTTGGTCGAAATCATGTTTAGGACC
The DNA here is from genome assembly GCA_031894815.1 of Creontiades dilutus. Taxonomy (NCBI): domain Eukaryota; kingdom Metazoa; phylum Arthropoda; class Insecta; order Hemiptera; family Miridae; genus Creontiades; species Creontiades dilutus. Next base: position 563,041 of record JAVIWC010005454.1, on the reverse strand, counting down.
AACTCTGTCGGCCCCAGACCTAAGCACCTTCAACCATAAGTCCTAAGTTGGCTACAAACCGAATTTGAGCTTCCCAAGTGATAACCGCCATAATCCACCAATAAATTTAAGAGAGATACACAATAAAACTGCATTCCCAAGTTTTCGGTCTTCGGTTTCGGGTCTTCCCCATCATATTGACCCCCAATCACCTCAGTTAACAATATTTTGATCATCATTAATGGTTGGAGCTTCATTTCATCTGTGCATTTTCAAGTGTTTGTATTGAAGAAGCTAACCATCTTCAAGTGATTTGGTCGAAATCATGTTTAGGACCAACTCTGTCGGCCCCAGACCTAAGCACCTTCAACCATAAGTCCTAAGTTGGCTACAAACCGAATTTGAGCTTCCCAAGTGATAACCGCCATAATCCACCAATAAATTTAAGAGAGATACACAATAAAACTGCATTCCCAAGTTTTCGATGACGGGTCTTCCCCATCATATTGACCCGTAATCACCTCAGTTAACAATATGTTGATCATCATTAATGGTTGGAGCTTCATTTCATCAGCGGATTCCGGACCTAAGCATCTTCAAGTGTTTGTATTGAAGAAGCTACATCCCAAATTTTAGCTCATTACAATTGATATGGTAGAAATCATGTGTAGTACCTCCTCAGCTGGCCTCAGACCTAAGCACCTTCAACCATAAGTCCTAAGTTGGCTACAGACCGAATTGGAGCTTCACAAGCGATAACTGCCATAATCCACCAATAAATTGAACAGGGAGACACAATAAAACTCCCTTCCCAAGTTTTCGATGACGAGTCTTCCACATCATATTAACTCTGAATCACCTCAGTTAACAACATGTTGATTTCATCATTAATGGTTGGAGCTTCGTTTCATCAGTGGATTCCGGACCTAAGCATCTTCAAGTGTCATGGTAGAAATCATGTTTAGGACCGTCTCTGTCGGCCTCGGACCTAAGCACCTTTAACCAAAAGTCCTAAGTTGGCTACAAACCGAATTTGAGCTTCTTCCCCATCATATTGACCATCATTAGTGATAATCAGCGGATTCCGGACCACAATCCACCATCCCATAAATTGAACAGGGAGACACAATAAAACTCCATTCCCAAGTTTTCGATGACGGGTCTTCCCCATCATATTGACCCCCAATCACCTCAGTTAACAATATTTTGATCATCATTAATGGTTGGAGCTTCATTTCATCAGCGGATTCCAGACCTAAGCATCTTCAAGTGTTTTATTGAAGGAGTTACATCCCAAATTTTAGCTCATTACATTTGATATGGTAGAAATCATGTTTAGGACCTACTCAGCTGGCCTCAGACCTAAGTACCTGCAACCATAAGTCCTAAGTTGGCTACAGACCGAATTGGAGCTTCACAAGCGATAACTACCATAATCCACCAATAAATTGAACAGGGAGACACAATAAAACTCCCTTCCCAAGTTTTCGATGACGGGTCTTCCACAATATATCAACCATTAATCACCTCAGTTAACAATATGTTGATTTCATCATTAATGGTTGGAGCTTCATTTCATCAGTGGATTCCGGACCTAAGCATCTTCAAGTGTTTTAATTCACGTCCCGGCCGATTCATCTTGGAATGTCCGGCGAATACACCAGCCAGCGAGAAGCTGTTAAGTGGGATCACCAAGGCTGTTGATGGCCCCTTTAATCTGGACACCATAATGCACATCAAATGTAGAAGTGTAATTCAAACTACTCGAATCCATTTTGGAAATTAACATTCTATTGTGAACGGTTTTTTGTTGTTGTTATTTTACAAATTATTTCATCTACTACGTAAGTCTATTTTGCTCATGTGTAATATTTGTTCATAGTGAGCATATCTGAATTTCAATATAACGGCTGTATTTATCAAGAAACCAATAAATAAATATAAAAATGTCCCGGCCGAAGTGTCAAGTTAAATTATTGAGAAATTTCCATCCACTTGGTACTTGATATGATTCAGATGCCGCATTGTTGAATGACACCCCTCTATCCCATGAAAAAGTACCCAATTTTCTGAAATTATCATTCCTACATCACGATATTAAATGTTGAACTCAAAAATCTTTGTCATCCTGACTCCTGTCATCTTCCTGTTTGTGGGGAATCAAGTTCTTTTGGTTTATTATTCAATATTAAACCATCGTAATCGCTCTTGAAAAAAAAATTCTAACCCCCCCTGAAAATATCATGGTTTACGTTTCAAAGGGTGTAGAATCCGAATCTGTAATAAAAATTTTTTTATCCAGCTCTCTCACTTAATTTAAAGTGCCCTTTAAGGGTTGTCAAAGTTTTGTAAAATCCCTAAAAACCTCAAAAAAAGTCAAGGCGGCCTAAATTTGGACTTTTTTTGAAAAACTTTCCATGAGGGATCGAATGAGCCCCTCTCCAGGTCCGTAGCTCAAACCATTCCCGATGTATGGCCCGATTTATGGTGCTAACATTTGCGTTATTTTGGTTTATTATTGTTTTTGTTTTGATATAAGTAATCTAGTGATGTAGTGATGTAGTGATGTGGTAATGTGGATATTGGGGTGAACTCCTAAAAGGCTTTGTAGCCGATACACGGGTTGAAGCATTCTGTATGAAACGCTGCAAATTCTTTCACTGGGGTTTATCATTCAATGATTCATGATTTGCATTTCTACTAAGCTTTGGAGTGTGCGTGTTTCACAGGTGATAGAGCGATTATTGAATTTCAGGAGGCACACAAATATGATCAACTGATCAATCCAAATAGGTATTTTGGTCGAGAACAGATTTACGTGCTCTCTACATATCTCCTGAAATTCAATAACCGCTCTATCACCTGTGAAACACGCACACTACAAAGCTTAGAAGAAATTCAAATCATGAACGCAAGCCAATTGAATAATAAACCCCAGTGAAAGAATTTGCAGCGTTTTTTTCTTACGTAACCTTCGTTATCCCACGAGTCCCTACTCTTTCTCTCTCTCTCTTACTCACATCTTCTCAGGAATCGTCCTCTTTCTCAAAGCTGACTTCCATTACCTCCCAAATGATTACCCAATTTCCAAAACGTATCCTCCCCACTCCATAAAGAGCAATTTCAAATCCCTCCACTCTCTTTCTCTTCTACTTTGTTTTCTCGCTCTTTCTCATCCTACTCCATTCTGTTCCTCATCCTCTCGAATATTCGTGGATAACGCCGGACAGCTAGCATCCGCCTCCTCGATTCACAATGCGAGAGCTTACCGGAACGAAACACCGGCGGTCAAATAGAAAAAACTCGGAACAGGAGAGGGAAAAAAAACTCAAACGAACCAATCCTGCATATCAGCTTTTCAAAATGAAACAAAAGGTCTTTTTTCATCTGTTTTATGACACGAACCCGTTCGCTTCGTCTTCTCTTGCCCCGGTATCGATGACATTCAGTTACTGGATATGACTTCGTAGCGTCTGACAGACTATCTCCTCTTCCCTCATCATTCGACTATACGTTGTTGTAGATAGATTAATGGTTTATTTCACATCTTTCCCTTTACATGTTACGTTCTTCACTAGTCCTATGACTAGTCTAGTCATCTTCACTAGTCCGATGACTTCAATAACCGATGACTGAGCTGGATGGTGTAACACTGTGGCCCAGCCCGTAGTTGGTTCTGAAATAGTGTTAGAATTTCCTTGTCTGTGGGTTTACCGTAAGGGCACAGTTCTGCATATTCAGTTCGTTGACGTGCATAACCTTTTGCGAACTGTTCTTCTCTTCCCGTTCCTCTGGCCGTTCCTACTGGGAACGGGCGAGTCATGAAATGACTTTATTGGCCGCTTCCGAAAAATAAACCAAAATAGCCAGTCGAACATCTTATTTCTGTCCAAGAAAGTTGAACAATTAACAGATATTGTAAATAAAACTCATTCACTCCACGTGTTCTTTACACGTTTCTATTGTTTGAAAAATGATAATCAAAGTGATTTGGTTTAATGAGTCAGATTGCATCTCGCCTTCAGCGTCAAGGACGACAGTTTTTTTATCGGTCGTAAGAAGTTGAGGTTTTGCTACGAGTCTTGAAGGACACGCAAGTCATCTTCATACAGTTCGCGGTATGAATTGGGAAAGTGATTAAAACCGCAAATTAAGTAGGCTACACAAACAAAGTGATACTACTTTTCTGGAAAAATTATCGAAAAACATTTCTAGTATTAAGAATAGTTAAGTTTAAGTAAATCACTGTGTTCTCAAAATGACCAGCATTGTTTAGTATGCAAGCTCTCGTAGCAGGAAACAGATTCATAGAAGGTTAGATCTTGATGTCTTTACCATTTACCCCCTGCAAATCCGAGATCGGAAGGATGTAGCGTTGATGGGCGAAGAAGGTTATCCCTCTCTCCGAGCTGTCTACATAGAGTAGCGCGTGACGCTAAGAGATGACAAGCATATCGCTCCATGTCAAGAGAAGGTGGTCCCCACTTCTGGCCCCGGGACAAACACAGCGAAGAAGAGGGACACGGAAAAAAAAGGAAGAAGAAGGGAAGGAAGAAAGAAAGTGGGAGCCGGGACGGGACAAGGCTTTCAGGGCGTCGGTTCGTGACAGGAGTGGGACACTTAGGGTGATGGCGAGTGGGAAGCGAGGGGGGAAGTCCGGCGGGAGTGGTGATATCCTCTTAGGGGTTGTTTACACAGGGAAGAAGGACGAAGTACAGGGACGAATTACCGAGCTGAGAAAAGGGGGAACGAAGCTCGTCGAGTACATCTGGACCAAAACACTATCGCCTCCTCCCCACTTCCCATGTTTATCACCCTCCTTTCTCTTCCTGATCGCGTTAATTCTCATTTTCTACTAAGAGGTGGGTGGGACGGCTGATGTTTCATACAATTAAAATGGTGTCAGTATGAGAGAGGGGGGAAAGAGAGAGAAAGAGAGAGAAAGAGAGAGGGAGGGAGAAAGAGAGAGGAAGAGAGAGAGAGGAAGGGAAAGAGAGAAAGAGAGAGGGAGGGAGAGAGAGAGAGAGAGAGAGAGAGAGAGAGAGAGAGAGAGAGAGAGAGGGAGAGAGAGAGAGAGAGAGAGAGAGATTGATCCGGGGGTCATGAAACTCATAGGGGACCATCTACACCCCAACCAGCACAATCCCTGAAAATTTCAACAAAATCGGACTATAACTTCGTGTAGTTTTGCCCGTAAGAAGGATTTGCTGACAGACAGACAGACAGATAGACAGACACACAGACAGAACCAAAATTGTTCAAAAAGGTCTAAAATGCAAAATGCGAGTTGAATTTTTGATTTTGGAGACAAAAAAAAAAAAAAATTTACATTCCGAAAGTGAAAACAATGCTTCCGCTACCTTGGTAGATTCGGAAGCAAAACTACATACAATGTATGTCATGTCCGTTTCAGACCAGTGTAAGACTCATAAAAATAGGTGTATGTCTATGTGGTTGTGTATGACAAATTTTGTGCCCGTTGATCAGCCTACAATCCTCAACCGATTTTGATGACTCTTAATGGTTTGATCCAAATTTTACTCTAGTTGTGCAAAAAACCTCAGAAATTTAGAATTTCACTACTGAAGATATGAACAAGGGGGTTTAACAAGAAAAAATTTTTTTTCGACGCTACTATATAGTATAATTCTCAACATATTTTCGTCATTCTTATTTTGATCCCAATTTTAGTTTAGTTGTGCTAGAAACCAAGGAAATTTTGCTTATGGCGATAGGTAGGGGAATGGAGGGGGTATTACCCAGCGTTGTCAAAACCATAATTGCATTGACTAATTAATCGTAACAAATGAATTAGTGCGAATCAATGGAATTAACAATTATAGTCAATTATTTTATTGTGTAAAATGGCAAGCACATTTTCAGTTAAATTGAACATTGTTGACTCAATTTAAAAAAAATTGATTGGCCTAATTACTTGGTCAATTACAGTAAATTGTACCATTGTTGTGTATTGTTATCAGCTTGTTTCGTACAAAGGGACCAGTAAATTTTGGTTTTTACGGAAGTAGCCATTAGGACATGTTGGAGTCAACCAGAGGTTTCGGAGGCTCACTCGTCAGGTGAATTTCCCTTGTGGCTATTTTTGTTCCTGTTTGATCCACCTTGTTGAAATATAAATTATGATCTTTTTATGGCATCTAGAATGTAATTACAAGATGTTTGGACGCGGGGTGGTAATTTTATATACTACCGACTACGTCTCATGTACGTACATCAATGATCAGCGCACAAGGGTTATTCATATTTAGAAATAATAAACAACTGTGCAATAATGTGAAGCATTTTTGTGCTTCAATGGAAGAGAGCGCAACAGAGACTAGCTCGACAGTATTTTGGCATCATTCGAAGGATGCGGCCGCGAACTGGATTTCAAAATCGCACGGTTTAGAGGTTCACCCCAGGTTTACGGGTTATAAATATTTTAAAAGGGCCTTTCGGCCTCTCAAGAGGGGAAAAGCCGGAGTTTTAATTACTCTGTCATAATATTAATGGGGAGAGATTATTAACTCACCTCTCATTGAGCGGTAATCCAGCGGAAAAGTTTTCGAGGACTTAGATATCACTTCTAATGACAGCGTTATGATTTCAGGTAGCAAAACTCTGTAATAAACTGTGATGGGGAGAACTTAATTGAAATCGCCACACGACGGAGGGTCTCAATTCTCTATAATATTTAATTGTTGAGGGGGTAGGCATATACCTTGAAACGTTTCAGCCTTCCGTACATAAGATCATGAAGCTTATAAAACTATAAGAACATTTGAATAGGGCATCTTCCGAGTTAATCTTAAGCTGCTTAGCATTTAAAACGGGGACGGCGGGGGGGGGTTTGAAAAGAAAAATACCGGAGGAAAGCTTTAACGGTCGGGTTTAATCCTCAGGTGGAGATAGAGATAATGAAAATTGGGAGGGGGAAAAAGGTGTGATTAAAGGGTTGAAAGGGTTAATAGAGCGGAGGCGTTTTCCGGTGCTGCTAAAGAGAGCAAATATCACGCGTGATGGCGTTTCAGAACGGTGGGAAAGAATGGGGGAAGGACGGAAGGAAACGGCAATTCTAATTGTGATCTCCTGAAAATTTCCCTCTTGATTACATTCTCGAGCTCCCCGAAGTATAGGGGAAAGTAATTGTATCGGCCTAAAAAGAATGCTTGCTGGAGAATTTTTGTAGAAAATGAGCTTTGGGGTCAGGTTTTCCCCGATATGGGTTCACTGGGATGACTATGATCTATTGTGATTCCATTCAGAATCTTTTTGATGGCCTCTTCAATCACAAAGTGCAGGATGGTTTTCAGATGTTTTCTTGGCAATATTGGTGAGTGTTAGGGCACCCTTTCCGTATTAGTAATGATTCCTAGCTTTGAGAAAGAGGACGATTCCTGAGAGGATGTGAGTGACAGAGAGAAAGAAGAGAGAGAGAGAGAGAGAGAGAGAGAGAGAGAGAGAGAGAGAGAGAGAGAGAGAGAGAGAGAGAGAGAGAGAGAGAGAGAGAGAGAGAGAGAGAGAGAGAGAGAGAGAGAGAGAGAGATTCCTTCTGAAAAAAAATATTGATCGAGCTTTCCAAATGCTGGAATCTTACTGATGCAGCAGTGGACCATTCACATAGCATTTGTTATGCAGCAAAACATTTTGCTGTTCAGTCCTCATTCATTTCGTAAACGTGGTACCTTAATGGACAGTGGTGAAGTGGGAAGTCCACCAAGTTTGTGATGGTATTTACACCTCAGTGACAATTAGGATTTTACTTTCATGAGATAGTTAGGAACCGCTTGCCTTGTCTGTCATTAGGAGTGTTCTGCCACAATATTGTTGATGCCTTGTCTTCCCATTTCTGAACCAGTTGAATTAAATAACTCCTCGCAATCCCTAATTCAGGTTCAGGTCAAGTCGGTTGGACCCTGATCCCTTTTTTGGCAAGTCCATCAGCCTCCTTGTTGCCCTCCATTCCTTCGTGACTCGTTACCCAAAACAACGTACATAAGGCTACCGGCTTGAGTAAGCTGAGGCAACTCCAGATCAGCTTTGAGGTTATTGACTGGAATATCTGTAAACTATGTAGATGCTTGGAGTTTTCTACAACATGACGTCGATTGACCTGGTCAGTATTATTATGAGACTACCTTTACGTAAGGGACTAATGAGACCACACGACTGCACCATTCTGGTTGCCCCCAGGAAGGGTGGACTCTGCATATAAATGTGCAAGGTGACAGCCCCTTTAACGCCGTGTTTCTACAACCTATGACGTCTAGGTGTGCCGTGATAAGTCAACTGGTCAGCTAAAAAATGACCGTGGCTAAAGATGGAGTTTGAAAAACTTTCAATGCAAAGGAAAAGTAAAAAACTCCAAGTGACATATTTTTGGGTGCCATTAAAAAACGACTAATGCCTTTTCAACGTCTTACTTATGTGAGGCATTTTTTTCTAACCAAATAAAAACGAAGAACAGCACTTCAATCAGTAGAGCACGACATGAGATTGGCCTTGTCAGTTGTAGAGCTGTAAAATGGAGTTAGTGAAAAAACATCAAGCCCACATGACATGAAATCAATAATAAAGATAATACAGTTGTATAATAAAGTAATAACAAAGAACTTTTGTAATATAAAGCAAGAAGTATTTTGTTTGCTTTTCTGAGCTCTAATTTTATTGTTTTCGATTAGGACAGGTGTGTTAAATAAGTTGTAATAAAATAAGTTATTCCTGCAATGGAGTGTTTTCTTTACTTTTCCTAGAAATTAGGTTAGATTTGTCTTTTTTTTGTAACTGCCGTAGGCTAAAAAACACTGCTCAACGCTATAGTCGGTGTTGTGTTTATTGCCCGTGTGATGCCAAAGACTGCTGGCCTCAGGAGTCTGTTTAGCTCTAACATACCAGTGGATTTCCAGGTTTTTGGCCACCACACAACAAATGCAAATGTGACCAAGGGTCTGACGATAGTCTTATCCGCACGTCCCATCATCTTGCCTCCATGTTTTGCTGAGCATTCCATAGCAAGCTCACAATGCTTACGTATCTCTTGAAACTGAATACTCCAAGCGCTTGACCCATGTTAAAAAAAGTGGGTGTGGCACATAGCTTCCTCGTATCAATAACATGACTGTATAGATCATTGAAAATTATTATTGACTAAAGAACTTCGTTCAATCAAGCTCGAGGCTAAAACTTTATTTTCTCTTTATTACTCACGAGGACCATCTTTACATCAATTCGAACAATCCCTGAAAATTTCATCGAAATCGGTCATGAACTCCCGGAGTTTTGCGCGTAACAAGGATTTCACGTTTGCGCTTGCGCAGAGGCTACTATTGATCCAGGGGTCATGAAACCTATAGGGGACCATCTACACTCCAACCCGCACAATCCCTGAAAATGTCATCAAAATCGGACTATAACTTCGTGTAGTTTTGCCCGCAACAAGGATTTGCTGACAGACACACAGACAGACGCGAAACCAAAATTGTTCAGGAAGGTCTAAAACGCAAAATGCGAGTGGAATTTTTGATTTTGGAGACAAAAAAATTTTTACATTCCGCAAGTGAAAACAGTGCTTCCGCTACCTTGGTAGACTCGGAAGCAAAATCAGCTATTGCAAAGACTCCAACATTTTGAAACAGCAATTTTCCAAAATTTTCTGCATCAGAATCCGCATTGAGGCATTATGAAACGAGTTTTAAATTTATTTTGTTTTATTTTTACATGAAGTTTTTTTTTGGGCAAAACGCCTTTCTTGATATCGATACATGAAAAACACATTTCTTACTCTAAACCGTTGGTTGTGGAGGGTGGGAGCGTCACCATTTTATTCAGCGCAAAAAATACATAGAAATGTAGTCGTAGATCACATGAATTTTCAATAATGTAATTAATTTCGTATTTTCTTTTAGTAATTACGAGATTATTCGTAAATTTTGTCTGCAAATAAAATATTATTCGTAAATTTTGGCTGCGAATATGAGTTAATTCGAATTTTTTTGGAGGTAGTCTGAAGTATTTGTGTGTTTCTGATTCAAAATATACAATTATTCGCAAAATTGCCATTCAAATATGGCGAATTGTTATATGTTTTCTCTCCGAATAAACGAATATTCGTATTTATACTTTCGAATAACGAATATTCGTATTTATACTTTCGAATAACGAATATTCGTATTTATACTTTCGAATAAAAATAAGCCCAACTCTGTAATGACCCCCCCAGAATCATCTCGAAACCTATACCCGCCAGCTCTTAAAACGAGCCAAGGCTAGGTATGGTCAAAAGGGACCATATCCACCACCTCTCTCAAAATCAGCCGGGAGGCTCCGTTGTCAAAAGCTGTAAGCTCCGTTGCCAAACTGTTTGCCAGGAAGAAATTGCAGTAAATTCACAAGATATGAAATAGAAAGCAGTTACGTACTCACCTGAATCATTCACAGGATCGGTGCTTCGTTGATTTTTCTTCGTGGTACATCACGATTCGTCACTATTTCGGTCATTTATTGCTTTTTTCTTCTCGTTCAGGTCCACGGCTTGCTTCAGTAGGCCTACCTTCGGGAGAAGGTTCCGCAGGAGTACTGGTGGCAAAGCGCCAAAACCTCGTTAGCTATGATCATTACTAGGGTGCGGATTATTAGGTAATAACATATTTTTATCCTGAAGGAATACTTGAAAGCTACCTAGGGTACTTACCCGTACCATAGCACAATGATTCCAAAAATGCATAGTTATTTTGACATATAAACGTATATTTTAGGGTTAGTGACATGTTTCAAGTAAAAGTGCATATAAAAGCATATTTTGAGGTTTTCCCTTTTTTTTATTGAAAAACGCTGTTAATTATTTCACTGTTAGTATGTAACAAATCAAGTCTGTAACAGCTAACTGATAGTCTGTACGAATCAAGTGCTCAAAGTTTGTCCCAATCCTTCTGTCTCATTGTCATTGGTTTGAAGGAAATCATCGTAGCTCTCTCAAATGAGGGCATTTTTTGGGAATTCAAAGTTTTTTCAGGGTTGGTGACCCTGCCCTTTGAGGAAACACCATGCTTCCGCCATTTCTATACAGCTGAGGCTCAAAAATGAAGTAAGCCGTTTCTAAAACAGGTATACATACATGTACGTTTCAAACTTCTCATTGTTATGGGATCGAGAATCAATCTTATTGATTTGTTTAGCATTCATTTAAGATAGAGATGTAAAAATTATATTTAATGAAAGTTTCAATTTATATAATAATTATAGAAATTATTGTTCATTAGACTCCTAATTGCTGAAGGTTAATGTTGATTTCTCATTGTCGTGGCGATTTTAAACTTCATTGTTGTGGCTACCACAAAAGCCGTCATGGCTGTTTGAAACAATTTTTGATACTAATCAAATACCAAAATAAAATGTGATACTTGTTCTAGCACAAAGTCAGGAAAAACTGAAATCAGATCCCCGCCCACCTACACTTTTGTTAACCCTGATTATTGTGATACATTTAATATTGGGTGGTAGTAACTAACTGCGTAAATCATCTTGCTTCAACTAGGAATTAAAATGTTTTTGGTTTAAATATCTGTCTTATTCAACCTTACCTACACATCGTTTACATAATTCTATCGTTATTTAGTTGACAAAGCTCGTTGTCATAGATACACATCATTGTCGTGTCCTATAAAATTGTAAAACCTGAATTTTGAGGAAACGAACGAAAATCATGTGGGCTTGTACATCACTATACCGTTAGAGTAACATCTAGATTGTACCCATGATAAAAAAAATCATAAATTTAGGAGAACAAAATTTTTTAGTCAGAATCAAAACCTCGATTGTCCCGTATAATGAGAATCTTATCTACCTGACAATTGTCAATTAAACACTTTTCATTGAATGATGAGTTTAATTTCGTTATTCCCTTTCACAATTAGAAAAAGAACCAAATTAACAGGGAATTTACCTGAATGGCATTACCCACACGCCTGACCGGTATTCCCCCGTGGGTGGGGAAATGATAGTCAAAGCGGTTTTCCTAGTTTGCAACCAATATCTCTTATATCAGGTGTAATATGAAGAAAACTAAAGTTGATTATTAAAACCAGATCATTTTGGAAGCAATAAGCGTTGGGAAAATTATTTCAGGACCAATGCGGCCAGACATATGCTCCATGGTAGTGTTGAGCATTAATCCTGAAGAACCTAAGCGTATATTGCAACAAATGAACGCAGTACTGGAGCTAGAAAACGTTAGATTCGTTGAGACATGTAGGGTGAAAGCTAGGGAGGCACGGTTCCATAAAGTGTATCAACACTTGGGACCGCCGAGCTATGTGAAAGACAATAAACTCAGCAATGTTATAATTAGAAGTATTTGTAGGGCGCGATGGGGAATGTTGAATTTGAAATTTAAGCCTTGGATCACAGATCGTGTCTTTACTTGCCCTTTATGCAATTCGGGAGAGGACGAGACTGTGGTTCACTTTCTAGCGCACTGTCATATTTTGAGGGGAATACGCAAATCTCATTTTGGCTCCTTATACCTTTCCGACAATGAAGCATTAGATTATTTGAATGGAAAAAACTGGCTAGCTCTTGGATGGTATATAATCAGAGCAACGAATTATAGAAATGTTTTGGTAGATGAATGGAACTATTGAATATGAGATTGTTTCAAAGATAATATGTAGTGTTGCTGTTAGATTTATTTATTTGTAATTAGATCATTATATTTACGTTATTCAGGTCTTTATTCGAATGATTGTTCCGGTGCCCGTACTTGTTTCTAGTATTTAAATATTAATTGTATGTATTTAGAGATTATTTGAATCCGAATCTCCGGCTCATAGCTTAGCGCTACAGCTGTATAAATGTTTGTAATTTTTGTTGGATATTATTATGTAGTTGTAAAATAAAGCATTTTTCAATTCAATTCATATGGCACTCCAAAGTCAAGTGACCAGTATCCACCCACCATCACCTAATTGATACTTGTTTGCAAAAGGGAATAGAATATTTGGATTGTTTAATTAGTATATATAATATGGATCTTTATTGTTATGATAGAACGTTAGTTGCTTTGTGAATGAGGTTATTTTACATAGTGATACCTGGTAAATGTTGTAAATTGTGACTGTAATAGCATTAAGATGGTTGGCATTGTTATAGGGAAAAATTACCATTGCTTATTGATTGTTGAATAATGAATACCTATATATTTCTGTTAATAAAGCATTAATTCTCTGTCTTCTCACCCTCTCTCTCGTTTACTAGACCTTTTTGCGGCAGAAAAAGTATTGCAATAAGATGGAAACAATAATGGATTCATTCGAGGCTTATAAATAAAGATGAAAATGCACGGATTGTGGTTGAACTACCCTAGATTTCCTTTTCTCTGACTTGTGACATAGGAAGGTGTCGGAACAGACTGTTTTCCACTGATCGATTTCGTTGTAGAACGTTTCAATCGTCGTTATTTATTTGGTTGACAAAGCTCATTGTCATGGATACATATCATTGTCGTGTCCTATAAAATTTTAAAACCTGAATTTTGAGGAAACGAACGAAAATCATGCGGGCTTGTACATCACTATACCATTAGAGTAACATCTAGATTGTATAATAAAAAAGCCATACATTTAGGAGAACGAAATTTTTTAGTCAGAATCGAAACATCGATTGTCCCGTAGAACGAGCATCACCCTGCTAGGTTAAGGAATTTGGATTCCTTAGGGGTTTGGGTTTTGGATTTGGATTGGGGTTTTGGTTTTGGATTTTGGTTCATTTCAGATGGACAAAGAATGTTTTCGCCAAACGAAAAGTCAAATTTTTAGTGCATATTTCGAGTTTTTGAAGGCATATTTTCAGTTTTACCTGCATATTTTCAGCGACCTAAGAATCCGCCCCCTAATCATTGCTGTGGTCTAAAATCTGATTAACACTCCCGTTCGTCACCATATACGCGGCACAATGTTTATTATTACAGCGGAATCTTACACGACCGTCTACACATACCCGAACTTGCGAGTAAAATAAATTATCGAAGACGAGACAGCGAACGCCTTTGTTGGTACTCGGAATGCGGAACATGGTTCCCGATCGGATTCATCGGGCCCACAACGAAGTAATAAAAACTGATACCCAATGACTACGGAATAATCTGTTTCTTCCCAATGTCGACATCCACCTGACTGGATCGATTCTACCACTTCGGAAACACCAACAACAACTTTGCGTCTCATGAAGCAAGTTACCTACTAAACTGATAACTCAGACTTTCAATATTAATGAAAAATAAACGTTATTAAAAATTATTATGATGTTAATTCAAAGAATAAGTACTCATTCGATATCGATACGGCAGAATTTCTTTCGATTCTAGTATAATATCGAATGATTCGATACCAATAGTATCGAAACCAAAGTATCGATACCTACCATTACCAGTAGTATCGGAACCTAGTCTCTCACGCTTCGACGTAAGTTTCACGGCGACGAAAAGATTTATTTCGACGAATCGCAGATCCTTTCTTTTTCGCAGTACAACGAATACCGTGAGTACCTACTTAATTATACCATTATTAATAAGTTTAGTCGGAATTTTTTCTCGTTATCTCGATGTTTCGTCCTGAATCGGAACACCGGCCGTTCGGTTGATTCACCGATTCTGCGTTCGCGATCTTTTTTCGAGAATGAATTTGAACTATCAATAAACTTCACGAGTTCGTTTATTTCTCAATTTTATTTTGTGCCATAAAGTGGATGGCAGTCTGGCAAGCCACTTTCACCTGCTTACTTACCTTCCGTTTTCAAATCGAAAATAGCAACAGTCATGAAAACTGTATATTTTTTTTGTGATAAAAACATCATGTAGGTGGGTAAGGTGCTGTACCTTGAGCCACTTTTTGCATTTTGATTTTTCCTGGAGGTAACTATGGTCCGATCAATTCGGTTTTGGTCTAAATCATTCCAGAAACAAGTTGGCTTCAGTAACTAATTTTCATAATATTTAAATCAGCCTTCATCTGTACATACTACCCAATTTCCCCAACACCCTCCAAACTGGCTCATGGTACAAACATGGTTGTACCTGGAGCCAACTGTGGATGTACCTTGAGCCACATATACGATTAGTAGGAATTCGAGCAGTTTCTCAGGTTCAGCAGGAAAGTTAAACGTGACTTACTAAAAACCTTTTTTTTTTATTGTCACAGATGCAAATAGGAACTATTAAATGTCATTCGTTTCAGGTGAGATCTCACTAAAACTTAGGAAAAATTTTAATATAATAATTAGGACTGAACTATTTTGAAAAGCTGTCTTGAAATATTGACTTAGGTTTATCGATTGACTTAGATAGGATGTCATTCATTTGAGGTGAGATTTTACTAAAACTTAGGAAAAATATTAATATAATCATTATGGACTGAACTAGGTATGATATTTTGAAAAGCTCAGTCCTGAAATATTGACTAAGGTCTATCAACTGACTTAGGTAGAATGAACATTTCAATGAAATCAGGATGCTCAGAGATCGAAAAAAAAAGGAGGAAGTGCCTTAAAATGTCAGGCTGAGTTCATTGGAAGGAACCTTAATTTTCTTAAATCACTTGTTGAGATCGAGTTCGGCCCTACATCACATGCATTCCGTTGAATGAAAGTCCAAAAGTAATTTCTCCCCTCCTACTAATGCCTTTTGATGTTCAGTATACTCCGAGGCATCTGTAATATACAGGTTCAAACCATAAAACTCCTATCACCATCAACTCACCTCCAAACAAAGCTATGTTATATGGCTCATGGTACAAACACAAAAGTGGCTCTAGGTACAAACGAGTACATCATACATGAAAAACAGCCTGGATGACCAAATGTCAATGTTTTGATGGAGAGTGACTTGATTAAATTTTAAATAAGATACTACACTACAGAGATCAGGATTAATCACCTTAAATTTGTTCTTACTTTGGTGGTAATCACTTCCTCAGCTGCCTCAGAAAATTACATCACAACACCGCGAAAACGTTATAACCTAACAGTTGGATAATAGTCTTGCCATCAGCTGTGAAATAGTATTCCTACTTTTTGGTGATGTGTGGGCTCGTGGATTATGGGAAAATAATATTTTGTTCCTTACTCCAAACTCAGAAAGTTACGGGTGGCTCCAAGTACAAGCATGTGCAACGTACAGCACCTTACCCTAAATCCTACAGATACTTAAGTGCGATAGTTTAATTGTACTGTGGACGAATAAAACTTTGACAAGATTTGTAGGTAAGATTCCTTGAATACAAGTCAAGAAAGGGAACTAAATGGACAAACAGTAGGCGAAAATTGTATTTGTCGAACATTTACGGGCAAAATTCTAACAGCAATGCATTTTAATGTATCAAACACTTGACCAGGAAAATTCGGCTCCTTCCCGTAACTACTCACAATAAGACACTCGTTTGTAGGTAATTATTTCGTCGAGCTGTATATTATTTCGCACCTGCCATGAAACTACATCTGTCTTCAGAGTCGAATTGATCGCCTGGTGCTATGCACCATATGGTATTTCGCGTTGTTCATCGCCACAACCGATTTCACATGTTAAGTTTTCGTAGGTAAACGTAACCACTCTTGATGAATCCGTCACTCTTCAGAGCTGCACAAAGTGTATTTGCCTAACGCTATCTTTTCTGTTCAAAATGTTCAAAATGCACATAGCATATTTCGTACTGCGCCATCTGTGAATTCATAAGTAGCAACAACCCTTGAGCGGTGCAGACTTGGTTGACGTAATAAACAGACATCTTGCATGACCTGATGAAGTTAGACCATCACCTTATCTGACAATATTGCCGAATTTTCGGTTAGGTACTTCGCATTGTCGCGAAATGCTTGAACACATTGTACACGATTACTTGCGCTGACTCATTACAGACTTGTCGCTATTGAAAACAATTTACTGGGTGCTTGCTGATAATGGAGGTTGCTTGTCCACTGCACGATTTTGATGGGAATGATGGGTTGTATAATGGGTTGTGGTGATACTCACAGTTACAAAAACTGGTTGATAAGAGGATATATACGATTGAAACGAAAAAACGTTGCAAATTCCTTCACTGGTTTATTATTCAATTGGCTTGCGTTCATGATTTGAATTTCTACTAAGCTTTGGAGTGTCCCTGTTTCACAAATGATAGAGCGATCATTGAGTTTCAGGAGATATGCATAGAGCACGTAAATCTGTTCTCAACCAAAATACCTATTTGGATTGATCAGTTGATCATATTTGTGTGCCTCCTGAAATTCAATAATCGCTCTATCACCTGTGAAACACACACTCCACTTAGTAGAAATTCAAATCATGAACGAAAGCCAATTGAATAATAAACCCCAGTGAAGGAATTTGCAGCGTTTTTTTATGGTTATCAGAATACTTCAACCTGTGTATCGGCTATAAACCCTTTTAGGAGTTCACTCCAGTATCCACGTCCACTACATCACTAGGTTACTGCAATCAAAACAAAAACAATAATAAACCAAAATAACGCAAATGTTGGCACCATAAATCGGGCCATTCATCGGGAATGGTTTGACCTACGGACCTGGGGAAGGGCTCATTCGATTCCTCATAGAAAGTTCTTCAAAAAAAGTCCAAATTTAGGACGCCTTGACTTTTTTTGAGGTTTTTAGGGATTTTACAAAACTTTGACAAACCTTAAAGGGCACTTTGAATTAAGTGCTAGAGCTGGCTCAAGAATTGGGGAGTCGTCGGACCAAGATGGATTTTTCCTGAAAATTTCAGATTTTTTGCTCCAGCCGCTTGGGAGAAATCGTGCGTACGGCGTACGGCGGACGGAAGGAAAAATTTTTATTGCACATTTATTGCACCCTTTGAAACGTAAACCATGAAATTTTCAGGGGGTTAGAATTTTTTTTTTCCAAAGCGATTACAATGGTTTATTATTGAATAATAAACCAAAATCACTAGCTAATTCACATTCAATAATTTCAATTGAAATTTACTTGATACTGAGTTCAATATTAGTAGCAGCGAATTGGCTAAACGACAATCAGGATTGAGATGAGCACCTCAACAATTGTGAGCCCTCAACTAGTGGGCTTGATCTCACGGGTCCAAATATGAAATTTTCTTATTGCCAATGTTTGATAACTAAAAATATTTACTTATTTTCATTGAAATTTACTTGATGCTGAATTCAATGTTAGTATCAGCGAATTCGCTAAACGACAAACAGGATTGTGATGAGCAGCCCAACAACTGTGGGGCCTTGACTGGTTGGCATGATCCCATTGGTTTAACTATGAAATGTTGCTATTGCTAATGGTTGCTAACTAAAAAGTCACATTACTGCAAAAATATGTAGTACTTTTGATTGAAATCGGTGTGATACTGCGTCCAACGTTAGCATCATACGAATTGGCTAAACGTTAATCAGGATTGATATGAGTAGCCCAACGGCTTACTGGTTGCCATGATCTCAAGGGTCCAATTATGGATATTTCCAAAATATTTGCTAATTTTAATTAAATTGACTTGATACTGAGTTCAATAGTACCAGCAAATTGGCTTAACGGCTGTAAGGATTGAGATGATTAACCCGACAACTATGGGCCCCTAACTGGTTGGCATGGTCTCAATAAACCAACTATGCAATGTTCTTATTGACAATATTTGTTAACTGGAAATTTACATTACCGTAAAAATATTTACAAATTCCAATTGAAATTGATTTGATACTGAGCAGCGAATTGGCTGAGCAATTCCGGTTTGAGCCATCAACAATTACCTATGTGCTCTCACACATTACTTGTTACGTAGGTACTTGGTCAGACATAGTTTGATAGGTTCGAAATCAAGTACATAGGTACTCACTTGTCTAAATAATACTTTGACAAATACTTAGGTAGTATTTGGTTAGGGAATAAATGTAGTTTGTCCCTATGTAAAAGAATATTTCCTGTTTTGAGTAAGTACTAAGTGTAGTACAAGTATGACTTTTCTCGTGGGAGTAAGTAGGTACCAAGTACCCACACGTGTCCTTCCACGTAGATTATGATGCCGCAGATGGCGGAGGCTGCAAATCTGAAAGTGAAGTTAATTTATTCGTGGGTGCGTCACAGTTTAGGTGGGATACGACTGTTGCGATACGACGGGGCGGGGTGAAGGGTAAACCGCAGGAGTGACACGGTAATGAAGGCGCTATCAGAACCACCGACCCAAAGGGTAATATATATTTCAAAGAGGGAGTGAGGAGGTGGTGGATGAGATGAGGGAGAGAAAGAGATATGATGGTGGGAACGAGGGAGCGAGAAGGAGGATCAGATGACGTAGCGTGATGGTGGGGTGCAGGGAATATGATGGGTATGCAGGAATGATGAGGAGGGGTTTTCTGGTGTAGATATGATGCTTGGCGAGGAAGCACTTGATATTCGTCCGATGGGTGAGGGTAGCGGGTGAAATTTTCGATCCTCCCAGGGTTGTCAGTCTCACAATAATTCTCGATTTAGTACGATAATTAAAGTTTTTACACGATGTGAAGTGCACTACACATCACCATATACGAAAAAGTGGTTAAACGGTTTACCTATTTAATATTCATTAATATTCATTTAGGTCACTCCTCTGACAGTTCCTACTTGAAGGGTGTTCAAGTTGCAACTATAAAATTCACATCTTATAATCACTTTTCTTGTCATCATAGTAACGAACTCCATACCTCATTAGTCATACGATATGTTCAATCGAAAGCCAAGTTTTGACAGTTCCTAAGTGATCAATATGTGTATTTATTCTTCACCACACATTTATTTATTTATTTATTTATAATCATACGGGCAAGCCCAATTTACATTCAGTATATATAATAATGACAATGATGACAATACTCCAGTGACAACAGCGAGGTATGAACTAGTACTGCTGATTGGTGAGGGAGAGCATACAAGCAGTAACAAAAACCAACTACTGCTATCAACATGGTGTTAATTTCAACTAAATCATGTATGTTTTTAGTGAACAAACATTTGCGAGAAGAAAATTTTATGATTGGACCCGTGAGATCATGATAACGAAATATGACGTAGGTATACAAATTAGGTAAAAATTATCGACATGGATTCTCGTCTAAATGGCCACAAATAACCTATGTATATCATTATTTAATGTGCAAAGACGACCGAATCCGAACTCTAATTTACTTATCAGAATAGATTTACAAAAATTTGTTAAAAAAATTACATCAGTTCTTGTTAAATACGTCACATACTGCATAGTGTATGCCCTTTCCTGGTCACAGTAGGTATTTATTTCACACATACCGGGTACAATGTGGTAGGTAATATTTCAGCAGCTCGAATGCTTCAAACCAGAATGTGGTCCAAATTCCTTCTCCTCATGGAGGTCGTCAGACACTTCAGGAAAATGGCTTCTCATACCTTGCTGCTCGTTCGCTTACTGCCAGCAGTAGTAGTGTCAGGAGATTTATCCCTAAGACAATATGGATTTCAAAAAGGTCCACTGGTAATGCATTGTTAGATGCAGTAAACACCTTGAAGAAACTCAATCCGGTAGTAGATATACTAGGAATCTTGCAATGCTAGTGACCCAAGCTGTAAAAAATTCCGTCGATTCCTGAAGATGACCTGGTTTGTTAGAGTCTCTGAATTCAGCATTTAAAATCTCACCATATAAGTAAGCAGTTATGGGCAGCTATCATAAAAATTGAACCCTGATGTACGACAGAGCCTAAGGGGAAAGTGATCATAGCGGGAGCCACCCAGTGACCAGTTCTAGGTCCACGGTTCTGGTTCGGATCGTAATGGTGGTCGATACGACTGAAAATGCCTAAAGAATGCTAACTTGATGTCGTAGCACTGATTGTACTGGAACCACTATACTGGCAAAGAGCAAACTAAATCTGTTTGCTGCAAAAATCACCAGGTGGATGGAAGATCACATGTTGAGATTAGGAGTTGACAAAACAAAAGTAGTTGTTCAAACAAAAAGCGAATTCCCAACCCTATCCCAGTGCAAATAAGGGGTACTGAGGTCACAAGTAAGCCAATAGCAACTGACTTAGGGTTCAGTTTGGACACCAAAATAGAATTCTGGGAGCAAATTAAAAAATCAGCCGACAGGGCAGTTCAGAGAACAATCACTCTTAGTCATCTAATGAGAAACACAAATTGTCCACGACGGTGTTTGCACGGTAATGACGTCGTCCAATCAGTATTATATACGACGCAGAGATGTGGGGAGGCGTCCTAAACATGTCTTATTACAGCAAAAGAATGATAGCAGTTCAACGAATAGAAGCGCAAAGAATTGCATTTGTCTAACGAACAGTATCAGATATCAGAGCCTTACTGGTACTCACTGGCAGCGTACCGATACAACTCATGGCTGCAGAACGGACACGAATCTTTGATAGACTGGCGGAAGGGGAAGTGAGGACTCTTTTTCCAAGCTAGAAGGGAATGTAGACCGAGAAGCAAAGATAGGGACGGACAGCGCGCCTGACACCATTTGCCGCAATGTGGTTGGAATGAACACATGGAAAGGTGTTTGAACTGTAAAGGAGCTGAGGATGATGTGTTTCATTTTCTTTGAAACAGAAACATCACGGCTTAAGGATGATCTGGAAATCTCGTGTCAGGACATTACGCCAGATATGATGAGGGAGAAACATTGGACCTTTTTAGCTGTCTGTGATGAAGGCATCTTTCAAAAAAATATCGTCCGAAAACAGCAGGGACAGGAAAAGGAGCATATGCATGACGGAGAGCACTTGAGAATTTTTCCAGGGCTCGGCTTGAAGTTATGTTCAACAGTTCCAACCCGAGTTCCAACTTGGGGGAATTAAGGTTTTAAGAGTTTGAATCTTAAATAACGCGAAGTGCTGTCCCTTTGAGTACTTTAAAATCCGTTTGCCACCGTAAGAACCTGAACATTTCACCTGCCTACATAAATAAAAAAACAAAGTTTTAATAAGTCCAGTGAAAATTCCAGAAGTCTGTTTTAATCACAAAACCATTCCTCACAAATTACCCTACCATCATCTCGGAGCAGTATGAATATAACATAACTACTTAACAGGAATAATAACAATAATGTTGTTATGAAATACCGTAGAGAAAATTATATTTCTACCAGTATATTAAAGAGAATATATCCATTGGATATATAGACATGAATACACCCTTTGAGTTTATTTTTATAAAGAAGATATGATATTAATCATGGTCGAAAGCTATATTCCGATTTGGATAAAGGTCCATCCAATTCAAGGAAATTTTTCGTTTCACGTTGAGCCTTTTTTTCCCAAGTTTAATTGGATTTTTCACTTATCTAACAACTCAAAGGGTGAAAAAGGACGTTATGAGTTCCACCTCCAAAACAAGCAAATTTTCTAAAATTGAAGGATCTAATCTGAATAATTTTACAGAGAGCTGCATTAAATATATTCTACAACATCTTGAAATTGAGTTGCGATGAATTGTGCACCTCTCAGCAAAAAGGTGTCTGATTCGGAGTAAATTACCCCCAAAGCTTTAATATTATCCAGTTGAACTTTGTTTATAATCGTGCAGAATGATAATAAGAGAGAATTCTCTTGAATTATCTTGTTGTATTCATATTTAATTGAATAATTAATAATTAATGAATAGGCATTTGAGCAGGGGAGGGTAGTGACTGGCGCATGTGAAACCCTTTCCAACAAACCGAAAAATACCGCATTGAACAATCAGATAACTCGAAAAGCAGTTCAATCTTCACAATATATTTGTTCTAGTTATTTCTTCTTATTGTTTTAGTTATCAGCGTTTTGTTGGAAGCTGAATCCTATTATCTGTTTATATCGTCTTCAGTGAAGTTTTCTGCATCTGGATTCCACAGCCCCACAAAGAAAAAAAAGTGAAGATCCGTAAGGGAGACAAGGTTATCCTATATATTTTTCGATGCCGAATTCGAATCCAAGGTTCAAAAAATCCCCTGACCCCCAAAATTTTGAGCTATGGCCAAAAAACTGCCCTTAAATTGGTTTATTGATTGGAACTTCTACATTTTTTCTTTAACTTCAGACAAGGAGAGTACTTGGGAAAACTACGTCCTCCTCAACCACTATCTCTTAGGTGGTTGAAATTTGAGTTCTCACGCCAAGTCGAGTGGGGTACGGATTCCTATGTTTTTGGGGTCCCTGAGATCGTATTTGAACTTCCAAGAGTCCGTAGACACCTCTTCTTCCCTTAATCACCCCCTCCTAGGGGTTAAAATTTGATTTTTTGCGCAAAGTCGAATAAGGTAGGGATTTCTGTGTTTCCGGGTTCCCTGAAATTAAATATGATTTTTGACAAGGATTTCAAACTTTGTTGGGGGTCTCCTCCAACGACTTATAATTCTTTCGAATATCACAGAGAAAAGAGAATAAAATCCGAAAGAATTTATAGAGGAGAGCCCAACAAAGTTTAAAAGCCTTTTCAAAAATCATATTCAATTTCAGCGAGCCTGGGAACCCGAAAATCCTTACCCTATTCGACTTGGCGCAAAAAATCAAATTTCAACCCCTAGGAGGGGGTGATTAAGAGAAGAAGAGGTGTCTACGGACTCTTGGAAGTTCAAATTCGATCTCGGTCAAATTCGATCTCAGGGACCCCAAAAATATAGAAATCCATACCCCACTCGACTTGGCGTGCGAACTCAAATTTCAACCTCTAGGTGGGGTGGCGGGGGATGATTGAGGGGAAGGTAGTTTCCCCAAGTACTCTCCTTGTCTGAAGTTGAAAAATAATGTAGAAATTCACTTAAAAATATGTCGTAGTTCATCCCAATCTCATGACTAAAAAAAAAAAAAAAAAAAAAAAAGGTTCTGACATCCATTTAAGGGTAGTTTTTTGAGGCCAGAGCTCAAAGTTCTGGGGGTCAGGGGATTTTTTGGACCTTGGATCCGAATTCAGCATCGAATAATACATAGGGATACCCTAGTATACTCTACGGATTTCGACATGTTTCTTTCGTGGGGCTGTGTTATTTTTCTCCCAAACCATTCAGTGCTCATTTGAAGAGTATGTTGGCTAGTGACAGAAGACTGGATTACAATATTTGAACCAACGAGAGGAATAAACCTCACCTGAATCTGCTATGAATGGGGTTTGGAGTCGTGCAACTCTCAATCAGAAGCAGATGCTCTAAGGTCAAACTTGCTGAAAGCAGAATTTCAAAGGATTTTCAGTTTGAATTGAGGCATTGCGGCATTGATTGATCAGAGAGCTCGAAAAGCAAGTCAATGATCACACTTATTTTTATGCCAACTTGGAAATCGTCATTCATTTATTATTTTTTCAATGTTTTTGTCCAATTTTGTCCGAAATGAAGAGTTTGTCGGAGGGATTCAGACAAGATCGGCCTGGTGAAATATTCCACAAGAGCATTTATTCCCTCATGGTTTCCCCTCGTCAAGTGCAAGAGCCAGAAATTACTAATATTAAAGTTTACCCTCGCCCCTCTCGCGCCACTTCTCCGTAAATTGTTTCACGGCTCATTGAAAGTTAACCGGCAGGTAGTCCAGCTATTAATAACTCATCTCGGAGCTGAAGGGGTGGGCGGAAGGTTTTTCATTTGTTGCTGAGAAACTGGAGGGAGAAAGTTAACCTCGTGGGTCTCTCGTGCCTTCCGCCAGACCGCCGTTGCTCCCTCCGTCCCCCACTCATACTCTGTCGACGTCGATTCTTCTTCCGTAATGTGTCCCACGAGAGCGGGTATAAGGGGGGAACGTTTTCGATCCCTTCACTTGCGTTTCAACCCCATGAATTCACGGGAATTAAACTAGGGGTTGCTCCGTCGGGAAGGGTTGGTTTCCTAGTTAACTTGGGAAAAGGACATAGAAGACATGGAGAACAAACACAGCTTGTTTGATCCTTTATCCAGAAAGGTTGGTGCAGTTGAGAACATGGAATAATCACCGTTTTGGATAAACACTGTAGTAATGAACACGTTGGTAAGTATTACATGCTTTACAGGCATGTCCAAATGTCTGGTTTCTACACAATCACACTTGGCACATCAATGGGCAGCGAATTTTAGTAGTATGAGGATCGTATGAATGAATCGGCCATCCTCCCTCTGATCATGACATCAAATTCAAAATTTTAGGAGTTTCTTGCACAAGAGAAAAATGTTAGACAAAATAAAAAAAACATGGAAATTGTGAACACTACGGATAATTAATATTACCCTCTAAATTCCACGCCTTCCATAATAACAGCAGATATACATGCTCACACACACGCAAACACATACTAATACTTTTCTTCATAACTAATTTCCACTTAAAGGCAGATGGTGGCACACCAATATACAAAACAAAAAAACTAACCACAATAGTATTGGGGAGGACGCCCAGACTTAACCAGCGCCAGCCCTTAGGATTAGGGAAATTGAGGTATGGGGGGGGGGGGGGGGAGAGTGAGAAAGGGATGGACCAGTTTAAGTAGGAGCCCCGAATGATGCGGCTGGTGATACCACTAAGTACTTCTGACGAGATTACCAGCTCGAGTAACTTGTGGCACTTTTCCCACACCACGCTCTGCGCCATGACATGGTTGCAGCCATCGCCTTGATGTTATTAGGCGCCACTCCTGTTAGCTCAGACAACGGCTGCTGCTGGTCGTTCTTATCGTATTTACTTTTTTTAGCCCTCCAAATCTGAGTCAGTGGACTCGCTTGGACATCCAGGATTGTGAGAGACCCATCGGGCTTAGTGGCAACGGTATCTGGCTTCTTGCCTCGGTCACTTAGCATGTGATAGTCCCTCTTTCTCCACATCCCAGAATCTGCTCAGCAATTGCATCATGACGGAGAATTCGGCCACCGTCAGATCGTGGAGCTGGTGCACTAACTGCTATTAGTTCTCATTTTTACCCCGAAAAGTACGGCAGAGGGTATCTGCTTCCCCTAGGCTACCTCCGGAACACTTCACTGGGGTGGCTACTGCAGCCACCTGGACAGCATGAAAAAGTTGACAGTTGCGGGTCTCATTGACCTCTGAAGCCCACTCCACCCATTGGGGAGGAAATGGGGGATTCAGAGCACTGTTCTTCACCATCCACTGAAGCCATTCAAGGCAGCAGAAAACTCAGCAGATGATCTGATTTATCGAGCAGTTGGAGTTGCTCGATCGCACCACAACAACTGCTGCCTGACAAAATCAAGGTCGTAGAGAAAGAGTCAATACTGAGCCCACTGGCGTAGCTACTGGCACTTGGGACACCAGGTGGAAACGCTAGCCAAGAGTGCATAGCAGAGCGAACTTCACAGCAGCCTCCCCGCATTATATCTACCAAAAACTATCCCATATTTAAGCTTTGGTCATAACTACGTGCAAAGAAGGCGCAGTTCTGCTGTGGCTTCAGTGGAGTCTTGGTTGCACCATCTAGTGCTCCACAGTTCAAAAATTAAGTTATCAACACCCATCTCAGCGCAATCTATCCTTTGTATATGTTATTAGATATTCTTCACTGGTACCATTATTATTACGTGATTTGCAACAACCAACTATAATATGAGCCCTTATCAGTTTATAACAGGTGATTGTGCCTGATGAGGGCGGCCATCATGGCACCGAAATATTGCACATATTGAAATAGAGGATGCATAATCGAAGACTGGCCTGTTCAATTTAAACACAAACTTTATTAATTCTAATTCATAATTTTAGTTAGTTTATACATGTTAAGGGTGTTTTTATTAAATTTTCTTTCCATAACTGCTACCGTCTGTTTAGTTATATTTAGTTTATTTCCGACAGACTTCAAAGATCGATATGATTACTTGAGATCTGCGTGGAAAAACTGTTTAATGCAGAAATATTTTCCCGTAATATCTAATATTTCGAGGGGGAGAGTTTGCAGAGACGAAATCGTTCTTCAATATAAAGACGGAAATCATAGATTATTGGGTCAAGGGAGTCAAAAGTAGGTTTTTTGATGGAAGAGCAGTTCGGATAGGTTAATGTACTCATACACCTTCCAACAAAGACCTTTTTCCCTTCCACGGTTCGCTTTTTTTTTCTCCCAGCAGCGGGAATTGAATTAACCGGCGACCTTCCCAGGCTGGGAGATATAATTCGATTGGACGTACCTCTTTATATTGTACATTTGCGGAATGGAAAGGTTATTTTTTTTTTAAGGGAGGCGTCGAAAGGGGGATGTAATAAAAATGTCCACAAAGGGCGAACGCTACATTAGATCGAAATGACCGTTTTATTCAGAGGACGTTACGGAAAAGGGCCAATGCGGCAAAAGGCTCGGAAAGGGATTTAATTCGAATTGTACGTGTCTATGAGGTAGTTTATTATCGGGGTACATCGGCATTCTAGGTATATATAGATAGATGTTTGAAGTTAAACTATCTTCGATATTTTTTGTTTGCCTAAATAAGAAAGGGGGTTTTCCAAAACAATTGCTAGGGAAGCATATTGGGGTACATCACAGTCAATGTTTGGAATTTTCTATTAAATGTAACCACCTGAAACTCTGGGAGCACACAGATCTGTAGGGGCTTTCGGGAAGGGGAAGAAAGAGAAGCTTTTCTTAGCTAAAATAGAAATTTCAACTTGTCTATTTCTCTTACCCAACTCCATTTAAAACTGAATGAATACATAAACTCATTAAA
Source organism: Creontiades dilutus (assembly GCA_031894815.1). Taxonomy (NCBI): domain Eukaryota; kingdom Metazoa; phylum Arthropoda; class Insecta; order Hemiptera; family Miridae; genus Creontiades; species Creontiades dilutus. Next base: position 535,404 of record JAVIWC010005454.1, on the reverse strand, counting down.
CTCGAATAATAAAGACGTGAACACTTATTAACCATGAAAACTCGTGAAAAACGCAGCAACCCCTGGCCATTCGTTCTCTCGTCAGGCACACTGATATGATCAACTGATCAATCCAAATAGGTATTTTGGTTGAGAACAGATTTACGTGGTCTATGCATATCTCCTGAAATTCAATAATCGCTCTATCACCTGTGAAACACGCACACTCCAAAGCTTAGTACAGATTCAAACCATGAACGCAAGCCAATTGGATAATAAACCCCAGTGAAAGAATACTTATTTACCCCCGTAATAATATTGAATAATAAACCCCAGTAATAATATTGAATAATATTTACCTATATATTATCAGCGTTTCATGCATATCAGAATGCTTCAACCCGTGTATCGGCTATAAACTACAAGTATCCACATCGGCTATCACTCCAGTATCCACATTCACTACAACTCGACGCTATCGGCATCACTAGGTTACAAACAAACAATAATAAACCAAAAAACGCAAATGTTGGCACCATAAATCGGGCCATAGATCGGGAATGGTTTGACCTACGGACCTGGGGAGGGGCTCATTCGATTCCTCGAGGTATGTTCTTAAAAATATGTACACATTTAGGCCGCCTTGACTTGTTTTGAGGTTTTTAGGGATTTCACAAAACTTCGACAGCCCTTAAAGGGCACTTTAAATTGAGTGAGAGAGCTGGCTCAAGAATTCGGGCGTCGTCGGACCAAGATGGATTTTTCCTGAAAATTTCAGATCTTTTGCTCCAACCGTTTGGGCGGACGGACGGAAAATTTTTTATTGCAGATTCGGATTCTACACCCTTTGAAACGTAAACCATGAAATTTTCTGGGGGGGGGGTTAGAATTTTTTTTCCAGAGCGATTACAATGTTTTATTATTGAATAATAAACCAAAATTGAACCGGACCTTTTCTAAAGTATTTTCGCTCTGCTTGAAGGTGGTGGAACCCGTTTTTTATTTTTTGATGTTTTAGTGCCTCAAATCTTCGATTGAAACTTGAGGTTACCTCTTGACCCACCTTTTTATTTTAGTTCTCGATTCTACTTTGAATTTGGAAGAGAAAATACATCGATAAATTTGTCTTTAGAGACTTCGTTTCAGAGTTATTTCCCTTTACGCGAACAACAAAAATCGACGAATTCGTTTAGGAAAAACACTTTTCTCTCAATATCTTCAATATTTTTTTAGATTTTGACCACATTTTTGAAATCAGCATCAAATTTTCTATCAACAGAAGCCAGTTTCCATCATCAACAATCATCATCAGAGGATTGACATTACAGTTCAACCAATTCTCTAGCTGCACGGAGGGAAATGATCAACCAATTCGCAAATTGATGGATTGGCAGTTAAGGCCCGGTCAATTGGTCTGCGAGGTATCCCGATCTCACCCCAAAGGATTTTTTCCTTAAGGGTTATCTCAAAGATAAAAAGTACGTGAGGTAACCCACTACACCAGAGGCATTGAAAGGTGATCTTGTTCAAGCTTGCTTAGCTATTGCACCAGATGTGGTTCGAAGAAAAACTTCTTCGCTGAGAGATTGACTCTGGTCACAGAAGCAAGGGGGTCTATCTAAAACGTAGGTTATTTAGTAGAATGAAAAGTGCCAATAAAACTTGTCTGGTAAAATTTGTATGTGTACTACTTATTTACTAGCAATTGATGCAAGAATTGAATTGTCAATCCTCTGACGATGATTGTTGATGATGGAAACTGGATTCTGTTGATAGAAAATTTGATGCTGTTTTCTAAAATGTGGTCAAACTCTAAAAAATATTGAAGATAATTGGAGAAAGGCGCTTTTTTTAAAAAGAATTCGTCAATTTTGGTTGTTCCGCAAAAAGTGAAATAACCAAAATAACCAATTTTTACCTTTAAGCAGAGTGAAAATACTATGGAAAAAGTTCGGTTCAACTATGTGATAGCTCGCACCGTATGCCTGTAATTCTTTAATGGGTCCACATAGATGGGACACCCTGTATACCTATAACGTATATCTTCAAGTGTACCTAACGCTATTGATTGATCCTTGATTAAGTACATGATACGAAAGGGTGATGCACGATGGTTTATTGCAAGGCAGAAAATTCGTTAAATCTTTTGTAGATATATCGACCGAAGAATCCCTCCCCATTTTCACACCATCATTTATCACACCTACGAAATATACTTTTGCCGTAAACAAAAGTAGATATATAGTTACACCGTAAATTCATGATATTCATGAAAATGTACGATTATTTAATTACATTTAGGATCCTCTTCGAGGAGGGAGCGATCTCGAGCGCAAAAAGCCCAAAGTGGTTTTTACTGTTAAGGCAGCTCAGCGGGGGCCCCCACGGGAGGCCTTACATAACTAACGCAGGAGGTTGAGGTGAAGGCGGAAGTGGAATTAATGAGCGTTTTCCCGTCAAATATGCGTGAGCAAAAAAATGCTGTGGGGGGAAGAGATCTTAACTGCTTAAGCCGAGGGAGAATTACATGCATTATGGATGTTGTTTACGATTCAATCCAAGCGATGAGATTTTCAAGTTCGGCGCCCCTCTCTTTCAAAAGGCCATAACTCGTTGGAGTCGAGTGTGGGGGTTTCAATGTATCGTTCCGGGCACATTATGAATAAGTCTCGCTGTAAATCGGTTTTGTAAATGTAATTATGTTGTTAGGGAGGCGGAAACCCCTCCGCAGTTGGTTTGGGTAACTTCGGGGTGTAAACATAAAGGCGTTGGAAGGAGCTGGCTCCAGTAGGCCGGCTCGTTTCTGAGTTAGCTAATGATCCTTTTTGAGTTGAATAAGTTCAGCTGTGTGACATAGGGGCGTAGGAAGGAGCTATCTCCAGTCAGTTGGCAAACTCATTTCTAAGTTAGCTAAAGATGTTTTTGAGTTCAGTAAGTTCAGTGGTATGACGAATTTAAGTTAGAGGTGCTGTATTGGCTAGGCTACATTGTAAGAATAAAGCGGGTAAGTGAACAAATTTTTCGATCATGCATAGCCTGAAATTCTAATCCGATTCTAATGATACATTTTTTTCCATCCCAAACCCCAATTCAATCCCATTTGTGCAATAAACCTCGGAAATTCCGATTTTCCTTACGGGAGATAGTAATCGAAAGGAATAACGCTGATAAAACGTGGTTTCTTCTACAAATATTGTCAAATTTGCTAAGGTCTATAATTCTCGACCAACCCTCCTGATTTTAATAATTTTTTGATTCCAATTTTATTCCGTGCAACAAAGCTCATTAACAACATCAATTGTGAATAACAGATTGTTGACGATTCAATCTAATCGATCAGATTTGCAATGCCCTATTTACCAAAATGAAGCCCCGCTCGCACCAGCCCCTCATTTTGAATGAGCAAATTTGGAGTCAGTGGTCATAACTCGTTGGAGTCGGATGGGGCGTTTCAATGTACCGTTACAAGAAAATTATGAATAAATCTACCTGTAACTTGCTTTTGTAACTATAATTGTGTTGTTGGAGCGAGGGAAACGTCTCGGTTGTTGGTATGGAAAATGCCTTGCGTGGGCACAACTTCGGGGCGTAAACATGGGGGCGTAGGGTATTTGGCACGAATAAAGCTGGTCTTCTATGTTTAGAACGCCCGCTGAAGCAAGGTTTGTTTATGGAAGGACGCATATCAGAATTGATCCAGAGGGTGTGGAGCCACCCAAACATGAGAAAAAAACTAACTGAATACGAATTCGTTTAAGCCAAAGACTTAATCCGTGAAAAATTTATATTTGTCTTTGAGTGTTGGGGGGGGGGGGGGGCAGAGCATGTGATATACGATTCAGAGGATGGTAGCGAACTCCAACAGTTCTGGGGATCCCCCATTTCCTCTTAATGAGTGGAGTGGGCTTCGAAGGGCATTGGGGCCCGCGTCTACCGACATCATGACGTCCGGGTGGCTACACTGACCATTACGGTGAGGTATTGCAGAGGTAGTCTTGGGGCAGTAGATACCCTCTGCCGTCCCTGTCGGGGTAAAATTGAGAAGCTGCTTCATGTGGTGCAGCAGTGTCCAACAACTCATGGTGGACGCATTCTGTGTCAGGATGCGGTTGCTAAGCAGATACCATGTGCATTTTTATCCAGTGCCTGGAATGTGGAGAGAGAGAGAGACTGTATCATACGCCAAGTGACCAGGGCATGAAACCGTTGCTATTAAGCCCGATGGGTCTGCCATAATCATGGATTTCCAAGTTGTCAGTATTAGCGTGGACATGGAGGGATACAAAAAGTAAATATGTTAGGAACGATCTGCGGCCATTGGTAACTGAGCTAAAACTAGTGGCGCCTAATAACGAAAAAGTTGGACATCCGTGCCATGGCGAGGAGTGTGGTGCAGGAAAAGTGCGTCGGAGTTACCCGAGCTGAGCATCTCGCCAGGTGTACTTCGTGGTATCACAACCCGCGTCATCAGGGGCTCTTCCTTAAACTGGTGGTCATTCTATAGGGGTCCTTCCTCCATCCCTTCCACACTCCTCAATTTCCCAAATCCCAAACAGTGTAACTAAAGATCGAAAAAGATATTTTTTATGACACCTAAAATTGAAACTACAATATAAATCGAAAAAGCTAAACTACTTCCTGACACCACCATTTAGTTGGATATCAATAACTGTAGTTGTTTTAGTTAGGTAATTAATTCTCAAATCAAATCAAATCAAACCAAAATAATTTATTTGTATAAATCATTGTATAATGATTGTGACAACGAATTCGGGCTCTTTGCTTGCCAAATAGAAAGAGTACTTCAGTATATTTTTAATACTTCAAATATACAATAAATAAAAAATAAAAATAAATAGTCTCTTTGTTGAGATGTGTGTGGGACCACACTATAGTTACGAAAGGCGGTTAATGGTCTTTGGATTCGACTCACAAGGTGGGTAGACAGTTCGCAGATCTGGTGACGTGTGGGCAAACTTTATATAGCTGGCGCTAGGCAGGATGGCTGTAGATACCTGTTACAGTTCGTCACGAGCAAAAGCTCGGAGCATCAGCGACCTGAGAGTATATTGGTACAACGCTAAGGCTTTCCATTTGTCGCTACCCAAGTCTAGCAAGGACATGAATGCTACTTCCTCTACGTCTGATTTCGCAGCTGCAATGCATTGTGCGAGGTAATATGCTCTGTACGGGCTATACTGAGGGCAAACCAACAGGAAGTGCATCAAGGTTTCTGGCACCATAAGGTTGCAGGCCGTGCAGGTCTCCGCGTTGGATAGCTCGTATTTGCTCCTCTTGTGGTAGAATCTGATAGGGCCCATTTCCTGATTCGTCGAAGCCAGCCTGGGCTTTAGTTAATTAATTCTATTAATTCCTATTTTCAATCTTAACTGTTGGCCGATAATGCGGACTTTAAATCTACGCACCTCGAAACGTAAAGTGACGAAAATTGAGAGAGGTTACATGAAATACGAACCCTTATTGGAAATAATAAACGAAATTTACAACTACCATCGTTGTTTCTAATCTCAGAGTTTTGATTTTTCGTTGCACCACTTATGTGATATACGTACAATTTCAAACGTCGGTTAAACCTGGATGTACTCCACGAGTTTAGTTTGTTTATTTTTTATCGATTTTATTTGATAGTGTGCCACCTCTTCCTTTGAGAAGAAACACTTTTTTTTTTAATGCTTGACAAACTTTTTGTATAAAATTCTTAACCAATTTTAATGATTATTTTCTTTCAAAAAAAATCAACACCCAGGGGAAGTCAGTGTTTGAAAACGGCAATCCATTCAGGAGTCTAAACTACAATATAGACTACGTATAGTATTTACGTTTCAACGTTACGGCAACGATTTCCACTCTTTTGAAGAACAACTTCCTCCCTCCCTGCACCTCGTTAATTCACACAAAATTGGTACGCATTACACTGAGGGACAGTCTTTTCCCGTCATTGTTGAAGTTTTTGCTGGTGTTATGGGCTGGGACTTTTCAACAATTAGCGATAGAGAAGTCGGCTGATTTGTGTTTTAGGTAGTTCTGAATTAGGAGAAGTAGTGACATTGAGCTTCTAGGAAAATTGACTTCAATCTCAACAATTCAAGGTTCTAGAAGTAAAAAAAACACACCTACCAACAATTTTTTGCAAATTCTCTAGTCAACTGAAAAAACTGCAAAGTTACTACCTACCTACTTTCCAGGAATCAAATTAACATCAGCCGAGCTCGAACTGTAAAAATTAAGTTTCATAGACCTATAACTAGTAAGTACCAGACCTCCATATTTCCTCCTTATCCCCGACAGCGTCAAAACCTGATGAAAGATCATGGACTATCAAGTAGTTACCGACTACCACCATCTATCAACGTGAAAAAACCGATTCCGACGAACTGTGATAGTTGGAAACTTCGATTACGTCAGAAACGAGAAATCGGAGTATTGACTGATATCGTCTGCTAGAGACGGTCAGTTTTCCTGGAATCCATCCGTCGAAACGGAAAAGTCCGGGTGTCAGGAAAAGGGATGTTCCCTACCATTGGCCGTTCTTCGTATCTCGACCGGATCTTGCCATCTGTCTTGTTCGCGTGCTCAGGTGCTCTCTCGGCCAATATTTATCGTTTCCGATTGTCAATTGGATTCGTTCCATTTGGAGCCCTTAAACTTCCGACCTTCGCGAACCTTTAGAAGTAATTGTGAACACTGTATCCCTTGTATTTGGTTTCGATCGTGTTCTAACTCACCACGGAACATCCCGATCTTGTACCGAAATTAGATGGACACCAAACCAACTCCCCTACAAGCCACCCTGACTATAGTCGGTATATATTAGTATTTTATTTTCATACCTTTGTAATCAACCAACAAAAATCACTTTTCAAGCCATCCTCCTCCTCAAAATTTGCTCTTTAAAGTTGCAAGATATGTAGAATCTGAAAATCGATTTCACCCTTCAGGATTAGCTGAGATCGATGACGAGAATTCGGTCCCAACTAGAACCCAAATCTGATTTTTGACCCAAGTTTATTGACGAAAACACCTAAGATTACATGAGGCCAATCACAAGAAATTAAATTAAATGAGGCTTATAGTACTTATTATTAGTTTTTCTTCAAAATAATATTAATACGTTGTTTCGCCCACCGAGGTCTAAGTTCAGATGAACTTGTGTTCTCCGGTGGAGTCCTGTCCTTGCTTAGACCTTAATAATACACACTACAGTAGCACCTCACATCAACCCTTACGGCCCTCGACTAATCAACACGAGAGGTCAACCTATTGTTATATCATTTGACAATATATGAAGCAAATGTTTTTTAAGCGCTTTAGCAGAGTAAAAATTACTGACATTAATTCAATTATCGAACAAAAATTCAACAATTTCAAGTATTAGACCAGCACCAACGTGTAATGGGCAGCGTTGATCTGCTTTAATGTTGATGGGTCTAGTAAGTGTTTTCATGCTGAGAATAGGTTTGTTTTGACAAGTGGTTCAGAACCAGTTCAGAACCGAACACGCCCCTTTTTGGCACGCCAGTACTAGTTCTGAAAAATCTCGAACCTCTTGGTTCGCTGTTCGGACAAGGAGTCCAGAACCACTTAGAACTAGTTCAAGTGGTTCGAAGATTTTTGCCAGAACTTTTAGTCCGAGACATGCGCAGTAGATTTATCGCTTTATCAACGGTTATCATGTATTCCCGCCCAAATACGGCCTACCTACACCGTTGAGGTTGTCAAAAGAAACTTTGTTTCAAGTATAAATTCCGAGGTTTACGACAATTTCTAGTTCCTCATCAAGTTCTAGTGATGAGGACCACACCGTCATCAGTGAACCTGACTTCAGCTCGTCTGACGAAGAATTAGTGGAGTACGTAGTTAATCAACGAAGAATTACCTGGAAACCGTCGCTCAATACAACGAAGTGGAATTTATCGAGCATTTTAGAGTGAGTCGGCGTGTGTTTTTAGGAATCGGAATATTATTATGTGTTATTGTTGCTGTTGCCTCTTTTTTTGGCCTCGATGTCTGACGGAACCATGCGGGAAGGGGTTGTTCAGGTTTTTGGTTCCAAACTAGTTCGGAAAGCGTTCGGACAAGTAGAACGAATACCGAAAGTTCTCGGTAATTCTATCCCTCCCCCTGTAGGTTCTAGTTCTATCCCGAACTGCTTCGGAACCTCTTGTCAAAACCAACCTTATGTACATCAATAGATTACAGATCTTAATGATGAACAGTACATTATAAAAAAGTTAGGTTAAATTGTACAAAGAACTGAAGAGGTCCGTGAGTGGATAAATGTAAACAACTTAATAAATTACGTAGTTGATATCAAAACTTTCCTTTTTTATGCACTTCTCAGCAGTATTTGAGTGGGCTTCACAATAAATATGGCAAAAGAGGAACGTAAGATGTTCGGAGAGTGTGCAGGGAGGTCGCATAAAGAAAGGCAAGGAAATGGCCGGAGAGGAGAGCTCCCTCTCAATAAATAATAAGTCGCAATCGGTTAAGGGCGGGAGGGAGGCTGGGGAAAGCTATTTTCATTTTTGTTCGGGAGCACAAAGAGATTTTTCTTGTCCGGGGTCCGCCCTCATCTGGGATGTGGACCGGAACAGTGGGACTATACGGCCGTGAACGTGAGTATGTTACGTGTATGAGGCCTCGTGTGCGAGGCTATTCACTCGTGAGTGTGCGTATACGATTGAGAGAAGGTTTTAGTGTGAGTTTCCACTCCCGCTCCCCGGACCACAACTTTGTTCGGAGCTCATCCTTCATTTAGCCTCGTCATTTCTGGAGCCCAGAACATCTCCCCCTCCCTTCCCATCTTTCTCCACATTCACACCATAGTTGTCCATCTCGTCCATTCCATACGTCGATCCTTCCTCACTACCGCGGGACCGCCTGTGTCACCGACCACAGTACATGTTCTATTCTCTATTCTCCCACTCCCCTCCCGTCTCTATTTCCAATACATTTCGCCGGACCTCATCGCTGGATGATTGATTGGGAGGGTCCCCAATCCCCACATCTATTCAATCCCTCTTCTACCTCGGCTAAAGCGTGTATCATACTCAAAACCCCACTGATTTGGTTAATTATCCCGACTGTAATCGTTTGTGATAATTAGGGCTCGGGTTCGATCATATTTGCATATTTGTTCCCTGAATAGTACCTACACATTGAAAGAGCACTTCTAGACATTTTTTCACCTCTCTGGGATCTACGAAATTTAAATTTATCAAGCACTAGCTGACTGGCCGAACTTTGTTCCGCCTTAGACGTTATGCAATAACAGACTTTTAATTTCATCAAGATCAATTTTGGTTTATTATTGCCGCGAGACTCTCCACACTCCAAGAAAATCAGCAGTTCTTCTCGCGCGGTAAATATTGAGAGGACCTAGGTAGGTAGCGTAGTATTATTTTGTAAATTTATAATTGTATCCTCCTTGTAAATAATTTAAATATCATCTCTGATTACGTTATTTTTTGCTTTACTACCTTCCTCTGAATCAGGGATTAAGACCGTTTTTCTCCCAAATAGAGAAAACGTACGTATGTTTTTATTGTGAGGGGGGGGGGGGGGGTATTGAGGTTCAATGAAAAAACTCTTCAAATTCTTTCACTGGGGTTTATTATTCAATTGCCTTGCGTTCATGATTTGAATTTCTACCAAGCTTTGGAGTGTGCGTGTTTCACAGGTGATACAGCGATTATTGAATTTCAGGATGCACACAAATATGATCAACTGATCAATCCAAATAGGTATTTTGGTTGAGAACAGATTTATTATTACATTTATTACATACCTCCTGAAATTCAATAATCGCTCTATCTCCTGTGAAACACGCACACTCCAAAGCTTAGAAATTCAAATTATGAACGCAAGCCAATTGAATAATAGACCCCAGTGAAATAATTTGCAGCGTTTTGATTAATGTAGGTAATTAAAAGTAGCAAGTATTTTAAGGATTCTCTATTGCCTCGATATTTTAATGGATGCGTTCCACTATTTATTGGAGCACCTTAAGATTGTGTTCCGACCGTGAACAAACCACTTATGATTGACCATGGGAAACACATGGATTTTCTAGATACAGACCAGAAATCTTTAGGGATTGGCCTCGTGATTCGGTTCGAAAATTTAATTCGTTTAAACTCAAACGGCAAGTCGGTTGGATCATCTCGATCCTTGGAACCAGAACTTCTTCAACTTCGAACTTTGTTTTGTGTATCGTTTCTTAAATCACATTATTCATCAATTTCCATATCACCAAACGCGTTACGTTGCACAGTTTTGGTTGGTTTATGTTCCGAAGCTTGATTACTACGGAACCAACCTTTCAGCACATCTAGAGAGTTTAAAAAGTCAATTGTATGGTCAGTGGTTTCATCTTCATTTGTTGCACAGTCAATTGATTTGAAAGAACGCAGTGTACCGATGATCTCATTCTAAAGTATGAACTTCAAGTCATCTACAGTTTTATTCTTAGCCGCCAAAATTACTCGCTCACTCACCCATTTGTTATTTTTGTGGTTAGTAATGACGTTTGAGAACACTTTGTTGATGAGTTCGTCTTTTGATGAGACCAAGTTGCAGAAATTCTGAGAAAATGAAATATATCCGCTAAATTCATTGATTAGCAGGTGTATCGTTCAGCAATGAAGCTCTCATGTTTGTTGTCAGTTGAAGTTTCTTCACATAGATTCGGTGATTTGAGGCAAGCGTTTATTTCGTCTATAGAAGTTGATCTTGGTATTACTGGCAATGTTTGGCTGAAACCTCCAGATAGTTACTATTTTCATAGCATTTCATATTTATCATTTTTATTTGTAACTGAGTTTGTGTCATTGCTGACAGAGTAGGGGACAGGTTGTCCGAGCGAGCTGGGGCGTCAGTCCTCTGGCTGTTTACTTTCAGTGGGAGTACTGATTGCCCTGGTTCGAATCCGGCTGGCACCAATGATTAGGGCCAAAATCCAATCAAGTGTTGTATACCTGTCCTGTCGTTAGGCAGTTCACCTCTGATCTCGATATCACGTGAATCCAAAACGCTCCCAACCCAGGGGCGTGAGGCAATGGGAAGCCACGAGCGAAATCGTTAGACCTAGTTCCGATCCTCTCTGGCGACGTCCGCGACACCTCCGGGTAGTCGGACGAAAATCCAAGGTGAAATTCCTTGTTTACTTTACTTTACTTACTTTACTTTACCTCCAGATAGTAAAATCATCGTGCCTCCGAACCATCTCGAGTCATTGCGTGGATCTTTCAATGTTCGGTTTAACGCTTCCAATGCAGGTTTATATGCCATTGTGCATTCGTCCCAGATGATGATTGTCGATGCTGATAAAACTTTGTCCATTACAGAGTATTTTGCAATTTTAAATGTTGGTTATTCAATGATTTGAAGGCAGATTTAACGATTTAACGGCGGTTTTAACGCTGAATGAGCCGTATACCATCCTTTTAACTATGTAGCTGCTATTCCAGCAGAAGCAACTGCAACTTCGTTGTTGGATCTCGCACGAACAGTGGCTAAACCGCTGACATGAGGAGAGTCTTACCAGTTCCACCAGGAGCATCCAGGATATATAAACCACCATTTCCATCATCAATTGCTGTCATCAATGTATCATAAACTTTTTGTTTTTGATTTAACCTGTAGTACATTAGTTGGAACTATTGAATCTAATTCCTGGTGATCATATTCATTTTCCCGTTCAAATTCCCGATTAAATGCGCCATTAATTTCACGATTTGGAAATTTCATTCCTAACCCGACAAATAAATTACCGCACATACGGTAACACAAGTCTTCGATACTGATAGATTGATTTCAGTTGCGTTTTTTATTCCATATCTGTTGCTTTTTGTTATACCACGTTTTATGTAGGTAACGTTCAACGGGAACGTATTAGAAGTATCCTATGTCCTTCTCCTGATTCTAAGCTACCTCCCCACCAATTTCCAGCCAAATCAGTTGAACCGTTCTTTATTTGTAAATAGTGTAATTTTCACGACTTTGGAACATATACATAGATATAAGTAAATGCATAAAGTCGCAATTTTCATAATAAATAAAGCACATTCCAGTAGTTTTTGTTACAAAAAATACATTTTCTTCAAATTTCCCAGTAACTTTTGCCAAGTTTTAAAGATTTTTATATTTGGGTCTTTAGGGTGCAAGTAAATGAACTCTCAGGTTTTTGAACTTCTGAGAGCCATTCAAGGGTTGCGGGCTTAAGCATCCGATGGATTAGAGAGCGATTCGTCACGTAAGCTCTAGATTTCCCGGATCATCCTTTCTCTTCGAAAGGGAGTTGTGATTGATTTTAATGATGTCATACTGTTTACTTTTTTTCTCTTCAAGTGCGGTACGATTCTACTTTGGCAATGGTACATTTAAGAGTATAAATGAATGTGTACGGATTGTCGATAGTTCACATATCATTTGTGTAATGCGTTCCTTTGAAACTACCGATTTTATTGATGTCGCTCATTTCCGGAATGAATACCCGAGCCCAAGCAACGAGATGAAAGGTTTCCTCGTTGTTTGAGTTCTAAAATCACTTTGCTGCGCTGATTTGTAAGTGAATGTTTTATCAGGCTGAGGTTGTGACACGAGACTCAAAGGCGCTCCTCTCCGGCTTCCTATTGGGTTCGAGTCGAGATCACGCCAATCAGCCAAGCTTCGGCACTCCCCTGTAATTAGGGCGGGAGATTACGTTTCCTTCAATCCCCACGGGTCGTCCAAGGCGCCCCTCTATGGGACACCCGTTTCCGTGTGATTTTTAATTATATTGAGTACTGCAGTCTGTCGATCTTCGGAAATCGTGTTGAAAGGGAAGACCTTTCGTGCGAGAGTTGATAACGAATCGAGGGAACACTATCAGTTGGAGGGGAGGTAACGGTGTGGTGAGGTCTTGGGAGTGATGATGGGGATTCATCACCTAATTACACGTTCGTCTACAGGGACACGGTGCGAGTTGGGACTCGATTTATTGATTAATGCATCACGAACGTCCCAATAGGATTCAAACTATAACCAACTAGAAGCTTCACTTAACCTCCTAATTCGTATTCAATCTCACAAGCGTCACCGATGCGTCATGCCCAACGAAGGTACGGTGTTTGCTCAACTCATACGGCCTGACATTCCACTTAGGTCAGGATAGTTCACTTTAGAATGACGCTTCCACAATTTCGCGGACATCAACGTTTATTATCTCTGTATTACACCCCCTAGGTTCACTCATTTAAGTGAGTCTGTCTGGTGGCCCACCTAACATGAACACCACTTTTATTTTCAATACGAACACTATATTTGAAAATCCAAAAACGCTGAAAATTCTTTCACTGGGGTTTATTATTCAATTTCATTCATTTGGCTTGCATTCATAATTTGAATTTCTACTAAGCTTTGGAGTGTACGTGTTTCACAGGTGATAGAGCGATTATTGACTTTCAGGAGATTTGCATACAGCACGTAAATCGGTTCTCAACCAAAATACCTATTTGGATTGATCAGTTGATCATATTTGTGTACCTCCTGAAATTCAATAATCGCTCTATCACCTGTGAAACACGCACACTCCAAAGCTTAGTAGAAATTCAAATTATGAAAGCAAGCCAAATGAATGAAATTGAATAATAAACCCCAGTGAAAGAATTTTCATCCCACATTTTTTATTTAATAATAATTTGTCTACATCGTAATTTCTCTACATTATTATATACATTATTATAATAAATATACATACTATTATACACTACTCAATTGCCTATTTGTATGGTTTATTTTTGCTATTGAGTTGAAAGTTAAAACCTTTTTTTTATCGATTTTTCAAAAATCGATACTGAAAAGAAACGATTTTTTGTGAATCAATTCTTTAGAACCAATTCAGAAACAATTTAAAAAATCGATATTTTTTACCGATTGCCCTTCCCTATTAGCGCGTAACGGAGGGTTGATATGAACCTCCACTTCCCTCAACACTACGTTGAACGAATTTTCTGACATTCCGAAGTATTCGAAAAATTTTGCTTCATCTTCCATAAATTCCTTGATGGACCCAATTCCGTTTCTTTGCTACTGAAGTAGCAAGTCAGTTTAATCTGAACTCATGTTCTGTTGAAAAAGTCAGATATACATCTCAAAGCTACAGCATCTGATACAAATTTCTGGTGTTTTATATCTGAAGATAAATATCCGAATCTAAGACAAATCGCCCTTCAACTGACGGCAATGTTTGGGTCAACTTACTTGCGCGAGTCTGCATTTTCTGAAAGGAAGATAATTAAGTCAAAATATCGCAATCGACTAACTGACGATCATATGTCATCATGCTTGCAATTAGAACTCAGTCGTTACCCACCGTCTTATGAAAAGTATGCTTAGGACGTGCAGTGCCACGCTTCTAGATCCAAAGTCACTCCTTAGTTAAGTTGAACACCATATGTAACCCTTTTGTTTTGTATCAACGAATAAAAAGCTGTAAAGCATTTTTCGCCGACTCTTATTTATTAATTTTTAGATTTATCCCTAATACCTCATTAAAAAGAAGGAAAAACAGAGAATTGTGTCTTTGCTATAGACCTTCCAGAACAATGAATCATAACCCCTTACAAGTCGGTTCGCTTCTTTTCAATCACCTCCCTGAATCTGCCACTGTCTGGCAAATCCGTCAGGGATATCTCTGGGTGTTGCAGGCACCATCGCCTAAGCCCTTGAAACGAGCAACTATCCATTCCAAGGCCTCCATGTTACAAGTCAAAGTGATCGGTATGTTGAGCAATAATTTATGTCCCTCAAAGGCTGGTATAGAGACTTCCAAAGTTAAGTGACTGTGTAAACTAACCATAATTTGTTGCTGTGTCAGCTAGAAGCTGATATTAGAATTACCCTTTCCAATTTAGATATCAGGTTCCCATAAGTGGTCAAATTGTCAATTTCGTCGTCAATTTTTCAAAGCTATATGAATTCTCTTGAGAGCAGCATTCATGTTTGATCCAAATTTTCCAGCCTCGAGGTCCATTTTAGGAAGTTGGCAAAAACCCCATTTCCGACCCCTCGAGAAAAGTGTCTCCCAGCGGCATCCCAACGCTTATAAGATAAGTACACTTTGCTAAACCCCCTTGGGACATTTATGGTAATTACGGGCAAGTGACGGGAAAAAGACGGGCCAGATGGCAGCTCCAGCGTGAGGGGTTGACGCGGCAGAAGTTTCTTCCTTTCCACCCACCACCGGCGGGCCGGGTCGTGTGGTGGGGGAGAGGGGTCTCCCAGACCCCGTGGATGTTAGAAGGGCTCATGCTAATCGCATCGCCCGCCTTCTCCATCTTCGTGCTCACAGACTTTCCTCCTAATGAAGCGCACCGACCCAAGTTTTATACCTCGTTTGTACTCCTTTTCCTCTATTCTTCCACCCCCTCACCTGCCGTCTCTCATTAGTTTCCCCACCTTAACCCCTAAAACTCTGTGGGCCTTATCGACCTCCGGAACCTCGTATTTCCTTTTCTAACCGCCAAGTTTCTTGTTCCTTCTTAATTTTTGTTAGGACGTGGACGCCAGAATGCTGACATTGTTGACATTGTTATCTTTTTGGGCCTGACTAAATATTAACTTTTTCTTCAATTTTTATCCACTGCCTTATTTCAGAAAGAAAGGAAGCAAAAGAAACCAACTGTTCAAACCCTCACTCAGTTTCAGTATTTACATTACCAGCAGATTACCCGGACATTGCCTAGATTGGGTGAATAGATAACTGGGCATACCAGATTCCCTTTGCTTAGCAACTTTTGAGTGCAATTATAATGCAATTGAAGTACTCGTGGTAAGCTTCAGTATGAAGTAATTCCCAAAATTACGGTTATAGAGATGAAACATATTCGCAGGTTATGCAGGTATTACCAGAATGTCTCTACGTCCAGTTTTTGTATGATCTCACTTATAAACACTTGGAATATTTTTAAATATTAGACCAATTTCCTAATCGTACAAAAGAAAAGAGAAAAGAGAGAAAAAAAGGTTAATTACATAAGAGAAGTTTGTTAGGAAAAATGGGATTCTGAACGACATAAAACGAATTAGAAAAATATGTAATGCAAATAATGCTGACATAACAATTTATCACTATTATACCCTCCGTTCAACTCCTTCCATAATGAAAATCCAACGTGGTAAAATACGTTTAAATATTAAACTGAAATCCAAACTAAATGGATAAAAATTAACATGATCGATAATTCTCGCTTGAGCAATGATTGCAATGTTCGGTTATTACCCCCTCCTTACTCTCTCCTTTCGCCCTAAGGAAATTTTCACAGGTCTGTTGGACAGCTACACTAAAACTGATATCGAACTAAATAAGAATCATGGAAGGAAATCTGTTGTAATTTACGCCGGGTGTTAACCTAGGATTCTTCCACAGGCTAGGAACAGATTTTACAACTCATTTCTGACAAACACTGTCTCTTAGAATTTTTTTTAGAGGCTTCATTTTCGAGTTATTTTAATTTTAATATGTCTTTCGTGTTTTCGATATGAATTCACTAAAACGGCCATGCTTTCCTTGTGTACTTAAGAACTTTCAGTTTTGATTATACCCTTGGAAAGAGCACTGAATTTTCTATCTCCCCAATGTATCAACAATTTTTTAGGTTGGTTCAATTGGTGGAAAAGTGAGTCGGAAAAGTGAATGTTGTCAAATTTTCAGAATGACCACTTTTTGATGCAAAACGATAAAAATTTCGTTTGAATTCGGGAAAACGTGCTTTTCGTGTGAAAATCGACGTTATTAACGAAATATGGACTTTTCATGCTGTAATGACAACGTAAGACCTTGGTGTCCCTATCAATCCTTTGAACTCTGAGTCACTTGACCTCTTCGAAGGGAAGGAAGTAAATGGGTCATTACGAAATTTCGATCACATTTGGATATCGACTTTTCTAAAAAAAAAGTTGAAATTTGATCAATTTTCTTGTTTCTAATCAATCACCTCGGTTCTCTTGGCATATTATTCAAGTTAGCACACACAATCTTGAATAGCCGCTCAAGTCTTTCAAATTAGGTGAGTGGAACAGCAAAAATTAGCTTAATTTTGGCTACATCAAATCTAAGGTTTCCTTGCCAAAATCTCACTTGCTACAATCAGATCTCACTCCCTACAATTTAAGGTGCTATTGGCTGGATATTGTAGGAAGTGAGAGAGTAGGGAGTGAGGTTATAGCCTTTCACTGCCTTTACAGGCCACAAATCAATTGAAACTGGTTGAACCAAAACGTTGACAACGAACTTCCAACAGCTACAATAATTGTCAACAAGTGCGATCACGTTTCACTTGCCACAGTCACAATGTTACTGGAGCAGAGAATGAGAGTTAAAAAACCCTACACTGCTGCCTCCAGGGATGGTTTTCCCGGTAGAACTGACTGGGAAGGTCTAGGCAAAATCCAACCACCAGCGTTGGGACCATCTTGAATAAGGGATGTCAACAAAACAGAAACAACTTTATAAACACCCTTTCCTGCCTTTTGGGGGCTACTTTTCAAAACATTGTAGGGAGTGAGGAAAAACCGTGTGACAATGGAATAATGGGCTGATAAGGCTACTTGATTTGATTCAATTTTTTTTCCTGAGGCAGATATCCATTGTAGATGGTATATTCTTTCATAGTGTAGGTGGATATAACAGCCCCAATAAATATTTCGCTGAGTAGTAACGATGGAAGTTGTATACTTCTGGTTAGTTGCAGCTGTAGGGAGCCAGAAAAACGGACTTCATTATTTTCTCCTGGGTCCTATAGGCACAACTTTTACATACTTTTCCATGGAACATGTAATGTATGGCATACTGATCAGTAACATAAATGTGACCGAAATTTTGAAATGACCCAAATAGATCCGTTCGTACGAAACCTTTGAGTCCACGGCTTTGTTTCATTCTCAACGTGTGCATTGCCTACTCTGTTCGTACGCTGATCATCATATGGATGGTTGGACTACACGTCAGGTCGTCGTGGACCAGTGGCATGGCCAGCGAGACGTCCAGACCTCACGCGGCTGGCCTTCCACATAAAAGAGCCATTGAAGACGGATGGTTAGGGATGGTTAAGGTCAGGGTTAGGGTTAGCGATCACAAAGAACGATATGGTACTTATTTTTCAATGTTTTTCAACGCTGATTCGCGTGCTGCTATCCGTTTTTTGGTATAACTTCAATTTTCGACCAAAATTCGTTTATTTCGCGTCCGTTTTTTTATTTTAGGCGCCTGTTTTCAGATTGTTACGGGGATTAAATCTCAAGGTCTGGTTGAAAAATGAAAAAATAGGAGATTGCAACCTTCTTCGGTCATCAAGTGAAAAATCATCTTAATCTGAGAGTCGAAAGTCGGCATAAATGATGATTCTTTACGCGAAATTAAGAAATGTTGATCATTATTCCGCATTGCGTGAGTCAGCGTTAAAAAACGATGAAAATTCATGTGCCAACTTAACGTGCTCGCTGAACCGGTTACGCGCAATAAAAAAAAATTAATTGAGGCGTCAAATTTATATGAAATTTTGGGTAGAATCCGAATCTGCGAAACAATTGGGGTTCTCATTTGAAATAAAAAAGTTAGTGTCAATTGCGCATGATTGCGCAGTTGCGCGGAGTGCGCAAATATAATATTTGAGATCCTTGAAAAAAAATATGACGATTAAGAACAAAGAAAATTTTTTTGTTTACTCCCATTTTGACGATTTTAGGAGGCGGGGGGGGGGGGGGGGGGGTACAACTTGTGGGACACCGTTTATTTTTCAACAAAAAATAAACGCTCCACATTCTGAGAGAGGATGTAATGAATGGAAATTAGATCGTTACAGGTGGTGGTAACGTAAACTTGGGTTTTCATATACATGAATGACCGTGATTATTGTGCACATTGGTATTTAAAATATTTTGAAAGAAATATATTTTGAAATGCAACACAAGATTTCATATATCTAAAGGAATCCTGAAATATCATGCAATTTACCCCTTTTTCGAGAACCACCCGTTAGGAGAACACCACCTGGGGATTTCTCAGCCAATTTTTTTCTCCATTAAGAAACTGGTGTAGACTTTAAATATATGTTAGTCTTTATAACTTTGATTATAACATACCAATCAAATTATTTACCTGTGTGTTTTAGTGAAACGTCATTTTTGATTTAATGTTCTCACAGGCACTTGAAACACAATCGATGATCACTAGCAACATTTCCACCTCCCTCTCCGTTGAGTGTTTTTTTCCGTCATAAACCCTACGCCCCCACGTGTCATTGAACCCTCATTTACCCCCTGAGGTTTATTATGCGGCTTTTTTACTCTCTTTTTTCCAGATTTCTATCTACTCCTCTTCAATCGTGAAATATCGAGCCTCGCAAAAGTTATTTATCAGCGTCGCGGGGGCCCGAATGAAGAGTCGAACAGAACTGTGGTGAGGGGTGAAGAGGTAGTTAATATTTATAGTTGGGGCGGCCGCAAACCTTCCCGAGCCGCCAACTTAATATTCATTCCATAACCCCCGTCCGTTGTGAAGCTATTCACATACTTTCCCACCCCCACTTTGAAGTACTGATGAGAAAGATAGGAAACAAATTACTGGTGGGTAAATACTGCCCATTCAGCCGATGACTTGCACTCACCAATTTTCATCGTAGAATTTCACATTTTTTCGGTGTGTGAATCTGGTCGAACTTTGGTATTTATGAGATCTACTCACAAACTTAAAACACGGTCGATTATCACGAGCAGCCTTGTACAGGTAACCTGAAAGTAAAAACGCTGCAAATTCTTTCACTGGGGTTTATTATTCAATTGGCTTGCGTTCATGATTTGAATTTCTACTAAGCTTTGGAATGTGCGTGTTTCACAGGTAATAGAGCGATTATTGAATTTTAGGAGATATGCATAGAGCACTTGAATCGGTTCTCAACCAAAATACCTATTTGGATTGATCGGTTGATCATATTTGAGTGCCTCCTGAAATTCATTAATCGCTCTATCACCTGTGAAACAGACACACTCCAAAGCTTAGTTGAAATTCAAATCATGAATCATTGAATAATAAAGCCCAGAGAAAGAATTTGCAGCGTTCTTTTCAAGAGCGATTACAATGGAAAAATATTCCATTTGAAAATTTTAAATTTTGTAAGACGGAGCATGCATATCAAAATGCTTCAACCCGTGTATTGGCTATAAACCCTTTTAGGAGTTCACTCCAGTATCCACATTCACTACATCACTAGGTTACTGCGATCAAAACAAAAAAAAACCTGTTGTTTGTTTTGATCGCAGTAACCTAGTGATGTAGCGAATGTGGATGCAAATGTTGGCTCCATAAATCGGGCCATACGTCGGGAATGGTTTTGAGCTACGGACCTGCGGAGAGGCTCATTTTGAGTTCTCAAAAAAAAGTCCAAATTTAGGCCGCCTTGACTTTTTTTTTGAGGTTTTTAGGGATTTTAAAAAACTTTGACAACCCTCAAAGGGCACTTTAAATTAAGTGAGAGTGCTGGCTAAGGAATTGGGGCTTTGTCGGACCAACATGGATTTTTCCTGAAAATTTCAGATTTTTTCCTCCAGCCGTTTGGGAGAAAACGTGCGTACGGTGTTCGGCGGACGGACGGAAAAATTGTTATTGCAGATTTGGAAATTTTCAGGGGGGGTTAGAATTTTTTTTCAAGGGCGATTACAATGGTTTATTATTGAATAATAAACCAAAATCATTGATATCTCTCAAACTAATCTCAATAGATTTTTGATAATGAAATATGCAGAAATGCATATTTACAGGGACTCACCGAACAAAAATGTGATTGTTCATGTTCCC
This sequence comes from Creontiades dilutus, assembly GCA_031894815.1. Classification (NCBI taxonomy): domain Eukaryota; kingdom Metazoa; phylum Arthropoda; class Insecta; order Hemiptera; family Miridae; genus Creontiades; species Creontiades dilutus. Next base: position 514,571 of record JAVIWC010005454.1, on the reverse strand, counting down.
ATAGACATCAACGCCTTTAAATACTTGAGTGAACGAATTGCCGATATTGAACGGTGACAACAATTACGATACGATCAACTTGAAACTGATGTAAGACAATTGTACAATTATTGTACTATTTTTCCCCCACCACCCAATTTGAGCAAGACCTGATGATCAGAAAAAGATAATATAATGTTCGATCGAATTTACGTTTACGCATGGGAGCTACTAGTGATAGGATCGTGTTGAAATTTATATGAGACTATAGTAGACTATAGAAGAGACTATAGAAAATAGTCTTTTCCGACTACCATTCAAATTTGAGGGAGTTCAGAGGAGGAGGACGTGGGAAAATTATGTTTGTTGGATGGTCGGCAAGTGCAGATTGCAGTACAGAAATTGAGCGATGAAACTCGTAGGGAACCATCGAAAACCTAACTTCGTACAGGTTCCTGATACTTTCGCCAAAATCGAGTGAACAATTTAGTCATTAAGCTAGTTACAATGATTTCTCTCTCGCGAATGGATTTTGACAGTCAGAACCTACACGGCGTTGTTGGGTATACTATTCTGCAAGACTCAACTGTTTTGCAAAGTAGTATCTCAAACCCTACCTATACTTGCAATGCCAGGAATACAACCCCTAATACGCACTACAACTATTATTCCTATAATAATAATCCAATAATAATATACAATTAGATTTGAGATTATTTGATCACAATTACATGTCATGTAATGTATTGCACCAGGATTACAAAAACGCCGTTAGTGAGATGGTTTGCGAAGATAGTTTCAGAACTATATGTGTACATTCGACTAGAGGATACCTTCAATGAATGAAATGGCAGATTCTCTGCGATGCATACAGATATCACACATCTGTAACTATGAGCGGGCTGACCAATCCGTCGTTTCGTCCCCTTTCTATGATGTCAACGTTAATTGCCTTGTGCCATAGCTAAAAAACGGGACAGTAGACCTCTATGGTTCAAAGCCAGATCATTCAAATGATTAATTTTACACATTTAAGTACCGAAGATGAAAAATTGCCTACGCAACCTACAAATATGGGATTCTAACTCAGAGGAGGGGAGCTAATAAACAGAGATGGAAGCGACGGCGGGGGGGGGGGGGGGGGGGGTGCCAGGTACACGAATGACCCCCTCGGGCGGACGGAAAATTGGTGATGCCGGGATAACAAAGGGCGGGAGGAGCCCACCCGAAGGTTAGTTGGAGGAGTGTTGAGGGGGGGGGGGGGGGGGTAACTATCGGGTCGGTCGCTAAGAACTGGATTGTACTCCTGTTAATCATTTAAATGATAAAATCCGTCCTTCCGCTGAGCTTTTTCTTTACACTACACAGCGCTGCCCAAAACTCCTTTAGCGACATCGTTGTGGATTTAGGAATAGACAGTAATTGTCCGATGCTTTTCTCCGAAACTACCAAACGATGATAACGATTAATCGACCGACGAGGAATCAATTTTTCGTTTTCTCTGATGAATTAAGTTGAGTTTTTATTTCCACTTCCTCGTTCTGCGGAAAATAGAGTGACCATCCTTATACTAGTTTGAAACCTTCATACTCAGGCTGCATACTTTAGACGTGTTTTTGGTGACTTTCCATAACAAAGGAACTGGAAAATGAATACTTTCACAAACGTTCAGGGGTTATTTTCCAACGACTATGGAACGCCAAAAGAAGAACGAGGTGTTGCGAAGAAGATGCTAAAGGCAAGATGAGGAAAGAGCAATCTCAACTAACAAAGACGCGTAAATGAAAGAACGAGCGCTTTGAACTACCGAAACGAGCTTGTTAAAAAAAACCGACTGACTTTTGATCTGTATTTGAAATCAGAACAGGGAAACCAACAGTAATTTTATACGGTTATAAAGAGTTGCGTTACCTACCTATCAAAGTGTTTGCTAAAGCGTCCAAGGTGTAGTGAAAATGATCTAGATAGCAATGTAATGATGAGTATTTTCGGCATTGGGTAAAATGTGATGTACTGTTCAAATCTTGTTCGCTTATTTGTTTGGTCAATTTCGGAACGTGGAAACTGAAAACATTGAAAATTATTACAGAAAAGTTCATTATCTCTTATGAAGAAATCACACATCTGTTTAGCAAATGTGGCATGAAAAGGGATTAGTAAAACTCGGTCCTCGTCCATCCACTTCTTCCATCAGTCCCTTATTTATTCTAAAATCAAAATAGGAGTTCCATTCATATTTCACCACGATGAATCGTTTATGTAAGAAATTATCAGTGAGGGGTGTTCAGATGATCAATGTGTGACCACTTGTAATTGACTTCTAGATGTCTTAACGACGGTAGGATGACTTAGTCTTTAATATAAATCGTTCAGAATCCCTCTATACGAAACAAAAGCAAATATCATAATAACTAGGATGCTGCAGTATACAGTAAATCGATACGACTTAGAAATCCACGAAAAGAACCACTTAAATTTAACGAGATGAAATAAAACACCTACCTAACCTCCACTCGTTCGCAGGGTGGTCCTTAATGAACGTCCTATCCTTTCAATTTCGTCGGCTGTGGAGAAATACAAAAGTCAAAGTAACTTCCCCTTATTTTTTTATTTTTATTTTTTATTTTTTTGCAAAGAATTCAAAAATTGCAGTTTGAAGCGTCGAGCATGCGCGCAAATGCCCGAAACGAGCACTAACTTTCTTATTTTAAACGAGAACCCGAATTTTTTATTACAGATTCGAATTCTACTCAAGAATTCATGAACATTTGACCCCTCAACCAATTATTTTTTAATTGCGCGTAACCGGTTCAGCGAGCACGCAAAGTTCCGCAACGTCAAAATTGTCAAATAGTGGATGATGATGAACTCTAAAGTGTGGCACATGAATTTTCATCTTTTTTTTAATGCTGATTCACGAGATGCTATCTGTTTTTTGATTTGACTCAATTTTTGCGGAATGATGACTTAAATCTTATTTTATTTTGCTTCCGTTTTTTATTTTAGGCGCCTGTTTTCAGATTGTTACAGCGATTAATTTTCGATATCTGCTTGACAAATGTGACAAAGGATATTCAAACCTTTTCCAGTGATCAAGGGAATAATCTATTCAATCTGAGAGTCAAAGTCGGCGTAAATGATGATTTTTCATGCGAAATACACAAATGTCAGTCATCATTCCGCAAAAACTGAGTCGAATCAAAAAGCTGATAGCATTACGTGAACCAGCGTTTAAAAAAATTAAAATTCATGTGTTGCGCGCAGTGTAATATTTGAATTTCTTATAAAAAAAATAAGGGGGGTTTACTTCGACAATTTTTTTGATTTCTGCAGAACCAACGAAATTGAAAGGGTGGTACATTCATTAAGGACCACCCTGTATAAGGTAAGGTGGGAAAAACTCAATTTCTAAAGGAACTATGTTTATGTTTCTACTATGTTCAGAGACCTTCACCTTCACGTTCGAGGTGACGTTATCTTTTTCTGTCAATTTGTGTACGTTAGGACGTAAATTGGTTCGATAGGGAAGGGATCTATCCGTAACGAGCATAAGACTTATGCTCATTAGTGTCATAGGTGTCATTAGTGTCATACTTAGTACATTAGTGTCATAGGTTTATCATTTTCAATAATCATTTCTCTTTTAAAAAGCGACCCCTTCAAAATCTGTAGCTTGACGTTTGAAAAATGTGGGAGTTAAACTTGTCGCAAGTGTTTGCGGGCACGAAAGACAACCACGGAACAAACGCTGTTCACAATGGTAAAACACCTAAAATGCTGATGGAAGTTTTGATATTGAAAGCAGAAATAATTGATCAAACGAAAATGTAAGCAAAGCTTTCGCGACATATGTATATATAAAATTGACCAAGATTTATAAATGGGCCATGGAATTGGGCGATACTAAGAAATACATCTTTATTTTTTCGAAGTTGAAACTGACTTAAAAAGCTTCCAGAAATAATCGTGAGATGTACTGCCTAAATCCTGTGGTAGCGAGATGAATGTGCCGATTTACTCTTCAGAATATATAGCTGAACAGAAATTCAGATCGATTTGGAAAGTCTAGGCTTTCACATGTGGAGGGTAGTCACTTGTAGCTGTAGAAGTCCACAGAAAGCGAAGTTCCCCCTGAATACATTTCTTTCTATATCTACTTTCTTGATCCTCTAGTTTTCCCTAGGCGTGGCCTTGGAAGAATCAACTAACACCGTTGGCATTCCGCCTGGGACCGGGGGGGATATGCAATATAAAAACTTTACTGCGGAGAAGGAGGGAGGCAAACTCTGATGTAACAGTTGAAGAAGCCCGACCTCCGGGGGGTTTTTTTTTTTTCGCGAATCCCCTAGCGGTCCCCCGGAAAAAAAAGTCGGTAAAGGGGGAAAAAATATAAGGACAAGGTTGTGGGAAAGGATGGAAGGGCTGATCCCCTCACATCCAGGCCAGTTAGCTTCCTTCTACGGTGAGTTAAGGGAATCATGCAGAGAGGGTCTAAACTAATTTAGAGGTAGCCTCAGGGCGATGGCAATCTTGAGCTGCCCCCCTCTCTTCTGGACCCCCTCAACCAATCCAACTCCCTTTTCTCCATCTTGGCGGTTTTTAACATCACGCTCCAATAAAACTTGGTTTTCTCTAGATACCCTCACCTGAGTGTCACGGCTGACGTTTAGTTAGGGTTAGGGGTTGACAGCTACTTACAAATGAGATACCGTAGGGGATGCAGTTATGAAAAGATTCGGCCCGCATTCCTTGGTTACTTTCTGCTTGGGTAGGGATATCTCTTTCCATTACCGTTCTCATGTAAATTTCTAGATTTACCAAATTTCATCCAAATGGCATCCGCAGAATGAATTGATGTAAATCTCTACTGAACAGACTGAATGACTGAATTGATTTACATCAATTCCGCGGATGCCCTTACTCAAACATCAATTTTTCAAGTAATGCCGTTGAAATGACATTCTCCTCCCAGAAATAGAAAAAAAAGTTTTAGTTATGCAGGTTTTTTTTTAAACCTCAAATGTGCTTGAAAACACACGTTGTTTTGCATAAAATCTCAATTTTCTCAAAAAAGTTCCCTCTAAATAATAAAAACTAATTATACCATTGGAAAGCTGAGGCTTTTGCTCATTTTTTAGGCTTACATGCTCAAACGTATCATTAAAATCAAGAGAGACTAATGAGCCATTAAAAAAATACAAAATTCACTTTTCAGTAAAAAAAATTTTACAAAATTCACTTTTTCAGGCATTTGCGAATACTTTTAACCCGTTTTTAGTTCCGTTTTCCAAAAATCACTGTTAACAGAAAACTGACGACGATACCATTTTCTTGAAAAAAATATTCCAAAAAGCTTTTTCCATTTGGAGCATCCTTAGACAGTTGTGTGTCGATACTTCGAATGAAAAACCGGCGATTACGACTCGTTTTGCCATTTTGACATTTTCAATGCAATATCTGAAAAGAAAATTTAACGCTCGATACCGGTTTTCAAATTTGATTTATCTGAAGATTTTTTGCTCCAAAATTGAAGGAGTTAAACGTTTTGTGACATAATATCGAAAACACGAAAAAATTTTAAATCGCGAATAACTCGAGAAACAAAGCACTTTTGTTTTGGTCGGAAATGAGTTGAGAACACGTAGGAGTCGGATTGTGCATAACTCCTGGGACACCCTTTATAGCGGTTTATCATTTCTGTAATACAGTAACCCTTCTACGTAAATCAACAATTTATGTAAATTAGACGTAGTCAGTGGCACACAATGTAAACACCTTTATACTTTATTCGATGAGATGCTTATTATCATGATTTTCGTATTGGCTTCTATTATATTCTAAATTTCGGAGTGATTGGAAACATAAGTTTTGTAATATACCTATCTACTTTAAACTACCTTCCTCACGAGCTCCCTCTTTGATTCTCACAGATAAGTGTGAACAGGAAAACCATGCGCGATAGGGAAAATCTGCATCAATTCGAAGCAGACAGTAATTTCTAAAAATTATGAAGGTACAATAACACATTTCGTACTATAATCGTGTATTGTATATTCTATATAGTATGAATATTTTATTGTACCTTCATAAGTTTTAGGAATTACTGTCCGCTTTGAATTGAAAATGACAAGTGTGCCATGAATATTTTGATTCTTTGTTAAAGCTTAGAACCCACGGTTTAGAGAAGATGCGGCTCTGAGATGAGGCATTTGGAACCTGAGGAAAGAAAGAGGAAATAATTTGTATAGGATAGGGTTTATAGGATGGTGTCTAAATTGAAGGAACGTTTCATCTTAACGGGAATTTTTCTCAGGAAATCCTCTCGGTGATGTGTAGAGCGGTTCAGAATCATGTGCTCTGCAGTCTCTTCGTTTAAAGGCAGTTTAAAGGTCCGAGCCGCCATTGCCGATTCTACGCCGGTATGAATTAGTGTTGGCATCTCCATTCCGTAACGTGAAGATGGATTTGAAGAAGTTCATGGACTTTCCTCCTATGGTTTTATCAAACCGGTTGGATTTTGAGGGAGACGGAAAAAGGGAATTCCAGTGGTTCCCAGCTGGGTGTGCTATCAGCTCCTCGCTCCAGCATCTCATCATCATGCAGCTTTTTGGCTGAGGATCGCAAGTCTGCTGTGGGGTACGTTCTAGAATGTGAAGGCTCTGGGAGCCTCGCAGATAATTTCGCCTCCGCATCAACTATTTAATTTCCCCTGATGCCTGAATGGCTCTTTATCCAGCAGAAAATAACCCTTTCCCCTTTTATGTTTGTTGTGTGCACCATTTGGGCTATTGCTGCTTCCATCTTAATGAGGTGTGAGGAGACCTTAAACCCAGCGATCTTTTTGGTAGCTCTTTTTCATTCAGTGAAGGTAAGGATGGTAGAGCCGTCATCGTTGATGGAGTTTGCGAATCGCAACGCCTGAAGTATGACATAACACTCGGCAGAGTAATTGAGTCCTTATTCCGTAGAATAAAAGCTCTGACTTCTTCATTCGTTTCATCAAAGAAGACGCACCCTACTTAGCGTAAATGAATAAATTCAAATTCTGAATTCAATATACTAATAATAATTTTTATATTGTTGCATGAATAATTTTTGTATTAAAAAAAACGAAATTTGAAACTGAATAATGAAAAAATATCCTCGTCAAAATCTTTGATACCTTGTTGCGTTCCCGTTTCTATGCTGGTGAAATAAAGCATTCAATCGAAAGAGAGTGGTCTTCTCGTTACATTTAAATAGAAACCCATTCCGCAAATCAAATAAAACCTACCTCAAGGCTTTGAAAACCCTCGTTTGGTTCCTTGGCTAGGGCGTTTACAGGGGGAAAAACATCAACTGTAGAGCGAATGAAAACCTTTTTGTATGGTTGGGAAAAAGAAGTAGTAGTCATTTAATGAACCACGATAAAAACAGCTCTTCCATTTGCGATTGAATTATCTAATTGTAAATTCGAGTTTTATATTAGGTACTGTAAGTTTGCAACGGAGCAAGGAATTGATGGAACACCAAAAACCTGCCCAACCCGCTCATTCCCTGAATATTTCACGTAGATTCTGTGGAAACTGCAAGAATTATACCTATCCACATTATTTTCTATTGGAACGATTTAGGGTCTACACATTTGTATAGATCTTGAATTGAACAGAATTTGCCAATCAATGCTTAGCATTCAAGAGTTTCTTGTTTTCAGTAGGTAGAACTGCAAGTAGGCACTGTCCAAATTTACTGGTTATTCGCTTTTGCTTCTTACCTCCAGTAATGAATCTTTTTGATCGGCAAAATAGCAAATTTGAGCTCTCCCAAGGACGACATTTGAGTGATGTGCTTTTCAAAACTTAAATTTAAGAATGGCTTACAATTTGCAACATGTTAATACAGAACATTTTTTTCACAAGCTGTGTGGTTTTGATTGTATAACGTTTTGAAATCGTATAAGTTTGATTCGATGGGAAAAGGTGCCAAGGGTTCCCGAGTCATTGATTCCTTCAAATGGGTGATTCGGCATGCATTGCGGGTGGGATGCGCTGATTCTATGACTAACACAATGATACAATCGAGTTGAAATTGATATGAGAAGCTCAAATCGGATTTCCTCACCTATCTATCTAGCTAGTTTTAACTATTGGAATTTGAAAAAATGTTGCTTGACGGATTTCACTTAGACTCATTTGCAGAGTGAAATATAGATTTTTGAGAGGTGACAGTCGTAGTGGGTCATGAATTCCCTGAAAATTTAATCAAAATCGCATGAAAACTGTAGAAATCAGGCTAGTTACAAGGAGGTTTGCGCAGAAGTAACTAACTATAAGATTTTGTTGAATATTTATGTATATTTTCCAGACTACCCTTAAATTGCAGGGATATCAACCGCTAGATCTTGAGAGAATCATGTTTTGTGGGTTTTACATTTGCGCATGCGCAGAGTGAAGTTTTGATTCCTGAGCGACAAAATTTATCGGCACTGAACGAATCAAACTAGCTCATTCCTGGAAAATCTCATTAACTTTAGGTGACTACTGTACAAATTGAGCGTGTTTCGTGAATCTGCTCATACACGAAAGACAGTCACGTAACAAAAGTTGATAGGAATGGTCCAAAAACCGATAATTACAGTGGCAATTTTGGTTTTGGAGAAAAAAGTTGCATCCCCCAAAACTGAAAATAAAGCTTCCGCTACTGGCTGATTCGCAAGCCAAATCCCATGGTTCATTACTGTCTTCAATCTTTTGAGGAGCATTCAGTAAATTCTGGCTAATATCACTTATTTTATGCTATTATCAGGATTCTACGTATTTACATTGGCTTCAATAGATAAAAGAGCTATATTTGCAACCCAACTTGATACACGTGTTTCCTGTCGGACAAAGAATCTGCACTCAGTTACACATTTCGTCCAATATAGCATTAGAGTGTCGCTGAAACCATCATACCTTCTGAATTTATATTATCCCCACCAGTTTTTTCTTTGTCGAGCTTGAAAGGTTGCCTGATGAAAACTTACTCCATCCCTTTTTCATTCAGCTGTTTTGAAGTAAGTTGGTCAAGAACACGTGTAGCCTTTACTGAATAATGAACTGAGTTTTGCAGTTGAGCGAAAGCAAGAACCTGATGAAGTTTAAGGCAACTCGTGCACCTGGTTTCTCTCCTTTTAACAAGTTTTCTTCATTCTCCGGCTTGTGTCCTATCTCACGCAGCATCTGAGCCTTCAGGCACGGCAAAAACTCCTATCGTTGAAACCGTTTCAAAAATGTTTTCTGAAAATTTTCAAGAATGTCCAACATTGAACGGAAATTTGGTTTTTCGTAGACGGATGAGCTTGGAGCTTCCTGAAATAAGAATGATTTCCCGATGGACTTTTCATTTCTTCTCAACGGCCTCGGCGAGGTTAGATGGAATTGCGAAATGACGATGAATTTTTAAAGCGCCAATCGTGGACAAAAATTCGCTTTTCCTTATCTCATTAAAACTTAGAGTGTAATGACGTCATGGCGCCCCCGTTCAATTAACCTACATTTCACTGGAAGGATTGATTTACAGTAGTATTTTGAGATGCAAGATGGCGAGAATCCAATTATCTAAACCTTAACAAGAAATCAAAATGTTCACGATACCTTTTTTTCTTTTTTTAATAAACTTTTACAAGTAAGTTGGTGGATATTGTATTCGGAATAGTTTGTACAATGAATTTGGGGAGATTCCGGGGCCCCGGGTAGAATCGTCTTCGAAATCTCCTCTCGTAAGTGGCGACCGAAACCGACGAGGGCGTAAACGTCACTTTAGGTATGGAAAATACACTTGGGGCGCCGATTAATGGCAAAGAAATTATTATTAATAGAAGGGAGAGTGGAGTAAGAGGAGCAACTTGTTGAGACGGTCAACGTGGATACAAGACTGATAGGTAGACGGAAAGTTAGGGAGGGGAGCGGAAGGTACCACTGCTACCATCCTAATTATACTAATTTACCATAAGTAATCTCATTAACAATATAAATCTGACCTGTAGTACTACAGCAAATTATTCAAGACCTATGATATTTCACTTTGTCCCGTGTCTCTCGAAGGTATCACATTCACTTCCCACGCAAGCTCAAGCGGTTTCAGACGCTTAAGACGTCTAGTTAAGTCTTGAACATCAATGAGCTTTACAACTTCCTCTATCAGGTGAAATTTTAGTGTGGCAAGATGTGCTGTTGATTAGGTTTTTGACCACCTCTCCACTTGAAGTTCCTTTCGGAAGTACCGGGGTGCATCAGTGGTACATCGTAGTACACAGTTCTGGAAACGTTGAATGACACGATGCTTCATTTTATTTTATTTTTTTTCCAAAAGTGTCTCGAATAAATGAGGTGTTTGTGATATGTTTTGAATTCTGAATTTGAATCTTCAATTCGTTTTTTTCCAACAAGTACAGGTTTTTGGCAAATCGCACTTAATGTTTTGGACAGAAGTAACCAGTTTGCTGTAGTTTTCGAAGGAAAACTAGAAATCGAAACGCTATTTGGAGGTGATCAATTTTTTTTGCTAATATATAAAATGTGACCCGATGTATGATTAGTACTTAATTATTCTTGGTGGAATTTGAGCTTCCCTGACTTCCTGGATGTAGAAAAATTGAATCCAGGGAGTAGTAATTTTCCTGCAGAATGGTTTTCTGCATATCCATGTCTCTGTTCCAGTGCATACACAGGAATTGTACAGTTGGCCATGCATGCTGTTCGGCCATCATGAAGTTCCCTGGAATACTAGTGAATTAGTCAGTTTGGTTGGTTGGTTGGGGCAGACGGGGAGACTTGACCGCAGTCCCTCCATTGGCAAGTCCTGGATACTGGCTTATACTACCTCGTGAATTAACAATCATGATAGATGTACATGAGTAACATCATTCCAAAGATATTCATGATTTGGAAAAGCTTGCTGACAACTGCCAATTTTCTTTTTAAATCGTGAAATTCCCCCTCCCTTCCTCCCCACACTAGCAATCTCCCTCTATACATTGAGATGGTTATGGTTAGTTGGCCCCTTCCCGATTTTAGATTCCGACGCCTTCGGAGATGAATCAGACGTTACCAAGCGTCTGGTTCATCCTCTGAGCGTGGCGGAGCATAATAATGCATCCACCTCCTCGGAAGGGGCAACTATACCATTCCATCACCCTCACAACATACAGCGGTTTTTCCTTTCCTTGGACTCTGTCTCGCATCATCAGACGATCTAGAGCCGCGCCTGGTTTAGAGGTTTAGATGCTAGTAAACTTGCATCTCAAGATAATATCGTAAATCAACATAATCTTGTTTGAACATTAACAATTTTTTTTTTTTCTTTCGTATTTGTATTTCCAGTCCGATAACGTCCAAATTTTTACCTAATATTTCAAAAGATCTGCTGAAGCTTTTATGAATCGTGAAGGTGCGTGATTGGACTCCTCTCTCGACCAGTCGGGTCGCCATTTCTCTGTCTCGATTTTCAACGCTTTGTAGCCGCCAAGACCACTTTTAGTCTGAGAGCCTGATTGAAAAAGGCAACTGATAGATAGAAAAGTACCAATTATTGAATTTTATAGCACCCACTGAGGTTATATATAAAACGCACGTCTGCATTCTAAAGCCGTCGGAACAGCGGTCAGTGAATCAGACGTCAAAACTATGAACATCCGATTCACAGGTAGACGAATACCATTTCTGCTTATGATACCTTGATCCATGGTCAACTCAACGATCTTCGTCTACCACTTCACAGTAGCTGGGTCTTACGTGCAGACGTCAAAAAATACGAATTTGAGGGTCTAAAAACCACTGATTTGTCGAAGGGTGAAATTTTGGCACATCATACTTGGGTTGATGGGTAACGTCTGTATCCAAGTCTGCCACCTCAGTATCGCTGGGTATTTGCGGCAGACGTTCTCCAAAAACGCACGAGGGGAGGTTGGGTTACCGATTGTCGAGTATGGACGGGAGGCGTTATAGTTTCTATCTCGTGGTAGTTTTACATACTACACATAATACATAAGCAAGGTTGTAGGTTTACAACCATGGTATGGTGATCTCCTTAAGAATGCATTAATTGATTCAGGAAGTTTCATTTCCTCCCGTTCTATTAAGAATTTAAACGAAAACGGTGACAAAAAAAGAAGAACGAACCGTTTTTTGCCTATTCATGGATTTAATTATTCACGAGTGTCTCCGAAAGGCTGCATTGATTTATTTACATTCACAGGTCGATGATGCTGAAGCCGTAGGATTGATTATGTATTGAGAGCCTAGGAGAAGATCCTTTCTCGCTATGCTCCTCCGAACCCGCCGAAAAAAAGGTATGAATTTTTCAATAGGTTTATGGAAAAAGGCTCAGCGGTGACTGGCGAAAACCTCTCGGCGTTCTATTTTCATCCCCAACCCCCTCCCAGCCATCCGAACCGCCCCTTCCATCCCCTGCAGTCTTCAGCCGGTCGCCCCTCATTCCGATTTTCCTTCGAATATTGTTCGAGTCTCTCGACTATTATTGAGAAGAGGGAAAAGTTGACATAACTCCGGGAGACGGAGCGAAAGGCGATGGGGCGGAGGGAAGTCGAGAGATTTGTAAACGACCTTCACAATCATCTCTCAAGTAGGATCACAAGTAAGGGCGGGGAAAAAAACCCTCACGTTCCCGGGGAGTTGAAAATATTCGAAAAGAATATATTTTTACCTTAGGAGCTCTTTATTCACTGAAACCAAAAATGTTCGATTCATTCTTGCGCGAAAAATGCTCTTGTTCGAATTTCCGTAATTTACTTTTAGTGAATTTTTGTACACAATGACAATAAAATCAGGGCATTCTAAAATGATTCTTGGAAGGAGTAATGTCTGCCACCATAGTTGTCGAGATGGGCTGTTCTCATCGGCCTACAACCCCAACTCGTACAAATGCGAAGGATCGGCCGAATGCCAAACATCAATTTGTGTGTACGAGTTGATGTGTAAGAAATGTCCTGTATTTTACGTTGGCAAGGGCTGAAACAGCAGTGAATCTCAGGGTCAACAACCATAGGGCATCAGTTGTTGGAAGGAACGCCGATTTGCCTGTGAGCCGTCTTGCCACAGCGCATGGCGAAACATTCGATGGGTGTTTTGGCATCACAATTGTGAAAAAAAAGAAACCTCAAGATAACAAAATTATGCTGCCTCACTTGAAGAAAGCGCATAGCAATGTGTTGGGTGCATACAATCTTCCAGGACTAAATGTTAAACGTTAACAGGGTAACCACATTTCTCCACGCAAACAATCTCCACATCAAGTTAAAATTTCCCATTACAGTTATTTTTCTCGTACTTTGAAAAAGGTTAAAAGCCGAAGTATAAAAATTAATATTGTTACGTTAATTATTGTTGCTAAAAGCTCCGAGCAATTTCGCAACCAAGCACAATCGACACTAACTTTCATATTTTAAATGGGAACCCACATTTTTCGTTAAAGATTCGGATTCTACCCAAGATTTCATGAACATTCGACCCATCAACCAATTTTTTGATGCTCGTAATCGGTTCAGCGAGCACGCAAAGTTGCGCAGCCCCAAAATTGTCAAACGGTGGATGATGGTGAACTGTAAAGTGTGGCACATGAATTTTCATAGTTTTTTATTTGACTTAATTTCTGCGGAATAATGACCGAAAGTCGTTTATATCGCGACCGTTTTTTTTTAAATTTTAGGCGCCTGTTTTCAGATTGTTACGGGGATTGATTTTCAAGGTCTGCTTGAAAATTGTGAATATAGGAGATTGAAGCCTTCGTCAATGATCAAGTGAAAAATCATCTTAATCCCCGGAGAGTCGAAAATGGTGGTTTGTCGCGCGAAATAAACAAAATTGAGTCGAATCAAGAAACAGATAGCATCACAAGAATCAGCGTAAAAAAAAACGATGGAAATTCATGTGCCTCACTTCACAGTTCACCATTTGACAATTTTGGGGTTGCGCGACTTTGCGTTCTCGCTGAACCGGTTACGCGCAATAAAAAAATTTTTTTTTTTTTGAGGTTTACTCCCATTTTGACGATTTTAGGAGGGGGGGGGGGGGGTAGGTCTCCAAATGTAGTATGTAATTTGGTACAAATTTCGTAAATGGAACAATTTCCTGATATACATCAGTAGGACACCCTCTGCTTTCACGTATTCTCGAAATCCCCAACATGGTGAAGCATAACACATGATTGCGCGTATTGTAGCATGAAATACATTTCGTTTTGCATTCATTGGGACGCCAGGGTTTGCAAATGTTTTTCCCCATACATTATTCAAGGCAAACTTCGCTGACTGAGCCTTTCGCTCAATGTGTCTGGTAGAGGAAAAGCGGGGAGTAAAATCAACTCCCAAATACTGATAGCTACTTACAATGTCAATAGTATCACGAAAATCCAGTGCTCACTCGCCCGTCTTCTCCCACCATTTTGAAAAACCATTAGTGAAAATGAGGTCTTAGTGCCAAAATACGTGTTTTTTTTTCTGGCTAACTCTTGAGTTTTTCGGGATCGAATGGGGATAATCTCACGTCCCCCCGACTACCTAACAACGCTTAGTAATAGGCCATTATTCGGTTGTTTTTCTTTCATCTTAAGACGGGGGTTCCGAATTGAAGAGAATTGAAATTTTCAGTCTTTAGGTGCTCTTAATAAACTATGTTGTTCGAAATTTCGTCCATTTCGGCGTAGGTGTACAGAGGCCTGTTCGTCGGAACCCCGCGTTGACGGCATCTCGGAGCTGTCGTCTGCACTCCCGAGAATCCTGTAAATCAGGTGGGCTCTCGACTCAATCCTGACATCACAAAACTTTGTATTTAAATTACCCCAAAGTTAAAAACCCACGAGTGTGAGGTCAAGACTCTGATAGGAGGACATCTGATAGTTCCCCAACAGATCTGTCAAACTCCGTCTTTAATACGAAGCTTCCCGTTCGTATTGAGAAAACTGTTTTGCTAACCGCATAATCATAATTGCAATGGGCGTTAAGTACCCTTGATATAATCCTCACAAGCGGCATTCGACCTCAATGAAGCATGGTGTATGGAGTGGTTCTGATATAAATATACCAGCCTATTCATTCAGTGTGAAATAGAGACGCGGTTTTCTTTTTCGAGGCACAAAGTAGCCGAGGAGTATCTCACAACATCAAAGGAGCCCTATTCTACGGCTTCTGTACGTTCCACTGGGAAAATAACGCCTTTACAAAACGGGAAACTAACACCATTACTGGCAAATGGAATCATTGCACAAATACTCTTTTATGCCGGCTTGGTAGGTAGTTCTGGAGTTTAAAACACAAATACTATCTATCAAAGCCTTCTGTAATCCTTTCCAGCAATAATTATTAAAAAACAGCTTAAACATGAATATTATGAAAGAAAATGTAGGAAAACATCCTGTCTTGAAAAATAACGGTGGTGAAACTAACAGGTAATTATGTCGAACAGTCTAAATGTAATTTTTGTGTTGCTTCGCACAGTGGTCTAATTCCAAAAAAACCTGGACAAAACTCTGGAAGTCCCATTTTTCGTGATTTCGGTAATCTGAAAACGGGAAAATTATCAAAAAATGTTGACCTTGTACCCTCTCCCCACCCCTATAAGTACTGAAAACCAGGAATATCAATTTATCACAACAATGATGTTCAATTGAAAATTTTGGCAAAGTAATTTGAACCTTTGGCACAAATAAATTTTAATATTTTTGGCATCTTAATTTCAACTTTTGGCGACTCAATTTCAACTTTCGGCATACCAATTCGAGCTTTTGGCATATCAATTTATACTTTTCACAACCCCAACTATTCCAACATTCCACCCCATATAATGATCAATAAATGTTTTTTTTTCTCTCTCATTTATAACAACAATCGAACGATTTAATTTGAAGTTGACTTGTTATGTATTGTAGGTAACGTATAGGTAAACACGTTCAAACAATGTCCATAAAATTATCTTGTCCGAAACAGGAATAGAAAGGGGAAGAAAGTTGAAATCTCGAATTTGAAAATAATCATTGTAAGTTTACATTTTTAAAAATACTGATTTTATTCTAAAATCAACTAGAACGGGGGTGAAGGGCGGGTTAGCACTTATTAGGAATTATTGGAGTATCTGAATGAATCCTCTTGGGCTGGTCCGGCCTCATTTATACGAGTGTTCCCACATCCGTGAAGGGTTTCCCATCTTTTCCGCGATGACCGGGGAAAACGCATGATATTTGATCATTGGACGTCCTTCATCGATTTATTGTTAACAACATGTTGTATTTCAATTTTTGGGGCTTTTCCTGACCAATATTAATAAAATGTATTAATGAAAAACCAATCCGAGTGAGCCCATCTGTGGGTGTAGAACTTCTTCGCTTTCCAAAGTGTGGGCCAAAGATTAAGGATGAAACGCCGAATTGATGCTCGAAAAAATTCTTCAACCCAAATGTGTTAGGAAGATTTCTGAATGTATAGAGCCTGGGGGGGGGGGGGGGGTAATGTGAATAAAAGAACGAAGATGAAGCACTTTATGGGAAAAGGGAGTTGGAGATGTAGGTGAAGGAAGAAACTTTCAGGCCGTCCGATGACAACGTTCCACTTTTCTCATCTACCGCCCCGAGGCCGATCATCTTGCGGGAGGAGGAAAATGTATGGAGCTCTCGAAAGAGTTTTTCGAACGACGTGATGTACTGGAGAAAATGAGCGGCACATAAGGAACTTCGGAGGTTTTGGGCAACGAGAAACAGCACCACTCGTCGTTATGATTCAATACTTGCTTTCAGCTCAGCCTTTATTCATTGCTACATTCAACGTCGTGAAAGGCAAAAGCATAAAACCAATGAAAACCTTTTATTTTTGTTTATTTATTTTTTTGCATCGTTTATTTACATTAAGTTATGCTTAGTACAACATTTTCAAAATTATAATCAATGCAACATCATTTCAAAATGATTTGAAAATAAGTCTAACAAATTTTCTATTATTAATATAATAAACAGTATTACAATAGGTAAATCAAATCTGCAATCCGGTCTCATTTTAAAAAAAAAAAACGCTGCAAATTCTTTCCCTGGGGTTTATTATTCAATTGGCTAGCGTTCATGATTTGAATTTCTACTAAGCTTTGGAGTGTGCGTGTTTCACAGGTGATAGATTGATTATTGAGTTTCAGGAGATATGCATAGAGCTCGTAAATCTGTTCTCAACCAAAATAACTATTTGGATTGATCAGTTGGTCATATTTGTGTGCCTCCTGAAATTCAATAATCGCTCTATTACCTGAGAAATATGCACACTCCAACGCTTAGTATAAATTCAAATCATGAACGCAAGCCAATTGAATAATAAACAACATTGAAAGAATTTGCAGCGTTTTTATGGTTATCAGAATGCTTCAACCCGTGTAAAAGGCTTTGGCCTTCTAGGAGTTCACTACATCACTACGTCACTAAGTTACAGATATCAACACAAAAACCATAATAAACCAAAATAACGCGAATGTTGGCACCATGGATCGGGCCATAGATCGGGAATGGTTTGACCTACGGACCTGGGGAGGGGCTCATTCGATTCCTCGTGGAGTGTTCTTCAAAAAGAATACAAATTTATTCCGCCTTGACTATTTTTTGAGGTTTTTAGGGATTTTACAAAACTTTGACAACCCTTAAAGGGCACTTCACTTTAAATAAGTGAGAGAGCTGGTTCAAGAATTGGGGCGTCGCTGGACCAACATGGATTTTTCCTGGAAATTTCAGATCTTTTGCTCAGGCCGTTTGGGAGAAATCGTGCGTACGGCGGATGGACGGAAAATTTTTATTGCAGATTCGGATTCTACACCCTTTGAAACGTAAACCATAAAATTTTCAGGGGGGGGGGGGGGCTAGAATTTTTTTTTTTTTTTCAAGAGCGATTACAATGGTTCATTATTGAATAATAAACCAATATACAAATTTCATCCCATACTTCACAGTTTTCTCTCTTGAGTAAGGTCTGATAGTTGAACGGGTTTTCTTGTATATATACAAGACTTTCTTGTATATATACAATACATTGTTATGGATTTTATTTAACATTCTTTCTGTTGAATCATTATGTAAGGTACAAATCATTATTTTGTTAAATGTTCAAGATCACCTGTTAGGTGCCCACAGTTACGAGATTCGTCTTCCATAAGTCTAATTCGACGGAGGTACATAGGACAGATTCCGTGGTTGGCTCTGTCTGCTTATCACTCTGATTTCCTTTTTATTTTTGTTCCTTTGTATTTTGTTCTTGAGCCACGGGACAAAATTAATTTTTGGGTTTATGTTTTTATAAAATTTTTCTTTGGACCCTTGATCAAAGCACTGCTGCCAATTTGCACGAATATAACCTTTGGATATTGCATAATATTCTTCCCTTGGCAGATTCGGGGTCATTGTTTCTCCTTCACACGCGGCGGATTTTGCTGCCTGATCTACACGTTCGTTGTGCAGTAGGCCTCTATGAGACTTGACCGACACGAATTGAATATTCATCCCAGCGATCCTGCAACTGTTGACTGGACTTACTAGACTTACTTAACTGTTAGAAATACAATTTCCACGAATTTCACATTCTGGTTTATCATTTTCAATAGCAATAACAGGCCTAGAAAGTCATCAGGGTTACAGTCCCCTTTGCACGCCACCAGAGCCTAGAGTACCGACCAAGGGGCCAACACTTTCACTCCCTGCCTGTAAGGGAGACTATTCGATATTCATCTGCCCTAACACTTTTAACTTGCTTAAATATCCTACCTAACCAGGGCAGGGGGATGTTCATCTACCCTGTGTTCCCTACTTGAACCTACACAACCTTTCAGTCAATAATGCAAGGACAGAGGGGTCTATAAGACGTCATCTGGTCAAGAGATTTATCAGGTTTTGGTGCCATAATGATTACTGCAAGTTCCCACCTCTGAAGAAACAATCCAATTCTAAATAACGAGGTATTTTCTGAAGGAATACTTTGCGTTTAGCATCAATTCTTCCTGCCTTGTACTGTAATAAATCATAATTCAAAAGTGGCGAATGATAATCAACTGGAATATACTGTTCTTCTACACGTTACGAAATCGAGATACGGAATGTCAGTGGTTGAACCAGGAACTGTACTTCCTGGTTAAAAGGAAGCCTGGAAGTACTTTCCCACATCTGCCAACCTTCTTCAGGGAGTCCCCCAGTCAAGGGTTCGACATGTTGACATTCCCCAAGTCACCTGAAGCTCAAACCCCATTTCCCATTTACGAGCCCTTCCGAGACGTAGCAGAGGTCACCGCCGAGTCTACATCTGGGCTTCAGCGGGTCCCTCTCCCCTGTTTGTAGAGCTTGGCAAACATCGCCCCTTCCCCCCCGGCCCTGCCGCAATCCCGTTAGTTCTTCCGCCGCAAAACCCTTCCACACCTTTTTTTTTCTCCCACTTTTCTTCCCACGGGAATTTGAATATTCCTTCGGCTCTTCAGCCCCTCATCTGTCAATCCCCACATAACTTCAAAGGGGCCCTCGTTCTATTTGTCTTTACGATTAAGGTCCAGCGGCCGGGGTGCAGCCCGGAAATGGCGATTGAACGGCAAACCTGGTTTCCTCGGATAATCAAATCGGAGCTAAGCAAACAACTTGATCTGAATAAACGTCTGATGGGTTGGAATATTGTCCTACACTCGTTGGATTGGACCTTTACATAAGATGTAAAGTACCTAGTCCTGCCATAAGTTCTGTTAAAAAGAAAAATAGATGAAGATGCATTTTGCTCTTAAAGCTCAGCTTAAGTTATTTTAGTTTGGAATTGTAGTATGTTATAAGGTGGAAACACTCTAAATGCCTTTTTCCTTCACACAGTCTTATCACCTCCAGGGCCAATCATCAGTGGCAGTACGCAGTTCCGTTCACCAGAGACGACTACAAATTACGGTCCCCTTGGCGACGAGCCATCAGCCAAGATGGCAATTAAGCTGGTAGTCCAATGGGTTCACATCCAGGCTTATAGAATGTGGCTGGACAAATTTGGGAACTATCGAGCCTTATGGCCTGAAGCTGAGCGCTGCTGAAAACCCACTGTTTCCCTCGAACAGTGTCACATTCAGGGCTTCATTACTGAGCGGTGATTTCCAGCTTTCTTAGATGCCCCATACCTAAGATAAACACTAAGTCCAAATAAGGATCAGCGTGAACTCGTTTCAACTGCAAAGTTCGTCGAATGTTTTTAACGGAACTTATGGCATGACTAAGTAGAACAACAAGTTATAGCCGTATTCTGGCTCATTTTGGTGCCCACAGATTGTTACAGAATAGATCTATGGTTGACTATGGTGTCCGCCTTACAAATGGTACCGAGCAACACTGAGTTTGAATCATCTAAAATCAATTGATGATACAAACGTAAATCCAACTCTTCTGTAAACTTCGACCCTATTAGTAACATGGTACGACCCTATTTATTACATTCTGGAATTACAAGAAGAAGGTACTAAGGCCAAAAATCAGCTTTTGAAGTTTTGGCTCTCTTAGAATCAAGTTACCTTTGATGTAGAAGACGTTTTGTACGTTTGTGGCCCATCGGCTATAGTTTACTGAACATGTTTACCTGAAACAGTGAACAATACAAACTCATACAACAACATGAAGTGCCTACTTGGCCTAGTTTGAACAACAGGAACTGTTGTGGTGCGGTTTCTCCAGGCTAGAAGGATATAGTGCGTTTCACCAGGCTATTGTCGATGGGTTTAGCACCAGACTAGTTGTTCTGACTGTCTATATTGCTTCCGATTCTACGAAGCAGCGGAAACCAACGTTAACTGTCGAGAACAAAAAATGTTTGTTGTCCGAATTCAAAATTTCCACTTGCATTTAGCGTTTCATATCCTACTGAACAAATTTGGTTCCGTGTCTGTCTGTTGACGGTCTGTCTGTCCGCATTTCCTTGTTACAGCCATAACATCCACAATTTTGAATGAATTTAGCTCATATTTTGAGGGACTATGCGGATAAGGGCCTCTTGAAATCCCATACGAATTTCATCTCAATATAATCAGCGGTACGCTCTGCGCATGCGCTAACGTGAAATTCTTGAAACAGGCATAACTTTCCCAATTTTGATTCAATTCAGCTCATACGATAAACGATGTACCGAGGAAGCATCTGTGCCATTTCCAGTGTATTTTTTTATTTGAAACTTCTCACAGAAATTGTTTTATTCTTTTATTGATTACAGTGGTATGTAATACATCCTGGGGAATAACATGAAGAATAATTGTCGTTTTTACTTCCATCGTAAACATGGAAATGACATATTTCACAACAGAAGAGCACGAATTCCATCAGTCTCCATTTCTGTTGTATACGAATTATTCAACCTTTGACAGGAGAAAGGAACTTTCCATCTTCTTGAATGTGTTTTAGTCCCTTTTTCATGTAAAGAGTCAAGTGATTTGTGACTTCCATGAAACTCTGTTTTTTGGGGGTTTTCCTTCAAACTGACTGTCTCAATGGAAAGAATGTATATTACACTGTAGGAACCTCAAAAACTGGAAAATTTCCTAATTAATATTTTCAGTGTTTCCTTCCGCGTTTTTTCCACTCGCATCTTGCAATTTAGATAATTTTGAACAAATTCCCTTTCTGCCTGTGTGCATCATGCGTCGGGAAATCCTTGTTAAAATCCTAGTCCCAAAACTTTTCCTCTGATTTCGATGAAATTTTCTAGGAATGTGCATGTTAGGATATAAGGGTCAACAATGAGTTTTACAAATCAATACAAGTGGGAAAATAATGCTGGGAGGATAAAATCCTTCTTTCTAATATCCAATTATCAGTTCGATCTCGCTTAAATTCAGAACGTAGTTGAGAAAAACGGTTTAATCATCTCATACTAATTAGAACCAGAGTCGGTTAAAATGTACTTACAACTACAAAGTACAGGAACAATAATATAAAAACCAAAAATACAAGTACACGTAGTTACTTGTAATTGACGTTAAAAGTACAAGTTCCCAAGTATGTACTTATAAAAAGGCCATTTAAAAATTTGAGCTCATATTTTTGTTGGACATGTTGCTTACATTTAATTAAAATGTGCTAAAAGATTTATCAACATAAAAAAAATCCAAAATCTTTGAATGGAAGAATATTATTTAGAACAGGTTTTTTTCGCGATAACATTGATAGCTAATAATTGTTTTTTCACATAAACTGATCAAATCTCAACTCGATTCAATATAAGTGTAGTACAATAAATGGAAAATTTGCTCATGCGGTCATGCTGCAAGACTGGAACTTCCTTTTTTTTTGTTCAATTACGAAGTTTTATTATAGAAAATAACAAATCAAAAACGCTAAAAACTCAAATTCTTCGTTTGCAAAGCAGAACATTGTTCAGAACTTTTTTCGTCATAACAGTTGATATAAGTTTTATAACGATTGCTTTATATGCAAAGCACCCAATTATCAACACAATCTAACTTGAATACAGTAGGTACGCCAATTTAGGAAAATCTAGCTGCTTTGGAGGAACTTTTGAGTTTCCATTCCTAGTTAATTTCTCCAAGTGATAGTGAAAAGGGTTTTCACAACTTCACTGTAGAAGATTTAGCTCGGATGAGGTGCTTTCAAAGATGAAAGTGGCTTCAACTCCGAGGACCCATTTTAGTTTGTTTTGCAAGGATTAGTTACTTAGTGGTTCAAGGACAATATTCTTCGTTATGTAATGAACCTTCTCACGTACGGCGTGTCATTACGGAACATGGAGATTTCTATACCTGCGAGCCTGAACGTGATTTGAACTTATAATGAGCTTCCCCGAACAATAGACTCGCTTTGAGACTCTCGGCGTTCATCAGTCTCTGAACGTGCGTTCCGAGATGAATCGCTGAGCTCCTCATCACGCTGCCACTCAGACGAATCGGGGCACAGCAAATGAATGTGCGTCGGGGAGGGGTGGGTTTGAAGGGATGATTGAGAAGGGGTGAGTTTGAAGTGTACATATGAAGTACAGCATACTGCAGCACTACCCCACTCCAGGGGTTGATCGGCTCTCAATTTCTTCACACCGAAGATTATGAGTTTTCCTAACCCCTTCGTATAGGATTCCTCATGCCAATATTCACTATTCTGAAATAAAATTATTTCTATGATTTAGTGACGTCACTTCCTTTTGTGACTTTGTGTCCATCTTGAATGTTTACTAATTATATAGCTTTTCCAAGTCGAGTTGAGAATTTTCCAAGTCAAATTGAGTATTGTCCAAGTCGAATTGAGAATTTTCCAAACCAAATTGAGAATTTTCCAAATCAATTTGAGAATTTTCCAATGTAAGAAACTTTCACTACTAAAAAGGAAGAGGGAGTTTTTCAAACCGAATTTACAATTTTTTAAGGCAATCCAAGACTTTTATTGAAAACAAAATCAGTGAAGCAAAATGAAAGAATAGCACTTTATGAACTAATTAACATTGAAATCAAAAAGACAAAATGAACGAAGAATACTTCATAAAAATTACGGTCTTGTTAAGAACAGAAAAAATTTGGAAAATTGGAAAACTTCCTTTTCCTTTTTAGTAGTAGTGAAAGTTTCTTAGATCGGAAAATTCTCAAGTTGGTTTGGAAAAATCTCAATTTGCTTTGGAAAATTCTCAATTCGACTTTTCTCAGTTCGACTTGGAAAAGCTATATTGTCTTATAAAGTTTATCAAACAATGAGTTAACGAAAATTATGTCTGGTTGAAACAAGCGAAAAGTAGATGCAAATGAAAGATAAACCACTATCTGAATTCAGTGACCCAAAATGGATATGTGGCTTAGCATTTCCAGTCGACCTTACAGGCCATTTTAATGATTTGAATTTGAAACTCCGAAAACAAGGGCTATCAGTAAATGATTTGTATAGCCATTTGAAACCGTTTCAGAACCAAATCCGCTTGTGGGAGGCACATAAGTCGTCAGGTAACAGTAACCATTTTAACCTGCTCTCTGCATATGAAAATATTGCTCACGCTCAATATGCTGATGAACTCAAGTTATTGTCGGAGCGATTTTCGATCGGATTTAGTTATTTCCAAAACACGCAAGACTGTTTCAATTTATTTACAACTACAATAAAAAGTGATGTAAAAACGCTGCTAATTCTTTCGCTGGGGTTTATTATTCAATTGGCTTGCGTTCGCGATTTGAATTTATACTAAGCTTTGGAGTGTGCGTGTTTCACAGGTGAGAGAGCGATTATTGAATTTCAGGAGATATGCATAGGGCACGTAAATCTGTTCTCAACCAAAATACCTATTTGGATTGATCATATTTGTGTGCCTCCTGAAATTCAATAATCGCTCTATCACCTGTGAAATATGCACACTCCAAAGCTTAGTATAAATTCAAATCATGAACGCAAGCCAATTGAATAATAAACCCCAGTGAAAGAATTTGTAGCGTTTTTTATGGTTATCAGAATGATTCAACCCGTGTATCGGCTACAAAGCCTTTTAGGAGTTCACCCCAGTATCCACATTCAAAAAGTGTTGTTTTTGTTTTGATTGCAGTAACAATAATAAACCAAATAACGCGAATGTTGGCACCATAAATAGGGCCATAGATGGAATGGTTTGACGTATGGGCCTGGGGAGGGGCTCATTCGATTCCTCGTCGTGTGTTCTTCAAAAAGAGTACACATTCAGGCCGCCTTGACTTTTTTGAGGTTTTTAGGAATTTTACAAAACTTTGACAACCCTTAACGGGCAATTTAAATTAAGTGAGAGAGCTGGCTCAAGAATTGGGGCGTCGCCGGACCAACATGGATTTTTCCTGAAAATTTCAGCTTTTTTGCTTCAGCCGTTTGGGAGAAATCGTGCGTACGTACGCGGACGGACGGAAAATTTTTATTGCAGATTCGGATTCTACCCTTTTGAAACGTAAACCATGAAATTTTCAGGGGGGTTAGAATTTTTTTTTTTTTTTTTTTTTTTTCAAGAGGGATTACAATGGTTTATTATTGAATAATAAACCAAAAACGCTCCAATACATTTGCAAATGGAGTTGATCCAGATTCAAGAAAACTCACCTCTGAAATTTAAATTTGAAGTCGTGGAGTTGTGTGATTTCTACAAAAAATACCTCGAAGAATTATATGTGCGTTTGGCAGCACTTTTAAATAGGAACAGTTATTTTCATCGATGAAAGTTAATAATTTGGAAAATTTGGAAAATTTTTTGAAAACATAGTAATGTCCATTTGGTCTTTAATCATAAATATTCATGTCAAACTGTAATCTCCTAGAAAAATGTCAGTTTCTTCATGCAAATTTACATTCATACTGTCTTTATGATAATGTATTAAATGGCAGGATTCAGAATTCATTACCTTTACTATGAATAAACTTGTTCAAATAAAAATGTTGAACATTTCCTTGGTAAGTCGATGATTTCCTAAAGGTACATCAAAACATCGTTGTTTTTCGACCGATGTCCGTCCCAAAAATTCAAGGTACGTTACTCACACGAGCAAGCGATATGCCACACCCAATTCGGGAAACTTGTTTTAAAACCAATCTTGGTTTTCTGAGAAGCAGAAGGACGTTGGTCTTCAAATTAAACCCGTAATTAGGGAAAGTTCTAATTAAATCTCAATTAGGATAGTGCGGGGGCCTCAGGGAGCGCTTGCAAGTGTTTAAAGAGCGTTACGGGGTTTAATTTGATGGGGGCGACCGAGCGAACGGAGCTGTGAACGTCAGACTCTAAACCGCAACCCCCGTTCTCCCTTGAACAATTATCCTTATCTACTTAGCCACTTTTAATGTCGGTACTTTGATTTCCAGAGACCGCGTAACCTGTGGTTTCAGAAATCGGGATTTGACTGTTTCCGAGATCTAGATCGATGCGTGTCATCCCACATCTAGTGAGTCGACGCGCGTGATCGCACAAACGACCGTTCACTTGAATTAAAATCGCTCATATTAACGGCGACATTAATAGTGAATGCGGGGAATTTCACTTGACTGTAGAGGGAAGAGGTGGAAATACGAAGAGCCAGGTTGGGTGCCGCGATCAACCACACGTGTGAAATCTATGGTCGAATTCCGTGGATTCGGATCTGGCTCAATCATTTGCATCAACTCTTCTGTTCATGAATATTGTATGCATGATTCATTTCGGTGAAACGTAGTCTGTCATAAACTCCGAGAGCTATTCCGTTTCGTAGAACTCCGTAACGGCCTTTGTAAATTTCGACAAAGGCCATTTGATTACGAGGAAGTTAGTCGATTAGCAACGAGATTGATGTACCACAAGTCTTTCTCCAGCACGTAGGCGCGTATAGTAAGATTACCAACCGTCGCACAGTGGTCCAGAACTCAAATTCAGCTGATCAAAACCTCTACAGCGCTTATTGTAATAAATGTGTTGATAAATGCTAATTTTTTTCCAACAGGTTTTTTACGGTTTAGTCAGATTTGAGATAGACGTAACCGATGAGCACATTTTACGAGGGAGAGCAGTGGTAATGAGCAATAAAGAGTCCGTCAAGAGACATACATTTATTTTTTCCTCTTGATTACCATTGGCTGTAAAAGTCACACAAATATATTCAAAATTATTTTGAATTTAGGTTAAAAACATCAAAATTACGCTTCCGAACCCATCATTTTCATCATTATCCAGTTGGCCTGTTCATTGCTGGAATCACTATTTGTCCCAGATCATGTGGTGTTTCTGAAAACAAAAAACATGATTGCTCTAAGAACAGTTAAAAGTAAATCGATAAAATAAATTTATATGGAATCCATGACAGATACCTATCCATTATGCCTAGGCTGGAAATACTTGCCCTAGTAGGCCAGTTCAAGTTAAGGCTCTTGAGGTTAAGCAGTTCATGCGATCTTTGATATATATTGATAAATCCTAAATCGCTGGATTCTTGGAGGAGGTCTGAACTATCTCCAAACATGGAGCTCATTTTCGTGCACTCCACAGCCAGTTTGAGGAACGTTGTTTCGTTGCTAACCATTGGTAATTAGTTTGCGCTCACTCCTGATGGAATATAAAGCGGAAAGTTTTTTGGGTTTTAGTCAGATGGATTTGGATTCTGAACCCCTGAGCCTCTTGTCGGTTTTGTCCTGCTTGATGGTTTAGATCCAAGACTCCTCCTCAAGCTTGCGTTTGAGAGCTGACCCAAGCGGCTCAAGATGAGAGGATGCCGAGGACCAGGTAGAGGTTTTGTAACTATATCTGCTTTCATCTTCTCTGTAGGAATGTGCTTGATAATGATTTGTACCTCTGCAACGGCACCTCTAACAAAATGATGGGGATGCCTATTTGCTTAATTCTTGAATGGTGAACTGTATTCTTGGCAAGTTCTTCAGCTCCATGGTTGTCACTGAGTAGTGTTACAGGAATTTCCTCGGTGAATCGCAGTTCCCTCAATAGTTTTCCAAGGCGGATGGCTTCTTTTGTGGCTTCCGTCATCGCCATGTATTCTACTCCAGTACAGTGGTTTAGATACAAGAATTGGGATCTAATAAGAAAAGAACCATGAGAATCGGTAAAGAATAGGAAGAAGAAAAGTTAAAATAACAAACCGTAGACTACGTCTATTCAACTACAATGTAGTTTAGAAATAATAAGCGTTTATGAAATGATGTGCAGCGTTTTTCACTGAGATATATCTTTCGTCCTTTCACTAGGTAATCCCGCCAAACAGTTCGTGTGAACCTAACCCTAAATTCCTCATGTTAACTTGAGCCGTTCCGAGGTGGTTGGTGTTCCCGCTCTCGAATCATCAATTGCCTCCACTTAGAACATTGGATCCTTTGTCTTTGACGATCAAATTACTTGATACGAGCCCTGAGGGTCTTTTTGGTTGGATTCGCATTTCTGTTTCAACCCTTTTCATCTAGGGTCATTCCTGAGCCCCTCTTTGCCTCTGTGGGAAGTTCGTCGGGGAATCACTTTCCAAGTCCAATCCCTTTTTTGATCAGTATTGAGGATTGCGGCAGACAATGCGTTGTACGGTCTCTCGAGATTTTAGCGAATCATACGTCCACTCGATTTGAATGTCATCCCCAACAATTTTCATTGAAACCTCCGAGAACGACAATCGATATGAATAGAACAATAATTAAACGATAGTGGACGTTTATCGCTTTTTCATCCGGATATCTAACATTAAAATCATCAGAAAATAGAGGTAGTAGCAAGGAAATCCTTGTTAATTGACGACGGAACGTTATTTATTTATTTAATTTTTTTGCATCGGTTACCTTTCAATTCTCATTAATTGTGGGAGGGAAGGGAATCCCCTTTCAGGAATTAGGGATGCAAATAGACAGACGATGAACCAAAATTAAACAAACAACTATTTCAATTATTGTTTTTTTAAATACCTTTATTTATTTTATACATTTAGTAATACAAAAAGAAATAATAGAAAATTTCTTTTTTACCAACACTGGTCGATCGGAAATGGCTTTACTTGATTCCTTCTTCAAGTACGACAGTAAACTGCTTTTAAATTGTGCGTAAGTAGTTTTGTATTTCAGAGAGCAGGACAAAGTCGTGAAAAATGTAGGTGCCAAACAATTAAACTGGTGTTGAAAAAAATTAAAATTTTGCTTACTACAGGCTCAAATTTGGTCCTAGTCCTACCCTCTAATAAAGGCATAATTGGAAATTTAGTTCTAAAATGAAAGAGTACCTATATTATATGTAAAGATGAAAGTATCAGAAAATAGTATAGAAAATTCAACGCTCTTGCCTATGGTATAATCAAAATTGAATTTTCCTAAGTACAAAGGAGGGTTATGGCCGTTTTAGTGACATAAGGTCTCTAAGGGGAGGCGTTTTATCGGGAATGAGTTGTAGAATCTATTTCTAGCCTGTGGTTGGCTCCTCAGGTTAACTAGAACTCTCGAGGTTTCGGGCCTGTTGGCTTATTGTACTTTCCTGAGAGTTTTGCATTTAATCAAGGAGATTCAGCTCCTTGGTGAGGGGTTTGAAGCCCTTGATTATTTGTTCCCTTTAAATAGACCTAATTGGGGTTTGTGTCCCGAAGAGTTCAAACCTACGAGAGGTGAGTGCTGAGCACTCATATTATGTGGGATGTCGTTTCGTCAGTCTCCTCACATGTTCGTACAAGGTTGAGCTTTGTGTGACCCCAATGCGGTGTAGGTGGAATCTTGGGGGTGCAAAGCCGGTTATTAGGCCGATCATTGTTTTTAGTTCCCTACGGATTTTGCCAAGTAGCCATTCAGTAATTTCGTTGTTGGGTTACGCCACCATGAGTTTACTGCGGACATGTCCTTCAATAATGAGCCATCTACTTGTGGTAAATCGACTGTGTGATGGATATGGTTAGTTGGCCCCTTCCCGATTTTAGAATCTGTCGCCTTGGGAGATGAATAGGACGCCTGTAAGCGTCTGGGTCATCCTCTGAGCGTGGCGGAGCATATCAATCCATCCAGCCCATTGGAAGGGGCAACTATAACATTCCATCACCCTCACAACTGCTGGCTGAGGGCCTACAAATGGGGTTTGGGAGCCCCTTCTTGCAAGCTCGTCAGCCTTCTCGTTACCAGATATTCCTTTATGCCCCGGCAACCACCCAGGCGAACCTGGTTATGTTTGGCTAGGTTTTTGAGTGTCGCATGCAGCACCAAACCACTCGTGATAAGATAGTTGGTGCTATTAATGTTTATCGACGCTTGGCTGTCTGAGGGATGCGGACGAGGACCTTCTAATACCCTGTGTAACCACTGTTCCCTCGAATCAGTTATTATTACTGATGTTTGTTCGAGCTGGGGTGAGGGCGTGAGTAAAATTATCAACAAACCAATTCACCTCAGTTCTAAGATTAATTTTAGATAAAATGAAATGAAATATTTTGGATGGTTCGATACAATCAATAGAGGTAACTTACCTAGGGAGCTCCCAATGAGTATAAACTAAGAAAATAATTATCCGCTATGAAATAAACCAAGTTCTTCAAAAACAATTAAAAGGATGAACAATAATCAGGCGATGAAGAATATTAAAAGGAAAGTTCTGACCGTTTTGAACGGTGCTTCGGGGAGAACGCGATCGTTCAGAAGGCGAGGATTATTCGACGGCACGTTAGGAGGAGTCCTGATCATCCACAGATGGCGAGGTCAATTGTCCGTCGATTTGGGTTTCGGTTTCCCACGGAGAATCTGTTGGGACATTGAAGGCTGTTAAAAGACGGGAACGAAATTGGTGAGCCACCAGATTATTCCAGGAAAAGATACTCACCGGTCGAACGGCAGGAAAATATAAAATAAATATGGCTTCGGAACTTCCAGAAGGCGATGGTAGGGGTTCGAACTCAAAGAAAACGCTAGAAGCTTGAACGAACGACAACGCCGTTGAATGAGTCCCATAGGACGACTGCCGCTGTACACAAAAGGTACGAAAGACCCGTTCAGAAAAGTTCAAGCGACCTGCTGCAACAGCCCCAATCTTTGACGATGAGGGTTGGACGATGA
Organism: Creontiades dilutus; assembly: GCA_031894815.1. Classification (NCBI taxonomy): domain Eukaryota; kingdom Metazoa; phylum Arthropoda; class Insecta; order Hemiptera; family Miridae; genus Creontiades; species Creontiades dilutus. Next base: position 484,118 of record JAVIWC010005454.1, on the reverse strand, counting down.
TCATTCTCACAAGCACAAAACGGGACAGTAGATCTCCATGGTTCTACAGCCAGATCATTTAAATGATTAATTTTACACATTTAAGTACCAAAGATGAAAAATTGCCAAGATTATCAATTTATTGATATTGAGGTAATGTTGCATGAAAATTGGAACTTACTAGAGAGGCTAGTGCTTACCAAGGTGGCAGGTACACGGATGACCCCCTTGGGCGGACGGAAAAGTGGTGATGCCGGGATAACAAAGGGCGAAAGGAGCCCACCCGAAGGTTAGATGAAGGAGTGTTGAGCGCGGGGGGGGGGGGGGGGGTCTGGTCGGTACGGTCGCTAAGAACTGGATTGTACTCCTGTTGATCGTTTAAATGATAAAACATAAACACGGCACTTCCGATGGGCCAACCTACCTACATTCCTAACAATCTAAGTGATGGAACAATGTTTACCTAACCGTCAAAATCGATTCAACGTTGTAAATCCTTTAATTTTGTGGGAATAGACTAAGTACCTACGTTTTCTTCTACAAACGCTGTGTTTTTTTCTCGTATTTACCTCTTGGATAAACTCGTTGGCGTGGTAAACGCATATCCGCCTATTTTGAATCTTCAACCTTCGAAACTTCTCGTCTCCCCTCGCTCAATTCCGCACAAGATTCCTTACGGCAAACGGGTTTCATATCTCAAAATCCCCCGCGGAGCCCCTCCGTAACAGGGTTCATGGGTAATTCTTTCCACCCTCTCAACCCGTCATAACAATAAATTTGGCGTAACCGAGGCCGCCCGTTCGTTTCCTTTTATCGCCGCCTACGTCTTCCTCGTCTCCTCCTGTGCGGTCTAGGAAAATGCAGACGGGCCAAGTTTCATATTGGTGCGGGAGAAAAGGGCTGTGTACAGGAACGTAATATTATCTATCCTAGCAACTCTTTATATCGCTCAGTATTCTGAACAGGAATGCCAAGATACTCTGTAATGTGCCAAAGGAATAGAGGAAAATAAATTATGATATCTACTTTTCAGATGAATTTTTGATTCTCATTGTTGGATGCTTGGTTTTCATTAGCCATTTCCACCAATAGCCGCTATTGTTGAAACCACACCCTAGAGCTCTCTGCCGTTGTGTAGAAGCCTTCTAGTTATGTACTAATGTTGGAATGGATGAGTAACCAAGGGAACGGGAAAGGCAGAATGATTGTATGGATGGTTTGGGGATCGCCTGTCTGGGTAAGAACACCAGTGGGTACTGAAGTAGCGCTTGACTGGGTACTCACCGGTCCAAGTTTTCTGCAACTATAGGCACAGGTAACAATAGATGCAATACATTGTATCAAGTCGCATTTTAATTCACATGCACATCACATGGTCGTAATTCACATGTATGTCGCTGGATAAAGTAAAGTGCTGAGAGAGTTGTAGCAGTTGGTGAGCGTTGCAATTCCGTTCGGATTAGTTTATTCCGTTTAACTGCAAAGTCGCCTACAGCCTTCCGTTTGACTTTGGAACACAGTTTTTCTCGTTCAATTTCTCTTGAAATTAAAGAAAAATAAATAGAGATTCACGGAATTTTAAATAACAATTGAATTTACACGAATACAACGTTACACTGCTGGAATGAAGACCATGATCGGAGCGGAACGGCTTATCTGATAGGTTCTTATTTGTCATTTTGTTAGCCTTATTTTAAACTTTATAGGTTATCCACCAGGAAGCGGGCTGTTGTTTCATGAAGGCTGGAATTTTGTTATTCATTTATTCATTTATATTCCGACGTTTCGGAGCGGTGGAGCACTCCATCATCAGGGGATCTAGGACAACATATAATTTAACATTATTTATAACACCCCACACCACAGCGTTTTACATTATAATAGTACTATGCCTAAGATAAGTTACCTTTTTTTTGTTAATATTAATATACTTACAATTTCTTTTGGACATACATCCTCGTCATATTTATTAGCAGCTGTCTGCTCACTGCAGTCAAATTGGTCGACTATGAATCCTAATTTAAAATAACCAAACCATTAGCATCATACATACAAAAACAACATATTTAAAATTACATTATAATGTAACATTGTAAATATAATAATTTAATTTCGAATATGTTGTATTTGTATGTATGATGCTAATGGTTTGGTTATTTTAAATTAGGATTCATTGTTTTTTATTTTAATATTAAAAAAAAGATAACTTATTCTTAGTCATTGTAATATTATAATGTAAAACCCTGTGGTGTGGGGTGTTATAAAAAATATTAAATTATACGTTGTCCTAGATCCCCAGATGATGGAGTGTTCCACCACTTCGAAACGTCGGAATATAAATGAATAAAAGAATACGAAATTCCAGCCTTCATGAAACAACCGCTTCCTGGTGGATAACCTATAACATTATTTGATAGGATTCTAAATACATTGCACCCGCTTGTACCCAGTCGGAAGTCGCCCGAAAACTGTTTTATTCTTTGCTAGTTCTATATATTGTTCACTATAATATAATGTGTCAAGAGTTCATTGCGTTCTGGTATTTTTTCATTAACATTACAGTCGTAGAATGCCTTAGGGCTGTTTTATCAATTACCTACAATAACTGGATGGTTTTTTTTTTTTTTTGTGAGTGGAGAGGAAAATTTTTTACGGATACCGCTGGCCACCTTGGCGGTTATGACGAAGTCACACCAAACCTTTCCACTTCTTCTTGCGCAGCTATCCTGGGACTACTTACTGTATTACTTCAGGACAGCCGCTTTCGTGTGCGCTGAGGCATCCGCTTCTGTTTTTATTGAGAAGTCTTGGCAGCGTGAGAGGTTTAGCCCTCCCACTCCTGGTCCCTCTTCTTCACTTTCAGTACTGCTATGACAAAGGCTGTGGCAGCATCCCAGTTCTTGCTTCCCTCCAACATCCTCGTTGCCTTCACAACTACTTTGAAGGAGGTTTCATTAGGTTCACCGAAAAGTTCACGCGCCAGCGTCAGGGCGGCTATCGCGGATGAAGTCGTCGCCCGGGGAAGTCCCGAAAGGGAAAGACGGACATCGGCGCGTTACGCAAGGGCAGCGGCCTATGACGTGGCGCGTGTAAATGTGATGCGCGGGGCGGCGACTGGTCGACTTGAGGTGAGAGTTGTTGCGCCACTGAGCTCCGCACTGGGTCAAGGGCGACTGCCGGCTCCGGCCTTCTGCGAGTCCGACTCTCGGCCCCGTCCTGTCTCCCCAGATGACCAGGATATGCACATACAGGGTTTCTATGCTAGTTGCGCATAATATCTACAATTCACGCTATAGATTTGAGCACATTTTTATTTAAAAAAACGCTGCAAATTCTTCTTTCACTGGGGTTTATTATTCAATTGGCTTGCGTTCATGATTTGAATTTCTACTAAGCTTTGGAGAGTGCGTGTTTCACAGGTGATAGAGCGATTATTGAATTTCAGGAGATATGCATAGAGCACTTAAATCGGTTCTAAAAAAAATACCTATTTGGATTGATCAGTTGATCATATTCGTGTGCCTCCTGAAATTCAATAATCGCTCTATCACCTGTGAAAGTTATTGAGTTGAAAGTTAAAACCTATTTTTTTTTTTTTTTTTTTGCTTTTATCGATACTCAAAAGAAACGATTCTTTAGAACCGACTCAGAAACGATTTTAAAAATCGATATTTTATTACCGATTGCCCTTCCCTAGTAGCGTGTAACTGAGGGTTGAGATGAACTTCCACTTCGCTCAGCACTACGTTAAACGAATTCTCTGACATTCATCATCCATCAATTCCTTGTTATCTTTTGTCATGCTTGATGGACCCAATTCCGTTTCTTTTTCTGGTTTTCCTTGTGTTTTTCCTCATCAAAAATCAAGGCGATCACAACAAGTTCGTCATCTGAAAACACCATGGCCACGCAACTTCACTGCCACAGCACGTTTGAAGCACTGACCACCGTGAATAGCGATCACGGCCAGTGAAATCACCTGCTGGTCACGGCACTGTCACGGTACTGTCACGTCACGGGTGTGAGTGAATCGACCTTAACCCTTCAAATTAGTGAGTCGACGTGTATTGCGGTTATGTCGCGCTAGTTGTATAGCTCTGGCAATATCGATACAAACAAGTTACATTTGATGTGATATTGCACCTAACCTTCAAGTTTTAGCAAGATTGGACCACTAAAATTTGAGATAATTATGCTTGTCGGATTTGCGTTTTTGCAGGCCCAGTGTGAAGGATCACTTATAGGGCGTTGAAATCCAAAGGGATCATCAACAGTTTAACGCGCACATCCCCCGTAAATTTCTTCAGAATGAAATCGAAACTGTAGATCGTCTTGACATACGCATTCGCGGATTCACGAAAAACAGACTTGAAATGAAAGTTATCGAGAAGGGTTTGAAATGTTATCAAATCCTTGTGAAAAAATTAATTTGATTGAAGAGAAAAACTGATTTATCTATTAAAACAAAACTTCCACTACCTACGGATAGACTGGGAAGCTAAATGAAGAATGAACGAATTAGGCGAAGTAAACATTGAATTAGGGTAAATTTATTGTTTTAACTTGGGAGAATAAAGGTAGGCATGTTCAAATATTGAAAAAACTATAAAATATACCTAATAAGTCCGAACAATCCCTGAAAATTTCATCGAAATCGGTCAAGAACTCCCAGAGTTATGCTTGTGGCAAGGATTTCATGTTTGCGCATGCGCAGAGGCTACTATTGATCCGGAGGTCATGAAACTCATAGGGGACCATCTACACATCAAACCCAACAATCCCTGAAAATTTCATCAAAATCGGACTATAACTTCGTGTAGTTTTGCCCGTAACAAGGATTTGCTGACAGACAGACAGACAGACAGACACGGAACCATAATTGTTCAGAAAGGTCTAAAAAGCAAAATGAGAGTGGAATTTTTGATTTTGGAGACAAAAAAATTTTCACATTCCGAAAGTGAAAACAATGCTTCCGCTACCTTGGTAGACTCGGAAGCAAAAACCGATTTTTTAAATCTGTTTTCCCGCATAGCAACCATGCACCCATGGGTGTGAAATATGGGTGTGACCCCGCCCATTCGAATGTACGCCGAAAATTATTTCGAAAACTACACCCCAAACCCACGCGTACGTATCTTTGAAGGCCTCGAAAATGCTATTTTTTACTCATTTGTCCACCCAGGGGATGGAACCATGGGTTAACAGGTTGCCGCACTTCGGGGCACCCGAAAGGCACCCTAAAACCCAAATTGAGTCTCTGTACGAAATTTGGAATTTTTCGTAATTAAATTAGTCAAAGGTAATTAAATTACTCAAAAGCAATTGATTACTCGCAAGTACTTGAATTACTCAGATTACAGTAATTGGTACCTCCAAAAAACTAATTTTTACCACAAATTGCATTAATTACTCTAGAATCAGTTACACTAATTATAATCACTAATTGAAAAAGAGTAGTTACTCGTCCTCCAAATAAAGAAATTATTAAATGAGTTGTAACTACCAAGTAGTGTAATTGTTAATTAAAAAGTAATTAATTAAGGAAAGTAATTAATTACCACCCAACTCTACCATCATTCCCTCAGGTTCTAGTGGCCCGGTTTTGCTTCAATGTGGAGGGAAGTAGAGATTGAACGGTTTAACACTATCAAATCAATTTAATTAGGATCACATTATCACTGTACGCGCTATGTAAACCACTTAATGTCTTTGGGAATATGATCAGTATCATTGTTACCCGGTTATCGTTCAAACGGGCCAGCACATTTACGAAAAACGTTATTTTTAGTCTATTTTTCGAGGGAATTATTGCTACTAGAAAAAGTAGTTCCTATATTTTTGATGATTACGACGTGGTAGTCTGTTTTCAAGTTTATTTCAAAGTGTTTTTTGTGAAGTTGCGCCAAAAAGTAAGTGTTTTCGAAGTTTTTGGGCTCCTAAAAACTCGGGCTTCGAAAACACGAAGTTTTCGGGCGCCGCGGCCACACCCTAGTATCCCTCCGCCGGCCGGCTCGTATAGGAGAGCGGCCGGCCTCGACCAGTTCTCTCCTGTCTGTGTTCGGGCGCGCGTCTCCGGCAGTCTGCTCCGTGCCGCGTTCGCGAAAAAAGCCTTCCGTCTTCATCTACCATCTATTCTGACCACGAATCTTCATGGATTGGTAAGTACCAAGTATTTTCCTACAAAATCTCTAATCAAAAATCATGTACGCCGAGATTAGGTAGGTGCCGCATGTTTAGGAAGTTGATTGATCAATAGACGGATAGGTAATAGATTATAATTGGTCTAGTGGAGGTTGTAGTACCAGCTAAGCCCAAGAGGAATAAATAACATGATACAAATCCGTTTCAGACTTTCCTCAGACCAAATTCGAGGAAAAAACCCAAGGGGGTTTCTTTATTCTGATAGTACTCCTATTTTCTCTCGAACCATTTTTGTTCTTAAAGTTTTATTATGCACGTATAAATTCGCTAGTTTGATTGCAGCTTAGACCACCTATGAGTTTAACGATTATCCGTAGTTGAACAAACACAAATAATACTTCGAAACAGCCAATATATCGGAATTAGTTGGCTGATTATACGTATACCTATATTCTAACTAGAGTATTCCATTAATGTGCAAATATGCACTTATAAATTCACTAGTGTGATTGTGGCACAAACTACCTATGAGTTTAACGACTATCCGTGGTTGAACACACACTCATACACCTCGAAACAGGCGGCATATCGAAAATAGTTTCCTGATTATAGGTATATATTCTAACTAAAGTATTCCCACAATGTGCAAACACGTTCTTAAATATGTATTATGCATGTATAAATTCCGGGACAGCGCTACTACCCCGACCTCCGCGGGGAACGCTGGCTATACGTAGCTATACCATCACCTAGCTACCACCATCCACCTTCTCTTTTCCCTGCTGTTTTTCTTTTCTCTTTCCGTTCTGCTGTGTACTGTTTCGTGAAGCAGATCAATCAATCAACTGTTTCCTTTGATGGTGTGATTATTATTTATTATTATAGGGTTGGTTATTTATCATTAGTTATTATACGGTTAGTGGCAGGGTTTCCCACAGGGGGGTATGAAGCTTGGGGGGGGGGGGGGGGGGGGGGGGTCAAACGTGAAATCATTGTTACGCGCATAACTCTGGGAATTTTTGACCAATTTCGATGAAATTTTCAGGAATTGTTCGGACTTATTAGATATATTTTATAGTTTGTTCAATAGTTGAACATACCTACCTCTATTTCCTCAAGTTATGCTCCTGCATAACAATAAATTTACCCTAATTCAATATTTACTTTGCCTAATTGAACGAAGTTCTTCAGTCAATAATAATTTTCAATGATCTATACAATCATGTTATGGATACGAGGAAGCTATGTGCCAGACCCACTTGTTTTTGTATTCGAGCGATTCGAACTTTTTTTGAATACTTTTTTAATACCCAAAAGTATTCGAATACAATAATTGTATAATACAATTATTATACAATACATACATTTATTATTATTATACATTTATTATACACACAAAGAAATGTATCCCCAAAGATTTGTATCTTATACTACGGAGAACTCTAGTACAGCGACTACAATCGATTACAATACATACAATTATTGTATTGTATTGTGTTGTATCGTATTGACCACAAAACAGCCATGTGATCTATTCAGTCATGTGGGATTACAATGGAAAAAACGCTGCAAATTCTTTCACTGGGGTTTATTATTCAATTGGCTTACGTTCATAATTTGAATTTCTACTAAGCTTTGGAGTGTGCGCGTTTCACAGGATAGAGCGATTATTGAATTTCAGGAGATATGCATGGAGCACGTAAATCTATTCTCAAGAAAAATACCTATTTGATTCTACACCCTTTGAAACGTAAACCATGAAATTTTCAGGGGGTTTAGAATTTTTTTTTCCAGAGCGATTACGATGGTTTATTATTGAATAATAAACCAATATGCTTGTGCATTTAATTCACACCATACTTTGTTTATGAATGTGAATGTAAGCTATTTCACAGTCAAAACTGTTGATGCTAATTCATTCGGATTCACACCTTTTTCTGTACATTAGATTGACTCCAAAAAAAATTTAAATTATCACAAAAACAAAAACTACGTCATTTTTCGGAGTTCACAAATAAAACTGTAACTTTTCTTTGGTCCAAAAATAATCTGCTAGTTAAGAAACGTTCACCACTGTACATGTTTATTTAACTAAATTGAATTGACATAAACCTAAGTGATTACAAAACAAAAACTGTGAATTTTGTAACTTTTCTTCAATTTACAAATGATTTGTGAATTTTTAAAGTGAATTTTGCTTAAATTTAGGGCGATTTAAAGACAAATTCGAGATAATTCAATTTCTCGCGCTTTCTTACGCGGAGATGAGTTTCTAAACTTACTTAATTCTAATTACTTACTTACTTACTTAGCTACTGAATGAATTGGATCGAAAATGGGAAGTTGCAGACTCTAGGGAGACATCCTTTTGTGCCAAGTTAATTCACATCTTTCACGTCACTTTTCCACTCCAATTTTCGAATTTTGAGTTTTTGGTTTTTGGAAGGAGTAACCAAAACCAAATTGTCGTGTCCCACATGGGTCTCTGCAAATACAAAAATCATATTCATCGGTTTTTCTCAGGGTACCGCAAAATTACTTGTCAGCGAATCAATCCTGATGATACGCCTTTGGTGGAGAGAATGAATCTCTGGTTTCAAATGGACGGGTGTCCGGCCCACAAAACTAGAGCAGTAACGGAATTGATGAACACCAACTTTGAAAACAGGTCAGAAACTGGAACTTCAATAATTAATATTAATATTATAATAATAATTAATAATTATTGGGTTCGTCAATAAAAGAAAAGGAATGTTTCACTCAACGTAAAGAAAAATACATTGAACGATTTTTTTGAAGCATTCATTAAATTTTCAAATTTCTGGTAGGTGGATCGGTTTATACGGACCCGTTCGGGGGCCCCCGCGCAGTCCTGACCTTACTCTGGCGGACTATCTATCTGATGGACTACCTCTGAGGGAATCTCAAAGCAAAAGTGCGCAACGTCACGATTGATTCGAGAGATCATCTCATTAAAAGGATAGAGAGATCAAATTAAACAAAACCGACGAGAGTTTCGAAGAGCTGTTGATGCAATGTACAAAAGGAAACATTTGTGCATTCAACAAAATGGAGCCCCCCGATAGGCTGTCCTTTGTACGTAAATATACAGAGGGATGAGGTCTAAGAGAACCTCTAGTGGTGCTATGGGAGTGATGTTCGTCGCCTGTGTTCCGCCAAACAGGCCTCCCTCTAAGTTTTGTTGACCTCCAAACAAGCAGAGGTTCGGCAAACTTCTGGCCACCATATTACTGAGGCATATGTGGCCATGGGTCTGACAATTGCTTTTTTGTCACAAATTATTATTTTGGGATTTTTTGAATTGCCTCGGCTGAGCATATCCTTTGAGCTCTGTAGCTTCCAGGTATCGTCTACGTACTGTAGGTTAATTTCCTCAACCCTTGGAAAAGGGAAACCACACTGTGTCATCAAAATATATGTAAAAGATGATTATTATTGTTGCCCTAATGATCAGCTAGCGTAGTTCATTATCGAAGTTCATATACAGACGAAGATGGATTCCTTTCTTTTATGTTGGATGCCACCGGGACCCATGGATGTGAAGTGAAGGAAGAACACAGGTGTACCCCTGGTAATATCGGCTAGTGTTAGGGCACCCTTTCCCACAATGGCGGAATCTTATTGATGCAGCGGTAGGACAATCACGAAGTGTTCGGCTGTTTCCGCCTCTTTGCATCAGAGAAATTCTGTTGTCCAGGCCTAACCCATTTTGTTAGACGGTACCTTATGGGACAGTAAGTATTGAGGTGACCCACAACTTAGCGAAGGTCTTTTCGGCTTAGTTGTCATAGAGCATTTGCGCGTTTCCTTGAGATGCTTAGGAACCTCTTGGCTTGTCTCTGCTTTGGAGTTGTGTACCAGTACTTTGTTCATGTCTTTCCTACCATTTGTGAACCTAATGCGTTCATGATGGAAGTGTGTCTAGAGACGAAGACGGTTTTCCTCAAACAGGTCCCCATCGTGCTGTTTCATTTTGGCAAAAACCCCTCCGGCCCTCTTGAATGCTCTTAGAACACCAAATAAAAAATTAATGTAGAACCGCGACTACTAACAATATCTAAATGTCTGTAACTTCCCTCCATCTGGTTTTCATGGAAGGCCCTGACGCCAGCAGACTTCTTGAATGACATCTTGAACAAATCTCGCGGTTCAAAGCGATCAGGCGAAGGGAAAGTGGCCTTTAGAGAAGCTTCCCAAAAGGGCTCGTTACAGAAGGAAAGGGCGTTCCATTAGTTTACGATTTGGTTCGAAGAGTTTCTCGTCGCGAAGGGGCTTTTTTGTCGCTCGAAAGCCTTTTATGTGAGGTAAACTCGGGAGGCGGACCCTCTCTCTCGCGGCCGCGGATTTCTAAAAGGGCGCTGACAAAGAAAAAATCCCACTTCGTGCTCGGCATATGAGAAATGCAATATTCGGACCGATGGAATGATTAGTACAAACTTTCCAACTAATACTGTTTACATTTTGGGAATAAACCAACCACCAACACTGTGCGTTTTGGTTTATTATTCAATAATTAACCATTGTAATCGCTCTGGAAAAAAAAATTCTAACCCCCCCGGAAAATTTCATGGTTTACGTTTCAAAGGGTGTAGAATCCGAATCTGCAATAAAAAATTTTCCGTCCGTCCGCCGTACGCCGTACGCACGATATCTCCGAAACGGCTGGAGCAAAAAATCTGAAATTTTCAGGAAAAATCCATCTTGGTCCGACGACGCCCTAATTCTTGAGCCAGCTCCCTCACTCACTTTTAAGTGCCCTTTAAGGGCTGTAAAAGTTTTGTAAAATCCCTGAAAACCTCAAAACTAGTCGAATTGGCCTAAATATTTTCCTAGTTGAAGAACATACCATTAGGAATCGAATGAGCCCTTCCCCACGTCCGTAGGTCAAACCATTCCCGATGTATGGCCCGATTTATGGTGCCAACATTTGCGTTTTTTCGTTTATTATTGTTTGTTTGTAACCTAGTGATGTCCGGCCGATAGCGTCGAGTTGTAGTGAATGTGGATACTGGAGTGATAGCCGATGTGAATACTTGTAGTGTAGTTAGTAGCCGATACACGGGTTGAAGCATTCTGATAATATATAGGTAAATATTATTCAATATTATTACTGGGGTTTATTATTCAATATTATTACTGGGGTAAATAAGTATTCTTTCACTGGGGTTTATTATTCAATTGGCTTGCGTTCATAATTTGAATCTTACTAAGCTTCGGAGTGTGCGTGTTTTACAGGTGATAGAGCAATTATTGAATTTCAGGAGATATGCATAGACCTCGTAAATCGGTTCTCATCCAAAACACCTATTTGGATTGATCAGTTGATGATATTTGTGTGCCCCCTCTACATCTGTCTACCTTTGGCTACATCGTTTAAATTTGGATTTGGGGAAGTCTTAACGCAATACGAGTGCTAAAGGACTTGATAAATTATAGATGTTTTTATTGTGGGGGGGTATTGAGGTTCAATAAAAATAATCGCCCTATCCTGTGAAACACGCACACTCCAAAGCTTAGAAGAAATTCAAATCATGAACGCAAGCCGATTGAATAATAAACCCCAGTGAAAGAATTCGCAGCGTTTTAACAGTAAACTTCAATATTGCGTAAAAATTGTTCCAATTTTCCCGCGTGCCAATCATACATAGAAACTACAAAACACATACGTTTTTGCATAAAATTAATCACGAATTGTTTTAAAACCAACTATAGAAATAAGTATGGACAAATAAGGATTGGAAATCCTACGATTTACTTCCATACGTACATTCCGTACGTAGACGACGTACATTCCAAAAACCGAAGAAAGAATCTGTCCGCTCTCCATGCGAAGCTTTTGCTGTAAGCTACTGAACCAAAATTTACAAGAAAATCGGATGTCAGCGGATGTATTAGCACTAGGTATACTAGGATGCAGTAAAACTGGAAATGCAATGATCCAAAAATGACTTTTTCAAATTTATTCCAATTAAAACTGTTTTAGTAGAGTACATGACAGAATCACCAATCTGCCAAAAGTCTGATTAGACATGGATCCATGAAATATATGTAAATTTGATTAGAAATCAACGATTCACAAATGTCCAAATTTAGAAAAAGTGTGAGAGGAACTGTTCTTCATTACGGAACTAAGAAAGAGCAAACTTGTTGTTGGTTGACGTTCAACACCCCCAAAGCATGGCAGTATGGTCAACAATTTAAACCATTCAGAAATGTTTGAAGTTTGTATTTAAGTGAGAGCAATTCAAATAAAAACGGAGTGAGATGGAACGTTGTCTGTATTTCCACGAAAGTGAAGAGTTACACTGTTAAATCGATTTCGACGGTTAGGTCATCATCAGTAACAAACATGAACTAAAAAAACATCACAGAAAGCAAATCTTATATAGGATCAAGTGAGAGGAGATTGAATCCTACTGGCTCAAGGAAGTGATAGGGGGCGGGGAGGACCAACCAATGCCACTCAAGGCTTAAAAAGTGAAAGGAGCACAAATAGTACCATTATGGACAGGCGGAGCCAAACTTGTTCTATAATAATGAGATGAAATGAGAGAAATTTTTTTTTGTTGCGGAAAAAACAATGGCAGACGATTCTGAGTTGATTAAATACAATCGCAAACGCCCCCGGAGCTGTTATTTTGTTTTAAGCAGTTCCTGTAAATTTCGGAAGAAATACAAGCATTTCTTTCACCCATAACGAAGATGAGAAGGGCAGGAAACCAGTTGAAATGGGGGCCACCCTCCTACTTGCCAGAGGTCAGTCCCGGACCCAGTGGTCACGCGGAGAGTAACAGGTTTAAACGACGTGAGCGTCCGACCATGAGGAGTAGGACATGAAATATTATTGGAATATCCCGTGGTTATCAACAACTATTTTCACCCCCATGTCCTATTTACTTGATCAATAATACTACTTTGAGCATGACAATTAATGGTAAACTGACATTGGGAGAAGAAATCCATCGAAAAAACAATTTTTGTCGGCCTAAACCCCCTCAAATATGTATTTTCCTCTATGAAGTCCGAAATGTCCAAGGTTTGTAATACAACTAGTCTAAAATTGGGATCAAACAAGATAAGAATCAGGGAAATCGGACGAGAATTGTAGTCTGAACAGCTTCAACAGGTTTGTTGTGAAGCAAAATCAATTTTTAAAAAAGGAATTTATTAGCTTAATCTCCTTAAATCTCTCTTTTCTTTAATGAAAAATTTGGGTCATGAAGGAAATCGTAGACAGTATTGGAGAGAAATTTAGCAGAGGGTAGAATTCAAGGGAACAATTCATCCATCAAGTTTGTTACAAGGGGGTGATGGAATGATAGCTACCCCTTCCAAGCTTAAAATGTTTAGGTTCGTGCTCAAAGGTTTTAAAGAACGGGATGAGGAAGCTATCCGTATCCATCACACCCCTGGGGCTTTAAAAACACACGGGACTGAGATGAAGGCGATAGGCAGGGCGGGGGTGAATGCCTATTTAATTTGTAAGGGGTAATGTTTGAAGGTTATTGCCTTTGGAGGATAAGTATGGGAGCCATGCAAAGGAATATAGTCAATATAAGGGAGTTATTGCTACTTTATCAGGCTCTGCTAACACGTAGCGTAGGAGACGAGATGGAGTGAGTTCTCCACTGGCAGAGGCGGTATGCCTGCAACACCATAAAGGATGCCATTGATGCTAAAAACTTTCAGTTATATGCTCGCAGTTTCAAGAAACGTGATGGGGAAGCAGTCCATATCCATCACACTCCTGGGGATTTAAAAAAAACACGGGGCTGAGATGAAGTAGGCAGGGCTGGAGGTGAATATTAATTTTGCAAGGGGTAATGTTTGAAAGATATTACCCATTTTATCTATGGGGCCAATGCAAGGGAAGGGGGCATGAGCAAAGTCAATATTAGAGAGTAATTGCTACGCTACCAGGCCCTGCTAACATGTAACATAGGAGACGAGATGAAGTGAGTTCTCCGCTGGCAGAGGCGATATGCCTGCAACACCCTAAAGGATGCCATTGATGCTAAACACTTTCAGTTATACGCTCACAGCTGTTTCAACAAACAGGAAGGGGGAACTTACCATATCCACCACAACTTGCTCATAGAGGGCCAACGGCTCAACGTCTCACAGTGTGGAAAAATGACCAAAAAACGGAAAAACTCAATAACTTCGTCCATTGAAACGCTAAAACTTTTGTTCCAACCCCAGAAAATCAGTCTTGGCAATCAACAAGTCAACTTCGTTCGCCAGCCCAATTGGTTCCTGAGCAGGAGTCCAAAATCACAATTTAGTGGTCCAAAAAGATCCAAAAACTCGATCTATTATGATGCTGGCATGTGAGGTACCGTTGTCCAAGTATTTTTTTCTCACTGAGTCGAATGCAACTGTTCCTAGATCTTTAGAAAATTTGAAGAAAAATTACGATTTTTTGTCAAACACACAAAATTGGTCTATTTTGCGTTTTAGACCTTTCTGAACAATTTTGGTTCCGAATCTGTCTGTGTTTGTCTGTCAAGAAATCTTGTTAAAAGGCTTTCACTACATCTAAATGTTATAGTCCGATTTTGATGAAATTTTCAATTATAAAGTTGAATGACAATATTCAAACCTTGCACCTACTATGGATCATAAGATACGCCAATGCGATTTGTTAACGGGAATAATTCAAATCTATTTGATATGACTTGATCGAAATCGATAAAATTTCGACAGGGAACGTTTGTTTGTACGTGTTGGCATTTATGTTGTGACAAACAAAATCATTTTTCTTTGCGCATCCGCAAACTGAAATCCTTGTTACACGCATAACTCCGAGAGTTGATGACTGATTTCGATGAAATTTTCAGGAATTGTTCGGACTGATGTAAAGGTGGTCCTCTGAATAATAAAGAATAACTAGTTTTAGCCTCGAGCTTGATTGAAAAGTTCTTTAGTCACAAGTTTAATTTTCAATGATCTAACAGTCATGTGATGGATACGAGGAAGCTATGTGACACACCCACTTGGCAGACGTTTTCTCACTGAGTCGAATGCAACTGGTCCTAGATCTCTAGAAAATTTGAAGAAAAATTACGATTTTTTGTCAAACACATTGGTCTATCGACCTGGGGATAGAGGTTGTTCTCATTTAACTTGTAACGAATAACTATTGGTTTTACTCACAAGAAATCTGAAAAAAAGGCTTTCGTCTAAATCTAAATGTTGCGCCCTTAATCAGTTTTCAATTATAAAGTTGAATGACAATATTCAAACCTTGCACCTACTATGGTTCATAAGATACGTCAATGGATTTGTTACGGATAATAATTCAAATCTATTTGATATGACCCGATAGAAATCGCGGAAGAAGTACGATAGCGCCAACGCATGTGTTTGTACGGTTGGCATTCGATGTTGTGACAAAACCCAATTTCATTTTTCTTTGTGCAACTGAAATCTTCCTTTCTCGAGTTCCCCTGAGGCAGTTCCATTAACGTTCAATTATTTGTGGAGGGTAAATACTCTCTTTCTATGTATTCAAGAAGTCAAAAACACAGTTGCCTTATAAAATTTGAATTTCCCTTTGCTTCTTCCGTTACATAACTATTTAGTTCAATCTTGGTGTATGTGTTACATTTTAACATTATAATCTCGAATGACTATGATCTTTTGATGAGGGCTATGTTTTCTTCCTCCAAGATTTTAGACAAGCTGTACTATAATACTATTGTAATTTACATGTTAAATGTACCTAATCATGGAAAAATAATGAAATTCTGTTAACTGATATATTGTTCCGTAGACTTTGCCAGGTTGAGTTTTAGTTGGTTCCCGTCAAACCTTAGATGTTAAAGTCCGTATGTGTGATAGGTGTACAGATCTGCCAACATGAAATGTGTATACACGCTACATGCCAAGTACATTTGCCACAGCCTATGTGTCGCGTATACGTGTAGTTCCAAAAAACAAATGAATTTCCTATGTACCGGATGATGGATAAAACACATGATCATGTAGTTCTCTTGAAATACAAACTGCAGCATTCTTTCACTTGGAGCAGGTACCTACACAAATTTTTCAAAACTACTGCCCTGAGTTCTTAGATCCCCTAAAATCGTATAGCCACAAAACCAAAAGAAAGAACAATCCTTGCATTACAACATTGTCATTTTTATATGGATAATTAAGTCTTTGTGGGGCCGTCAAGCAAGAAATTGCGTAACATTGTTTTACACAAAAAAGTGTAAAGTTCTTAACCGCTCCGTTATTAAGAAAGTGTCGCTCCGTTAGTTTGCGTCCCAAGAAAATCGTTCACTACTCTGTCCAAAACTCACAATTTACCTTAACGTAGTCGCCGCTGTCATACTCCCCATTCAATATCTTCCTATTCTACTAAACAATAGTAATCAGAATCAAAGTAATCAATTTGGAATGCAATCAACAATCTTGAGGGATTGAGAGGTAGGTGGACATTCGAAGAGGAACTTTCTGCACCTCAAGGAACTTGTTCAGTTCACATACCCACCACAAACAAAACTAAATTATAGTTGTACCTTCAACACGAACATCTCAATACTCTGTTAGTTCACAGTCCTTCATGTCAATTCAAAAAGCACGCTCAAGGGCTTGCCCTAGGAAGGCGGTCGAAGCTGCAATCACCCGTTAACACCAAAAAACTCTAGTGAAAACAGTGCAACTTCAAGACGCTTCAGATATCTGAACAAATAACCCCAACTTGGCTGACATCGGGTGTGCGATAGAGAGAAAGGCAGGGAGGGAGACTGAAAGATGTGGCATTTCGAATATTTCGTTAAGATAGCGCCCTAATTTCCTTCATCGTCAAACCCGGACGATCTACTTACATCACATGGTCTAGTTTGTACGACTAACTCCCTGTTTCGCCTCGGATTATAACATTAGCGTTGGCGACGCTCCAGGAACAGACGGGACACTTTTCGGACGAGGGGCGAAACCGCCCCCTGCAGCACACCCCAAAGGAAGCTATAAAATAATTGATTTATAGGAGTCGAAGTCCCGAGGATTTATCACGGTTTTCCTTTGTTTTCACCACACTCACGCCCTTCTTGCCTCGACAAATCCCAGTCGGAACGAAGGATCGCGGAAAGCAATAATAACATACGTATTTTAGTTATCAGATATTCCAATGAACCACGTTAATTGCTAACAGATAGTTACTGAATTACAATCGGAAGTCTATTAGCTGTTACTAGAAAACCAAATCAAAATGCGTTCTTCTGTGTACAATCCCACAAACTGTCCACTCCAGCCATCCTATGAGGCCCCTTATGCTCTCCCTCAAGCGAAAAGGTTTTTCGACTCCTCATGAGTCTGCAGTTCCAGCAAGATCAAACTTTGATCAAAATTGTTGTTCCAGAGACTGAACTTGTTCCTGCCGCAACTACTGGTCTCGAGATAGTCCTGTTTGCTGGAGGAAGACTAGTGTAGCGTAATTAGATACCCATTATAGTAATCAGATATTTGATATGTTCAATGATGATGTTAATTGTGACTGCTCATCTACGAATTCGTTGATTGAATGTTGCTAACAGACAGTTACTGAATTACTATCGAAACCCTATTTGCTGATAATAGAAAACTCCATCAAAACGCATCCTATTGTGAGCAACATGATCCCATAAAGCGTCCTCTCCAGCCATCCTATGGTGGCCCATACTTTATGCTCTCCCTAGTCGATGAGGTTTTTTCGACTCCTCATCATGGGAAACAAAAAAGCGCTCTTCATGCAGCAGTCTCCTGCAGTTTCAGCAACAGCAAACTTTGCCCATAATGTTGTTCGAGAGATTGAACTTGTTCCTTCCGTAACCACGGGTTTCAAGATAGTCCTGTTTGCTGGAGGAGGACCCTTGTAGCATTCAGCCACAGTTATTATTTTCGAGTTTTGTTATTCCCAATGTTGTTTCCAAGTTTCCTAAATGAAATTTATGAGTTTACACTCAATTAACCATCGAGTTTGGTCACATTTCCTTCTCTTTCAATCGTGTCAAATTAATCGTATAATTTGCTATTTTCACGTCATTTGCGGAGTCAGGATTAAGGGGAAAGCACCAGTAGTGGACATGTTAAGAAAATCTTGTGTGATTGTTTGTGTTACCTCATAAATTTTTAGCTCTCAAATTTTTTTTTTTTTTTTTTTTTTTTTTGGGTGTCTACACGTTCTTCAGACATTTTTAGTTGAGTTTAATCAAAGGAAACACCAATTTTATAAATGTTTGAAGAAATAGAGTCAAATTTTGTGGAATAAGAGAAAACACCAGTAGTGGACAGCCAAAATTTTCTAGTGTTAATGTAGTGGACACTTCATGACCCAGTAGTGGACACGTCGTAGATATCAACAAGACGACATAAAATCTCGTTTAAAATCATGTATATATCTAATCGGTAGTAAAACAAAAAGAATTCCATTCAACTGGAAGAATGAAGTGAGCACCAGTAGAGAACAATTCATGTATAAGTAGAGATAGCTCATGGACTAGTAGTGGACATCTCTTGCACTAGTAGAGGACACCCCCTGTCCGCCTCTGGTCTGCAACAATATAGTCATTTGAAAATCGTATCGAGAGCTTGTTCCAATACAAATGAACAAGTAGTAGAAAATTAAGAAAATATCCTTTCGTGAAAAGGGAAGTTGCACCTGTCGTGAACAGGGATGTCCACTACCGGAGCATCCGTCATTTTTGTTGTACTAGAAGTGGGCATGCTTTAAAAGCCCACTTTATCAATATTAACGGAGTTAGGCGACTGGAAAATCGACAATTTAGTTACTGAAGTATATATTCAAACCAATGGGCACAAATATTTGAATATTATATGTGAACATTGCTTAAAAAATACTTTCTATTCCTTAGCATTTTGCACAGCGTCCTGCTCAAAATCACTCCACCCACAGACTGGTTGTTTTTAATGTCAAGTTATTATTTTTCATGTTGGCCCTAACGTTTTCTTTTGGTTCATCACGTTTGTTAGGCTATTACTTTAGTTAATCCAAAAAGATTCAAGTGCCCTGCTCAACCCGAATCCTTATTCTACAACTTTTTGTCCAAAGTGTCCACTATTGGTACAGTGTCCACTATTGGTGCTTTTCCCTTATTTGTTAAAATTGTTAGAGGTTGTTGTTACCACGACTTGATGAGACTTCTGTTGTTGTATTTTTGCTGATTACCATGAAATAACGTTCGACTGGATGAGAATGAGACTCTTCGCAGGAGGAGCATTTACACAATCGGCTTTCGGAGCTTCTGCGGAGTTAAACTAGCGAGCGCTGTCGGTATGAAAGCGCATCTCGATCTCCAGTGGGGAGGAGAATGTTCAATTAAAGGCAAATCCAGGAGAGACCTGATCCTTCGACCAACGATCCAGGGCCGAGCCAATTTAGAACTCCTCACCCCCAATGTTAGGGGTCGGATTTGATATCGCGTAACCAACTGTTGCTGGATGGAATCAGCAATGACTTCCTGGAACTGGCGAAACCTGATGAAATTCGAGTGAGCTCTTACAAAACCCTATGACGTGCCATATTCGTTCATTCATCCCAGCTAGCCTAAATTATGAAAAAACTGTCAATTTTAATGAACATTTACATTATTCTGTATTAAATAAAACAGCAATTAATGCAGGAGGTTGACAATTATATTTCTAGTGAACTCAAAATCTTCACTAGCTTTTTGCGATTCATGTTCATGCATTACCCAAATTTGTTCAGAATCGGGGTGGTTTTCAGTGGAGAAATTTGAATTTCATTACAATTGAACAAAATAGGGGTGCAGCTTTTGCAAAAACACATATTTTTTTCTTAAAACACAAAATACCATGTTAAGGGTTCATCATCCTTTTTAATTTTGTTCAGGATTCTTCATCTCATGCATAGATCCAAACAACCCAACAGTTTTTTAACTTGCAATTCAACTTGCATAACATGTAAGGATGTTCGGGTGGAATCTTGCGACCCGATTTTGATGCACATACTCTCAACCAATTAAGCTGAAATTTTGTATGCACGTTTAGATTGGATGACAATACACGTATTAGCTGTGTGACGTCATTCTAAATTCAATATGGCGGACCATCCAAGATGGCGGAACAGTTATTTTTAATGCATTTCTACAATATTGGTATCAAATGAATCGATTGATTGGTTTCAAATTGAAGGGCTTGTTGAGAGGAAGATAAAGTTGAGAAAAAAATGCATATTGAAAAAACATGTTAAGAAGCTCTTTTCGGAATCCCCCTGAAATTTGGTGTAGAGACCTCGTTTATTCTTGATTTGAACCTGTAAAACCGGTTGATTTTATTGAAGAACAAGACCTTGCAACAATGATGCTTTGAATGGGATGAATAGACTCAGAAACATAGCTAGCGATTACTAAAAAGTAATAAATAAATTAAACTAAAAACCTTTTTAAGAAAGCTTTTATTTAAATGCCCTAAAAAGAAGGAATTAAATTTTTACTTACAAATTTTAACTGTCTACCTATAGCCTGTATACACAATTCATAAAATCATAAAAACTTGTCGCGACGTTTGCGTCAGTAGGTACCTACTACTTATATAGGTATCTATTAAGTATTTACCTAATTAAACTGAAATAAAAAACTAAACTTATCGGAATTAGTTGGTCAATGAAATTTACACAAGCCTAAATCTTGCGACAAGCTTTTATGATTTTATTAATTGTGCATTTAGACTATGTAATTATTAGACATTCAAAATTTTTTCCAATAAATTTGAACCAAAAGACAGGGAAGTTTCCATCCATTCGACTAATTAGCTCATTACTCATGACCTTAGGAAATCACTGGGGTTTATTATTCAATCGGCTTGCGTTCATGATTTGGATTTCTACTAAGCTTTGGAGTGTGCGTGTTTCACAAGTGATAGAGCGATTATTGAATTTCAGGAGGTATGCATAGAGCACGTAAATCTGTTCTCAACCAAAAAACCTATTTGGATTGTTCAGTTGATCATATTTGTGTGCCTCCTGAAATTCAATAATCATTCTATCACCTGTGAAACACGCACACTCCAAAGCATAGTAGAAATTCAAATCATGAACGCAAGCCAATTGAATAATAAACCCCAGTGAAAGAATTTGCAGCTTTTTTCACAGGTGATAGAGCAATTATTGAATTTCAGGAGGCACACAAATATGATCAACTGATCAATCCAAATAGGTATTTTTGTTAACAACCGATTTACGTGCTATAATAATAATAAACCCCACTAATAATATTGAATAATATTTACCTATATATTATCAGCGTTTCATGCATATCAGAATGCTTCAACCCGTGTATCGGCTATAAACTACAAGTACCCACATCGGCTATCACTCCAGTATCCTCATTCACTACAACTCGACGCTATCGGCATCACTAGGTTACAAACAAACAATAATAAACCAAAAAACGCAAATCTTGGCACCATAAATCGGGCCATACATCGGGAATGGTTTGACCTACGGACCTGCGGAGGGGCTCATTCGATTCCTCATGGTATGTTCTTCAAATAGGTAAATACTTAGGTCGATTCGACTTGTTTTGAGGCTTTTAGGGATTTTACAAAACTTTGACAGCCCTTAAAGGGCACTTTAAATTGAATGAGAGAGCTGACTCAAGAATTGGGGCGTCGTCGGACCAAGATGGATTTTTCCTGAAAATTTCAGATTTTTTGCTAGCAATAGTTTATTATTCAATAATAAACCAAAAGGAAGAGAGAAGAGCTTTGGAGTGTGAGTGTTTCGTTTCGGAGATATCGTGCTTACGGCGTACTGCGGACGAACGGAAAAATTGTCATTGCAGATTCGGATTCTACACCCTTTGAAACGTAAACCATGAAATTTTCATGGGTGGCTAGAATTTTTTTCCAGAGCGATTACAATGGTTTATTATTGAATAATAAACCAAAATGTATATTTTATAAGAGCAAGATATTTGGATTGTTCAGTTGATCATATTTTTGTGCCTCCTGAAATTCAATAATCGCTCTATCACATGTAAAACACGCACACTCCGAAGCTTAGTAAGATTCAAATCATGAACGCAAGCCAATTGAATAATAAACCCCAGATGAAAGAATACTTATTTAACCCCAGTAATAATATTGAATAATATTTACCTATATATTATCAGCGTTTCATGCATATCAGAATGCTTCAACCCGTGTATCGGCTATAAACTACAAGTACCCACATCGGCTATCACTCCAGTATCCAAATTCACTACAACTCGACGCTATCGGCAAATTGGACATCACTAGGTTACAAACAAACAATAATAAACCAAAAAACGCAAATGTTGGCACCATAAATCGGGCCATACATCGGGAACGGTTTGACCTACGGACCTGGGGAGGGGCTCATTCGATTCCTCATGGTATGTTCTTCAAATAGGTAAATATTTAGGCCGATTCGACTTGTTTTGAGGTTTTTAGGGATTTTACAAAACTTTGACAGCCCTTAAAGGGCACTTTAAATTGAGTGAGAGAGCTGGCTCAAGAATTGGGGCGTCGTCGGACCACGATGGATTTTTCTTGAAAATTTCAGATCTTTTGCTCCAGCTGTTTCGGAGATATCGTGCGTACGGCGTACGGCGGACGGACGGAAAATTTTTTATTGCAGATTCGGATTCTACACCCTTTGAAACGTAAACCATGAAATTTTCAGGGGGGTTAGAATTTTTTTTCCAGAGCGATTACAATGGTTTATTATTGAATAATAAACCAAAAGGAAGAGAGAAGAGCTGTATACAAGGTAAGTTCCCAAAATCACTTTTCAGACAGCAACCTACTCCGTTTGGCGTTACTGGCTCTTGGTTCGTTTCAACTCAAAAGAACTTTCTTCTCTGTCCTTACCTGTTAACAAATTAGTGCTTCAGATTCGTCTCGATTAGGTTACAAAACCTAATTCCCCGAACAAAATGTTGACCCTACTGCCCCCACAATTAAGCTTCTCTCTAATGGCGTTGCTTAGACAAACAGGTTTACGAGAAAAATCCGCGGAACATTCCGCATTTATTTTTCTAAATCAGGAAAATTGATATTTAGCCCCGAGATAGTCTGGCACAGATTTTACAGTTGTTGGATAAACGTATTATTCAAGTCTGAGATGCGAATTGTCTGTTATTTATATTTCTCATGATTGAGTAGCCTAACTTGGCAATCCCAAATTCCATTGCTATACTCCCTAAACTTTGTAGTGCAAATTTGTAAACTAAATGTGTGGAATTCTCAGAAAAAGTTTGGCAAAGCTTCTAAAACATTCCCAAATAGTTTCCTCTTTGTTGGGACTATACCGTTTGATGTAAAAGTTTGCATACAAAAGTTGGAAGTTTTACAGGATTTTCAGAAATCCGTATCTTTCGAAACTTTTTCAAAAAGATCGTTGACAACATAAATTTCGACATCTCATGGGTGGATATGATGATCACATCATGATGAGCCATCATTTATAAACAATGGAAAGAACTATTAATGATTGAGCCAATGGAAAACAAGCATCGTCCGTTCATAGCCTCCAGCCAATTTCAACTTTCCCGAAGAGGCACTCCACTCACGTGCAAGCTGAATGATCCATCAAACCTGCCGATGATGAAAAACCAACATGAGAGAAGTGAACTTTTCCAAACACAAAAGCAATTACGGGGCTATTGCACTTGATTATATTTTTCAACGTTGCCGACGAATATTTTTGACGTTTTCAATGAGGGTGAATGAAACCCAGCTGTGGATAATTCATTCGGAACAATACTGCGAGGTCTTTTGTGCAAATAGCAGTTCAATGACGAGTTCTGATTGGCGGAGCGTGAAATCAAACGGGTTAGCGATGGTGGTAATTGGATCCGAAAGCTTCAAAGAGGAATAGGCCGACCAAGTGTGAGTAATAAATGCGGAGCGAGGCTTCACAGCACGATCCCGATATGTGCATGCATCGGTGTCTAAAATTGAAAAATTGAGACTCATATCAGATTCTATCGATGGTATCAGATCTGTACGTTCTATACAGCGATCTCCTAAACGTTTCTCGGCATAGTAAGATCGTAGCAAGGTGAGCAATGAGGTTATTGAGGTTCATTATGAGGAACTGGAGAGAGTTTCCAAGTGTCCCGGCTGTCTTCAGATATCTGAAGGCGTTTGTTCCCCCAGGTCTAGCGTAAGTTATTTACATTCAGCGGACATCATGTCTCATCTGCTAATACAGATGGGAGCTTATCAAGCATATTTTGCGGTTGACAGCCTTTGCACTGAACTTTTCCATCATCAGAGCAAAGGCTCTTGAAAATATTTCAACAGCGATGTGTATGCTAGCAACGCATTTGACCTCACTTTCCAAGGATTCATAGCAAATACTGAGTTTTGATTGTTAGGTCTTTTGCTAACAATTAGGTTTCGAGAAACCGGTTCCTTTATCGTATTGGATAAGGTCGGTAACTAAAATGAAAATTCGTGTTGAATCGAACAGGAGAGATGTAATTGTCTCATTCCTGACTTTATGGAGGCTCCAAAGCCCCACGCAACCAAGTACATTAACCAAAATATGGAACTATAAAGAAAAATAAAGCTCGAAAACTCGTTTTCTTCTTAATCTCTCCTCTTCTGAAATTCTTGATCTCCCCATTCTGCTTACCCTCTAAAACCATAAGTTTCGCAGTCACTGAATAAGTAGGTGGATTCCCAAATAGTGGTACAGTATAATAATAAGCTTGGTAAAAAAAAAAAGAAGGTAATTACCTAATTTCAAGATTGTTGTGGCACTGTGACATCGTCGTGGTCTTTTGGTAATTTGGAATCCCACGAATCTCTTAATTTGAAAGCGTTATATTGTTTATTCTTCAAGTCAGAAACGTTTCGTCCCATTAATTACAGCGATAAGTTGTGACATTCCTCAATTTTGTCTAACTATGTACAACAATAACTACTAAACATCATCTTTAGGCATTTATGACATGGTGGTGGCACCACACATCTCTTGTTTGTTTGTAACTTTTAGTTTTGTAGTTGACATTAAACTGTTTTTACAGGACATTGCAAAACCTATTTTCACGGCGTAAGATGTAAACTCAACTTGAATGAGGAAAAAAATTGGTTCATAGAAAATTTATAGGTTCATGAAAATCAACTGCTGAGTCGAGTATTTAACTTTCAAACCACCCGCGACAATGTGAATAGGTAGGTAAATTACCTATTTACTTTTCTTTAGAAACCAAATGGCCATATGTTTGCCAAAGGGTATTGAAGGCTGAAGTTAGGGGAAAAATCAAGAACGTAGGCCTAACGAGTGAAATATCACACGTGGTAGACAAGAATATGCCCTCGTTTAGGAATCACCCATATAAGGTTAATAGTCCTGTGGTCCGAATATCTAGGTAATAAGTACGGAAATGATAATCAGTTTCCCGATAATTTAATCATTTCAATATATTTGGAATGTAATATCATTAACAATATGGATCTTCATACAACTTCTATATTTTTTCAAGTTTTAAAATAAGCGCTGCGTAGACCTTCGAATGTGAGTGGTAAATATGTATCGTGATTGACTTGAAGGTTTCATCGTTATAATTTAAAACTCGAAAGGGGTTTTTTCCTTACAGTATTTTACATCAAGTAACTCCAGTTTCCAGCTACGTTGATTGAAATGTTATGCTTTTTAAACGTTTTTCCAGTATTCATTTGAAATCATCACAGACCAAATAGAAACTTTACTTTGATATAAACCTTCCATGAAGAACCCGTTAATCAATCTCGTAGGTTTCCAGGAAATTAAAATGCTCGTTTGATTTTGTCGTAATAAGCTTATAAGACGATCAATAACAATTTCCTTTAGTTTCAATTCCCACTTGTCTAAAATTATACCGAGTGTTTAACTAAAAACTCGTAACGTAAAAATTGTTTTTCTTCAGAAACCAATCATTTTGTTTGCTTGTCAGTTTTTTTTTTTTTTTTCAACATCCAAGCTCTCGCTCGTTGGGTGGCGGAGGCAAAGAAAAATAAACTGCCGGATATGTACACATACAGTTGTTTTCTTTGGAAATCGATCTGGAGGATGGAGCGGTTATTTATACACTAACTGGAAGTAAAAGGATGAAGCGAAACACAGATCGCAAATGTAAGTGAATTGGGAATGTACAACTAAAAGCAGTGCTGAGAGATTTACTGGTCTCATTCTACTCTTTAAACTGAAATCTTTCAGTAACTCAAAACATTCAGATTTTCGTATGATTAACCCAAATCTGTAGAACATTGGAACGTTTTTAATAATATTGTAACATTGCAGAGAGGGTTAGCACTCTACAGTTCGGGGAAATACAAGGTGTCCCACAAATTGCCCCCCCCCCTCCCCCCGACCCCTCCTAAAATTGTCCAAATGGTAGTAAACAAAAGAATGTTAATCAGTGTTAAAAAACAATGAAAACGTGATTCGACTCAATTTTTGCCGAATATTGACCGAAATCCGTTTATTTCCCGTGGAAAATCATCATTCATGCCAACTTTCAACTCTCAGATTAAGATAATTTTTCACTTGATCTCTGAAGACGGTTTTACATTTTTCAACTAGACCTCGAAAATTCATTCCCGTAACAATGGAAAAACAGGGGCCTACAATGAAAAAACGGACGCAAAATGAACAAATTTCGGTCATTATTCCGCAACAATTGAGTAAAATTGGAAAATGGATAGCATCGCGTGAATCAGCGTTAAAAAACAATGAAAATTCATGTGCCACACTTTATATTTTACCATCATCCCCTATTTTGACAATTTTGGGGTTGCCCAACTTTGCGTGCTCGCTATGGCTTCGACTTTTTCACAGCAAATACGATAATATTACTGATACGATCATGTTTCATAACTTTTTCCAGGAGGTAGGTTGTTGTAAGTTGCAGCTTGTAAATATTAGGAGGAGAGGATTGTTAAACAATAATCCAAAACAGCTCTCACTAATTCGTGTTTCTACAATTCATAATTTACTGGAACAGCTCGATACCATAAGTTCCCGTCCAAAGAATGAATAAAGAAATCTTCAATCATTTCTCCACCTTCGCCATCGCCATTCCACTTATATATCAGAGTGGAGCGTATACTTGTTTTTATTTTTTTGTTTATAGTAAACGTTTCATCCCACTACGGGGACTTCCTCAGTCCTGCATACAAGCACAAACATTCATCCTTGTAGTCTAAGGTTATATTATGACAGAAACTATAATGTATTCTGGATGACATGGATGTGTTATGAGTTAGCTGTACATGATTGGCTATTGAACGACTAAGAAATTAATAACAGGTGAGGAAATATTATAAAAAATGACAATCATGAAATATATGTGATAAAAATAGGCCTTAATAATGATATATTCTAAATCCTTCTACATAAAATAGGACCTCCTAGAAAATATGTGAAGATGAGAAGGCACGACACAGCTAATATCTAGCTGCACCTGATAGATTTGTTAAATTAATTAAATAAAAGGACAGGTGAGGAAATGTTATAGAATAAACTAAATCAAAAATCGGCGTGATTTTGTTAATGAAATATCACAATATAATATAGTTGCTGTCATAATATAACCTTAGACTATAAGGATGAATGTTTTGTGCTTGCAGGACTGAGTAAATAGTGGGATGAAACGTTTCCTATAAACAATAAGAAGTATACCCTCCACTCTGCTCTTCTAATTGAACGTGGTCACACCATAACACCACAACTATGTCCACTTATACATCTAAACTGATGAAATGAATTATTTGCTCCTTCCAAGGGTTGAGGCGATTATCTTGCAATACCCAGTGGATACTGTGAAATCTTAAAGGCTTCAGGTGTGGCTATAGTTTCAAGAACCGGGGAACAATTTACCTTTCACAAGTATCGGTTGGGAGAATCAATCAGTGAAGAGATTCCTGATTGCGGTAGGGGATAATCAACGTAAATGATTGTGTAGAAAAATGAACAATCCTTTTATTGCCTATTTATAAAGATACAACAATAATTCAATATCAAACATAAAACATAGGAAATTTAGATACACACTAGATGGTGAGTTATAATGTAGAGCAGTCTAAATATGGTTGGCAAGGAGATTGTGCCATGTTTTTCTTGGTGTAGATTGGAAGTAGGTAAAACACGGAGTTTTGATCACGATTTATTTTACAAAAGTTATAAAGATTACATGTTATATCTGCGGACAACTGATATGTACTGCTTGCGGTGCCTAAAAATTAGTGTTTAATACTTTCAATGATTTCAAGTGTGGATTTGTTCAAAGGGAGCTCAGAAAGGAGTGAGTTGTTGGGAATATCCAGTACTACACCGTGTGATGATAAAACTGTGCCATATTACTTTCTATACAAGGGTATTTTTCGAGTTGGTAAATCCATGTACCGCTCCATAGCCAGAAGTTTATTTGGGTAAAAACGGTAGTTAAAGTCAGATTTTGACAGTCAGAAACCTGATTTCACGTCAAAAAGTGCATTTCCTACCTTACGAATTGTGTATTTCCAAAACATCGAATACAATATACGGAGAACATCATTTACTAACATAACATTATTACTTACGTATTATGTACTCGCAATTAACGACGCCTAACGACGCCACGAGCCCACAAAAGTCTTGATTGTAAAATTGACATACAAATTCAAGAAAAGTATCCAAGAATTGTTGCAACACAAATTAAACCTGCGCAAATATCATTGTTCAAAAATTTTGTTTCCGATGTCAGTACGCCTGAGTTTGATTTCCCAGAGTTGTTAATGAGATAATACCAATTAAAATATTTATTTTGTCAAAAGAACCATAGTTGCTTACTGAGAAGATTCCATACCTCTGCCCTACATGGTTTTCTGTTTATTCCGTCCTATTTACAGGGTTCCAATGGCATTAGAAATGGTGTAGAATTGCGAAAACTACACTGAAAGAAAACGACTTCGTAGAGGAAAGTGAAATTCTCAGGAAGACAAAATAATAATAACAATGGATGAGAAATCAAAAATCTCATTTAGTATCTGATTTGTGAGGAAATCTTGGATATTAGTTAGTTTCCATCAGGTTGGTTAAGGATCACGTTTGACGATGATCTTTTCTATTTCCCGACTCACAAAAATAATTCAATAGGGAAAGAGCTGGATCATTTCAGACTAGTTCTGTTCTTCTTTTGATAAGTTATGAGTTAAAGTTAAACATTGTCATTTATTAACGTCATTGTGATTTCTCGTGAGTTTACCCGACATTGATCAAGGTAGAGAGTCTCTTTCTGCACAGAATACACTTAGGAAAATAAATAATATCGGTTCGGCGAATTACGCGACGTCGAAGGCGTGGCGGATCATTGGCCGGCGTATTGCTTCAGGATCTTGGCCCACTCCTTGGGGTAGTGCCGTTGAATGTGAGAGAGAACTTGTTGAATTTGTCGTACTTCGGACGGCGTGCATTTGGGGCAGGCGCCTCGTAGCACCAACGGCGCGTACGCTGGAAACATGAACCATTCTGTTACTCAAATGTCCAGTTTTATTATACTGATTACAGTTTCATTATTAAAAATGATCCTACTGCGGTGGACAAACACGTGGTCGTTGACATGAACGCCCCACAACCGTTCCTAACCAGCTCCAAACGTCTTTGAACAAATTTTATCAATATCTGAAGAAATCCATAAAGACCTTACTCAAATTTCCATATGAAAAAGTTATTCAAAAATTATTACGTACACAATTGTGACAAGATAAGGGTGACGACGCTCTCCGTCAAGATTTGAGGAACTCGAACTTTTTTTTTAATTCTTTTATTTGTATAGTCTTTTGACGTTAGAAAGAGTAGCTTTAACTACTAGGAACAAGTCAGAAAAAGTAATGGAAATAAAATTGACACTGCTTAAGGTACAATAAAATCTTGAAATATTGGAAAGGTGAATACAGTATATACTTAAGAAAAAAACGTACAGGTATTTGAGTGCTAAGGGAAAACAAGTAGGCATAGTTTCCAACAGAAAATAATACTTAATTAATATATTAGAGCGATTATTGAATTTCAGGAGTTCTCAACCAAAATACCTATTTGGATTGATCAGTTGATCATATTTGTGTGCCTCCTGATTCAATAATCGCTCTATCACCTATGAAACACGCACACTCCAAAGCTTAGTAGAAATTCAAATCAAGAATCATTGAATAATAAACCCCAGTGAAAGAATTTGCAGCGTTTTTTTTTACCATGAACATACATCTGCTTCTAGACCAACCTTTTTCAGATTAACGTAATGCAACCTTATCCAGATAGGGATTTTCATGTACACTGTTTTTGTGAATTTTTGTGGAAAATGGAATGGATAGTGTATCAAAACAATTCCTAACTAATAGCTCACGAAGTTTTGTCATAAGAAAGCGTTTAAGGCAGCCTGAATCAAATCTTCAGCGTCTTAGTTAGTTGATGATATATATTTGCCTATGAGTGTAGGTGTATGAGTCAACTTATGGCCGTTCGTTGTGGAAGGGTTAAAATCTCAAATTTGAAAAATTTTCAAGATTTAACAATTATTTTCAATGAGAAAATTCTTCATAAACCTCCGAAATCAAAGGATTGTAGATTGAAACGGTGATTCGTATTTTTAAATGTAATGGGAGAAATGGTGGACTACATTGATGATTCCCTAGTTATTACTTCTTTTGAAGAATGTAGACGATGATTGGAGTCTAGTGTAGTGATGGTGGTTAAAGTTTTCCCCCTCTATTATTTCTCGCTTTTTGAGCGAAAAATTGAAATTTTCAAGATGGGAATTGGTGGAAGCGTTAAGAGGGCCTTCGATCCAAATCGTCTGGTGCAAGAGGTGTTTGGAGGCATTCCCTAAATAATCAGGAGCTCACGTGTCTATGCCATCAAATTGAGACGTTTTGATTAGTTTCCGATGGTCGATCGAATTTACAGAATACGCCGGTCTTAGCTCGGATGTGCCAATTTTATTCCTGAACTCCACGATGTTGTTAAAACCCGAGAGCCGTGTCAGGAATGATGCTCAAGCATTTATTAATGGGAGGTGTATTTAAGGTAGAGCTGCCAATCAGGATGGAGGTGGTGGAATCTAGAATCCTCTGAAGTTAATAACACTCGTTTTAAATTCATTTAACAAGAGAAGGTTGTTTAACGTTCATTATTTAAGGCGATCAGCTCTTAAGAGTTCATTCTTTAAGCTCGTACAGCTTACCGACCAAATTTTCCGGTTGAGAGAAAAACAAATGATATTTGCGTCGTGTGCAAAGTTAATGAATGTATTTTTCATCCGGCGTAGTGGCGTAAACCGCAGGACAACTGTTGCACATTATCAAAGAAACTGAGCTGAATTGCAATAAAGATTTCCTCAAAATTTTGTAGGATTTGTTAAAAATACTATCATTACACCTACCGGTTGAATCAAACCTAACTGAGATTGTGTCTAAGAAACTTACTCTTGAGTCGTCTACCGACAGGATCACAAGCTCCTTCGCCAAGCGCACATTTCAACTGTCTGGTGAGGTAGCGTTTGTCTTTCAGTGCAGCTTCCAAGGCTTCGTCCGACACTGAGCTGCGGGTTTCGGCAGCTAAACTGGCAGCAACGCAGCCCAGAAGAAAGGCGATCTGAAACAAATTAAAGAAGAAATATTAAAATGGTGAACATTTTGAATTCACTTAGCAGTATGATTGCAGTTGAAAGTTCATCTTCATTTGGTCCCAGAAGTGGAAATGAAGGAGGTGGCATACTGTAAAAGTTGGAGCAGTACGAGTGCATCATATACTGCCGTACAAACCCAAACTGTTCCGTATAATTCCATATTTATATTTAAAAATTCTACCCTTGCATTCATACCAGACAATAATTTGAAAGAATCGAAGGAGAACAGAACAGGGTTAGCGGATGCTCGTTGGAAGAAGTTCAGCAGTCGAGGGGCATTATCATGCTGTGTGTTTGGAATCAAGTGATTGAGGAAGTGAAAGGTTCTACATTTGGGAGTGAGATGTGTACAATTGTTTGGATCGAGAGAGATTTATTCAAATATTGCTTCGTATTATTTCGGGTTCTACTATCTGCGCCATCTGTTACTGCCCAAAAATACAAGGCACCTCTGACTGAGGTTTGTTATCACACACAATATATCATTAACGTGCTCTGATGTTTTACATATTCACTCACGGTAGTCCAATACTACACCTGGGTAGCTCGATTTTTGGACAATTCTGTGTTATCAACTCCGTCAGACTTCCACCACAATACATTGCAAGGAGTTGCATAAACATGTAAATATTTCAAAGTAACACAGCTCATCGTAGATACAAAAGTGTTCAAGAAAAAGTTATCTAAGCATTGTGATTGCTTATAGAGTTCAATCATACTATTCTAAAAATATTAGCTTCAATCAAATTACCCGTTCATTTGTTACAAAATAACTATATCACCTTATTTTTTCTTTATTAACTCTATATTATACGGCCCTAACGCTGATTCAGAACAAGCACTTTACTGTTACCAAAGCATTGTTAAATCAATCATTCAGCGATAAAGCCTGGATGGTATATCGAAATTTGGCCATAAATTTGTCGACTGAAAATATCGATTATTGTAGATAAATATCAAAATTCACCACGACAATAACTAACCAATCTGAATAGGGTGTTTAGCTAGTTGCGATGTTTTCCTCGGTTGTCCGAAGTTCGCAAATTTTGAATTAGGGCCGTACCTAATTTTAGTAATGTACCTATCCACAATATATTGATATTTAATTCGGTCCATTGATGTATCCGGGCCCTCCACGATCTGTCTTACGCTTGATATTCTGTCCAGCACTTGCGTTGGAAGTTAACGAGAACTTCCACTAAAGACTCTTCGCGGGGTTCGTTTCACCAACAATATCAACTTTCGTTTAATTATCCGGACGAAGCTTCTTAAAACGCCTGATTAAATTCGGAGCTTAGCACCTCCGATCCGATGACGCCAGCCGGCTCCTGCTGACCAGAGTCCCCCGGGTATTTGTTCCTAGGCGCTCCCGTGTCGTGGGGATGGGGTATCGGGAGAACAAAAGGAGCCCCGAAATGAGGTGAGACTCGGCGAATGAGGACCCTGAAAATGAGAAGTCGAGAGCGTCCTTTCAAAACTCGCCTGAAAAGCCTCCGGTAACAAGAGGCGGGTCCCTCCGGAAATGATCCGACTCGGGTTTTTTTGAAGAGAAGTCCGGCTTGACGCGGCGAGGAAAAAAAAGAGTCAAATCAAGGGCTTACGAATAAGCGCTCTCTTTTGTGAGAGGGAATTCGCAACTGCGGAAAAATTTCAACGAAGGAATAAATTAGCCCTTTGAACTTAATCAGAATAGTCACGACGATATGCATACATTATTCCATCTCCCTATTTGAGGGCATCACTGACCCGCTCGGCGTAGCTAGTTTTGACGAATCCTCATTGCCTTCAGAATATGATGATTTGAAGTAGAGTTTCGCTCAAAAAGTACTTGGATAATTTGCGTTTATAATTTACAATAGTGAACCTCCAAAATCGACAATGAAAAAAAAGTTACCCCCTTAAAATTTGTACATGCCATATGTTTATTTATTGTTTATGTTATGTTATAATAATTTTGGCCAATAATAAACCATTGTTATGTTATAATAATTTTGGTTTACGTTTCAAAGGGTGTATTATTCAATAATAAACCATTGTTATCGCTCTCTCACTGAAAAAAAAGAACATACCATGAGGAATCGAATGAGCCCTTCCCCATGTTGTAGGTCAAAATTCTAAAAAAAAATGTTCCGAATCTTGTGAGAGGGAAAACTCGCCCCGACATCAATTTTCTCTAGACGAAGGAAAAACGATATTGACCCAAATTTATTGACCCTGAAATGGACGTATGGGGTAGCACTAAATGTCGAATCCAGAATTTATGAAAATTTCATGGTTTACGTTTCAAAGGGTGTAGAATCCGAATCTGCAATAAAAAATTTTCCGTCCGTCCGCCGTACGCACGATATCTCCGAAACGGCTGGAGCAAAAAATCTGAAATTTTCAGGAAAAATCCATCTTGGTCCGACGACGCCCCAATTCTTGAGCCAGCCCCTCACTCAATTTAAAGTGCCCTTTAAGGGCTGTAAAATTTTTTAAAATCCCTGAAAACCTCAAAACTAGTCGAATCGGCCTAAATATTTTCCTAATTGAAGAACATACCATTAGGAATCGAATGAGCCCTTCTCCACGTCCGTAGGTCAAACCATTCCCGATGTATGGCCCGATTTATGGTGCCAACATTTGCGTTTTTTTGGTTTATTATTGTTTGTTTGTAACCTAGTGATGTCCGGCCGATGGCGTCGAGTTGTAGTGAATGTGGATACTGGAGTGATAGCCGATTATTGAATTTCAGGAGGTATGCATAGAGCACGTAAATCTGTTCTCAACCAAAATACCTATTTGGATTGATCAGTTGATCATATTTGTGTGCCTCCTGAAATTCAATAATCGCTCTATCACCTGTGAAACACGCAGACTCCAAAGCTTAGTATAAATTCAAATCATGAACGCAAGCCAATTGAATAATAAACCCCAGTGAAAGAATTTACAGCGTTTTTTTCAATATTTTTGAATGAAAAACCTTTTTAGGAAAGCCTTTATTGAAATGCCCTAAAAAGAAGGAAATAAATTTTTACTTACAAATTTCAACTGTAAGCTTGTTTCAAAGCTTGTCGCAAGATTTAGGCTTGTGTAAATTAACTAGTTCCTGGGTACCTATTTCATTGACCAACTTATTCCGATAAGTTCATTTTCCATTTCAGTTTAATTAGGTAAATACTTACTGATACCTATCTAGTACCTACTTACGCAAACGTCACGACAAGCTTTTATGATTTTATGAATTGTGTATATAGACTATAAGTAGACAGTTAAAATTTGTAAGTAAAAATGTATTTCCTTCTTTTTAAGGCATTTAAATGAAAGCTTTCTTTGAAAGGTTTTTTGTTTAATTTATTTATGACTTTTTAGTGATTGCTAGCTTGGTTTCTGAGTCTGTTCATCTCATTCAAAGCATTATTGTTGCAAGGTCGTTTGCCGGTTAATTTGAAACAGTCTAGCTCTTCAATAAAGAGACCTTCTAATGTTATTACCCTACTTAAGGCCACGTATGCTTGACCAACAGCAAAGATCCTCGGACTTAAGTAAACAACGGCGTGTTCGACAGTGGTACCCTGCATTTTGTGTACTGTGCAAGCCCAACATAAAACAATTGGCAGCATTCTTCCTCTCAACAAGCCCTTTCATTTGAAACCAATGTTCAACAAGCCCTTTCATTTGATACCCAAATTGTAGAAATGCATTAAAAATAACTGTTCCGCCATATTTTATTTAGAATGACGTCACACAACTAACCGTGTATTTTCATTCAAAATAAACGTGCGTACAAAATTTCAGCTTAATTGGTTGAGAGTATCTGCTTCAAAATCGGGTCGCAAGTTCCACCCGAACATACATACATTGCAAGTTAAATAAACGCTTTTAAAATGGTTTACAATTAAAAACTACATTAAGGTGTTGAAATGACCCGTACGCTTATTATCCACCCGATTATTTCTCCGACATGGGATTTCCTTACAAGATACTGTTGAGTTGCTGGAAAATCATCTTTGTCCAGAAACACTACCTGAGCCAGCTGTGCTGGTCGAAGAGGAGTCAGGGGAGCTCGGAAGCCTGAGCTCAAAGTTGCTAGGCTGATAAATGTATCAAATCAACTCCCTCTTATTCGTCACCAGCATCAGCATAGCAGGCTCATGTGGCTTGGCATAAACGGCAACTGGTACTTAGTGTTTCTGGAGTAACAAATCGAAGTTTGTTTACGCCAAAATATTCCAGAGGCGGTCCAGGTTGTCATCATGCTCCATTGAGGGATGCAGGGACGAGAATAAATGCGGATCAGAAATGAAGAGCTTGGTTTTCCAGATAATGACAGAACATGCAATAAAAACGGAGTCTATATTTCCACGAAAGTAAAGAGTTACACAGTTAAATCGATTTCGACGGTTAGGTCATCATCAGTAACATTCTTAGTGGAGCACAAGGTTCATTATTGAAAACAATAAAACATTTTCTAAAAAAAGTTTCATACCCAGAAAAGAAAACTATTCAAAATATATTTTTCGTCGAGAAAATGCGTTTTTTGGTTTCAATCACTTCAGTTTTGGACTAGGTGCACCGTTCCGCCAGTTGAACACTACTTTCTTCGACTTGGTTTAATTAAGAACGTTACTTTTACGATAAATAACTGCAGTGTAATGTAAATTTAACTGAAAAGCCCACCCTTGAAATGATTATACATGGATTTATTTAATTTTTAGCTGTTTCATATAATTTTCGTCGACTAAACCTGGGTTTAGCTCGAGCGTAATTGAATCGCGATCTCATCTACTCAGCGTCCTATAGATAATTCAAAGTTATTACAAAGAAGGGGAGAGGAGGATCATCCGACGTTCGAAGAAATTAAACTCTCAATCTTCCCGACCCCCCTTCTATGGAAAACGTCGCATTTCCCAAACCGCAAAACGGTCGGAGAATACTAAACATTCCTTTACGGTCGTCTCTTTATCCGTTCCATTTCCCTAATCATACACAACTGCACCGAAACGGGTTTCTCCCTCTCCCCCCCAGTCGAACGCATAGGTTGAGAATGCGCGAGGGCTGAATGGATTTTCACCAGAGGGAGCGTCAGGGGGGAAACTTATTATGCACGCAATCTGACGCTAAGTTTGTATAACCCGGCAAAAGGGGAAAACGGTTGTATTCAAAGCATGGACCCTATTAAAGGTGCTGGTGCCACAGCCACGGGCCTGGAGGTGGGGGGACGCATTCAATACATTCTTGAAATATTACCAGCTTTCCACGGGGATATCTCCGGTTTTAAATGTGCAATTCGGTTCAAACGTTTTACTTACAAAAATATTTTTACAGCCACGTAAATATTTCTACAGCAAACATTGAGGCTTAATGTTTTAGGGCAATTATTACATCTGCATTCGATCCTTCCAGTTCCATCCTTCGTAATTCGCTCATCTCTGTAGACGTAGTGTGCGGTACATTATCTAAACTCATCTCCTCTCTCCTCCATACCTTAACGTTACGTACGAAGTACTTCAAAAGAGCTCCATAAACAGGATACAACAATATCAGTTTGCCAAACATTGTTTTGGAGTCTCCGTTTTCAATTTATTTCTCTTTTAAGAATGCTTCATTTTTGCTGTCTGCGAGGTGATGGAATGGTATAGTTGCCCCTTCCAATGAACGGAATGTGAATATAATGCTCCGCCACGCTCAGAGAATGACCCAGAACATGATTTGAAAACTTCAAATTCAAATTTCATATTTCCTCTAGGCAGAAAAAATAATAAAAATTCGTCATACGCGAAAGATGACGAAATTGATTTTAATCTTTCACATGTTTTCTCCTGCTCATATTAAATACGTTTTGTAACTCTCATCTCCCGGAAAAAAAACTTCCCCAGAATCCCAGCTTTCAAACGGTATTAAGAACAATTACGCTTTAAATGCGGAAGAATGCGGATTTACACAATAAAATCGACGTTTTTCTCCCGAAATTGACTTATACAAAATTAATTACTATGGTATCGGATGTTTTCCAGCTAGTCGTTTCGGTGAAAAAACGACGGGTACACAATATCAACCTGCATTTTCCACATTAAATCGCAATTTTCTTTAAAAAAAATTGCATGTGAACACATTTTTTTGGAAGGGGTTCTACCTGGGAAATGAGGAAATTCGTTGAACTTATGTCGACACACCCTGTTTATTTCAGAACCGTAGATCAATATGGAAAGGGTTGAGTTAAAAGAGTTCACCAGCTGATCAGTGGGCCTCCATTCTCTGTGAAAAGACCCTAGATGTTTCAAAGACAGTTAATATACGAACTACCGGTATTATAAAAGATAACCGGAACGATAAAGTAAAACATCAATCTGATTTTCACTTGCCAACGAACGTATCATAAAAGTGGAGATACACTTAATTTCTAGCAAAAATAATTCGATTGCAACTATGCCAGATGATTCGATCATCGTGACGTATAAAGCGATTTTGACAAGTTCAAATTCATGTTTACCTTCATTTTTCTGTCACACTTTAAAGAGCGATCGGATGAGAAGAAAACAGTCAGGGCGATCTATTTGTTTCATTGAAGGAATTTCTA
Organism: Creontiades dilutus; assembly: GCA_031894815.1. NCBI lineage: Eukaryota > Metazoa > Arthropoda > Insecta > Hemiptera > Miridae > Creontiades > Creontiades dilutus. The sequence continues at coordinate 445,775 of JAVIWC010005454.1, read as the reverse complement.
TCAGTAACGAATAATAACATTAATGATGATTAACGTTATTTCGAAAGTTTTCGGTAATCAAATCAAATGTTTCAATATTTCACCGCTGTAATTTCACCATTCGGTTTTGGTCGAAAGACCAAATGCCAATGACTCAGGACTTTATCCTAAATAAGTCCCCTTTAACTAAATAAGTTTCATGAGCTTTGGATGAGAGTCAGTCAGAGGTTGATAGAAACCAACAATTACAGTGCCAACGTTTCGTTCTACTTGTAAATCTTCTTCAGGGCTTGAAGGTCGTACTTAATAGCTGAAAACATATGATCCACAGAAAGGATATGTGTCAGGGTAGCGATGTAGAAGTTCTACAAATAGAACTAATAGAATAGAACAAATAGGCACTGAAATTGTAGTTTTCTATCAACCTCTGACTCTGAAATTTTCAGAGGTACAATAATAGCAATCAAGAACTTGGACACAGAATTACAATTAAGTTCAATATTTTAATTTGGAACTCTGTGTGTAAATAGAAATTTTTATCAAACAATTTTATGGCAATTTAATAAATATTCTGCTTATCAAACAAAGTTTTCGAATTATTAGCTTTTAAAAAACCACATTCCACATTTTTTTAATGAAATTTAAGCTAGAAAATCTCTACAATTGTATTTTTGCCCGTACTAAAGATATTGTTACTTTTAAGGTGCAAGAGGTCTTCCGTCATGCAGTCAATTTTAAAATCAATTGTTTATTGAAATGGATGAATATTTGATATTAAGAGATTTGTCACGTCGCTATAACTTAGTTTAGGTATTTAAATGAAGGACGAACACATTTTCATAAGGGTTTGATTTACGGGCAGCGTTCGGACAGATCCTGGCAGCAAAAAAGTCATAGCGGCCCTCGGACGTCATTGATTTATCTTACAAAAACCGCCTTCGCTCCGTATAAACACATTTGTATTCTGTAAACTCCTAGCGAGGGATTAGGTTTGTTAGGAACAGAATGGTTTTGGTTATGCGGATTGGAGCATCCCTTCGTTTACATATTTTTCCTTTCCGGGGGAGGAGGGGGCTCGGCGGAAATTCTCGCCTTTAAATTTATGGTTCGTCGCTTGACCGAATAATTTTCCGGGAGCCGACAAAAATAGGAGCTACAGGCGTAAAGTGATTCATCACGGACAAAAACTATGCAGATGTTTGTCGTTCATAATTATTATACGAATTCCAATTGTATATGTAAATTTGATGGAGGTACATTCAACGACTGTGCGTAATTATATTGCCACATTAAAATGAACAATATAAGTACTCATTAATGTGTTATGGTTTGGCAAATAATGTAGATGAGCGATAATTGTTATTCGACGTTGAAATTGTGAAAATCAATATGAATTGTGATTTTCAACTCTTTGAAAAGGGTTTCTCCTTGTATCATAAATCATTCAGCGGTTTACGGGAGTAAATGAAAAAGGTCGTAAAAGCGGGAACCTATCAAAATCGTGTGAATAAAATTGGATAATTTATTTACTATACACAGTATCAAATATGCAGCAAAATATTTTTGGGTTGGTAAGGTAACGGCACCGGTAGTGGCCACTGCTCCAGTAGTGGACATTTTAAAGTTTATATTTGAGAAATAAGGATTCCCGGTCTCCTAGTGGCTTCAAACTTGCAGGAGGTACAGCTCATGTCATCTTGTAGTCAGAGGTTGAACTAGGAGTGCGCAGAGCATCATTGGAAATTGTGGTAAACTTCTTAATATGACCGTCCCTAGTTTCCTCGTTTGTTGGGCTGTATCCTAGAGCTTCTGCTGGAGAGAATCAAATTTGTTCATCTGGTATTGAATTTAATGATATTAAACACGTAAGGAGGGCAAAATGTCAAGTGGCCACTACTGAGACATGCACGTGGCCACTACTGGAAATTTCGTAATTTGATGTGGCCACTACTAGATCAAAATAAAGGTGTGAGAAAAAATTAATAAAAATAGAAAAAATTGTTCTTTTGATAGTTTTAGGCAATGGATATGTTCTAATTCTAAATGAGTCCTGAAGAAAGTCAGTACTACTGTTGGCCTACAATTATCAAAACTAAAGAAAAAAATTCTTAACTGTGGCCACTACCGGTACCGTTACCTTAGTTGGTAATTTTGTACATAAATATTTTCCAAAAATTGTTTTTCAAAAATTTGTTGCCGAATGTCTTAGTGAAGTTTGATTGATACTGGCACATATCCTTGTTTAACATTGACGTTTAAATCAATCCACAACGAGAAGAATGAATAATGATTATTAACTGCATAGCTTAAATTAGCGTGTGTTTGCGATTGGCATTGACCCGAGTATCGTTCATTCTAACTTGACTTTCAAAATCACGACTCTATTGTTCTCTTCCCATTTGCAACAACACGGGCGTCTTCTATTCTGTAATGAAAAGCCATCGTGAGGCGCTTGGGGAAGTGGTCTTTCTGAACTTAAAAACCTAGCTGTATGTGCTTAAGTGATACGGAGAGCTGATTGTATCTTAAATTTATTGTAAGTATTCTGACTTTATTCTGTTTGGGTGTACCTTACCACGACTTTAAATCAAGTGTGCAAGATCGAAAATATAGAGGGGGAATGCGGTGTGGATGGAATTGGAGAATGCCTAAATTTGTACTCTTTTTGAAGAACACTCCACGAGGAATCGAATGAGCCCCTCCCCAGGTCCGTTGGTCAAACCATTCCCGATCTATGTCCCGATTTATGGTGCCAACATTCGAGTTATTTTAGTTTATTAATGTTTTTGTGTTGATATCAGTAACCTAGTGATGTAGTGATGTAGTAATGTGGATACTGGAGTGAACTCCTAAAAGGCTTTGTAGCCGATACACGGGTTGAAGCATTCTGATAACCATTAAAAAAACGCTGCAAATTCTTGCACTGAGGTTTATTATTCAATTGGCTTGCGTTCATGATTTGAATTTCTACCAAGCTTTGGAGTGTGCGTGTTTCAGCGATAGAGCGATTATTGAATTTCAGGAGATATGCATGGAGCACGTAAATCAATTCTCAACCAAAATACCTATTTGGATTGTTCAGTTGATCATATTTGTGTGCCTCCTGAAATTCAATAATCACTCTATCACATGTGTAACACGCACACTCCAAAGCTTAGTAGAAATTCAAATCAAGAATTCGAGCCAATTGAATAATAAACCCCAGTGAAAGAATTTGCAGCGTTTTTCTCTAATTTTCCCTGAAAGCTGAGAGCGAGAGAGCCGCCTCTTCACCGACGTTATACGTCAACGAAATACGAAACAATTGATGAAAACGCACACACATCAAATGTTTCCTACTTGTTCGTAAAGTTTGCTTCGCGTCAGGCCTCTACTCCGGAAAGCGTCACTAACTACAGTAACTTCCCCAATCCATGAACTCACCACTCTGTCAACACGTTCAAGGCTGTACCATCAACGATTTAATTCTGGTTTGAAAACTCAATTAATTTAGTTGCCTGGAGTCAAGATTCCTGTACTAGGGGAGTCGCAGAAAAACTCAGCTAAAGCATAATTTTTTAATCAGACATCATTGACTTCGTGGATCACTGCCTTATTAATCCTTGTTCAACGAGGTCTTGGTTATAGTTGATTATTGAAGCTGCTTCTTCTAGTTCTAGTGTGATAGTAATTAGTCACTTGGTGGCTTAAAGTTGGAAAAAAACAACAAATTCACGATAGAAAATGCATCCAATTCACTCCAACCTTTTGAAACATGCGGTTGAATAAAATACTGGAATCCACGACTAACATGCAAAGGGAACCTAGAAGTGAATCGATAAAGAGGAACTTTACTTCACCAAAATCAACCCATTTTACTGAAATTTCAAGAATTTCACCTTTGATTACCACATTAAATTGAGTAGGGCTTACTGAAAGCTTGTAATTAGAGCTGGAGTTGGTTCTTACATCTAATTTTTATAGAGTACGTACCTATAACACTATATTTACACCACATTAATTATAATTATAATTGTGAATTTTAATTATTATTAAAATTTTGATTCCACTTCCATGAAACGATGTACTTAGTACACACGACATTTATATAGCAGCTAATTTTATATAATCATTAATTTTAGTTCATAAAGTACTCATAAGGATTATTGATTGATCAAGAAGGCGAGATTACTGGCACATCTGACACTGGATTTTTTAGCCAAATTATTGTAAAATTTGGTGTTGTAGTTTCAAAGAAAACCTCCGGACGGCGCATGCCATACGGCGGACGGAACGATTTTTGTTTGAAATTTTTTTTTTAAATTCAACTCTTGAATTTACCTATCGTGAAACGTGAAAAGTATTTCCCTGATCGATTACTATTATTAAAAATAATGACCCAACACCTGGAGCCTTTATTCCCTGGTTAAGAGCGAAAAATGTGGTATTGAATACCAAACGGCAGGTGCAAATTATAACATGCCCTTAAAACTTTCCGATTTGATTCGGGGTTGCGAGGAAAGTAGAGAGGAAAGAGTATTGTATTCTTTTCCGCCGTATATATTTCCAATCCCTGAAGTTTTTGCCTCGGTTCCCTTCGGATTCGCGCAGTTCGGAAAACCCCTTTTGCGGTCGCCCAGGTTAAATCAGATACAGCCGGTAGATTATTAAGACAAAGGGGAAGCTGACCCGCTCCCCGTGCATTATTGAGAGAGCTCTCTAAAGAAGGTTTAGTATTCAGGGTCGACGTTTCAATTATATTGTTCTCCATCGTAGTTTGCAGGCAAACACTGCAGCTTAGGGTTTAGCCAGGGATTTTCCGAGGGGAGCGGGCGGGTCCGCCGAATGACGTCCGATTCCTGCCTCTTCGTCACCGAGTTGGAATATTGTAGGGCATTTAATTCTCTCTAGATCGAGTCTAGCCGCTTTGACCTTTCTGAGGGTTGAATTGTTTTCAGTGACCTTGTTAGCGAGTTTATCCGGTAATTAATTCTCAACGAAACGCTATACAAGGAGATATTATTATCCTTTTGATATTATCAGTTTAATTTAAATATATATAACCCGCCTTTTCCAGGAACGATACCAACGTCGCTACGACTCCACACGATTTAAAATATGTGTGTAAATGCACAAGAGGATAATTAATTACAAGAAATGAAATGGTACGGCAACCCTAAGCAAAATATTTTGTACGGAATTCGGTTTCAGCTTGTTTGGCTTTTTCGTGTATTATTTTCAATAAAGAATATTTGTAGTTGACCAAGAATCAAAATTCATCCTCTTTAAAATTCGTAGGTTTTTGTTTCAAAATACGTGTTTTTGGAACATTCCCTCCCAAAAAACGCTGCAAATTCTTTCACTGGGGTTTATCTATTCAATGACTAATGATTTGAATGTCTACTAAGCTTTGGAGTGTGCGTGTTTCACAGGTGATGGAGCGATTATTGAATTTCAGTTGGCACACAAGTATGATCAACTGATCAATCCAAATAGGTATTTTGGTTGAGAACCGATTTAAGTGCTCTATGCATGTCTCCTGAAATTCAATAATCGCTCTATCACCTGTGAAACACGCACACTCCAAAGCTTAGTGGAAATTCAAATCACGAATCATTGAATAATAAACCCCAGTGAAAGAATTTGCAGCGTTTTTTTCAAGAGCGATTACAATGGAAAAATATTCTATTTGAAAATTTCAAATTTCGTAAGACGGAGCATGCATATCATAATGCTTCAACCCGTGTATCGGCTATAAACCCTTTTAGGAGTTCACTCCAGTGTCCACATTCACTACATCACTAGGTTACTGTGATCAAAACAAAAAATCTTTCACTGGGGTTTATCATTCAATGATTCATGATTTGAAATTCTACTAAGCTTTGGAGTGTGCGTGTTTCACACGTGATAGAGCGATTATTGAATTTCAGGAGGTATGCTAGTTATCCTTTACTGCCACTTTTTCTACTTCCAACTTTTGAGATGAGAATCATCTTCAATCATTATTCTTAATAATGTGAAAACTTTTATTGATCATTATATGGGGTGGAATGTTGGATTAGTTGGGTTTGTGAAAAGTATAAATTGATATGCCAAAAGCTCAAATTGGTATGTCAAAAGTTGAAATTGAGTCGCCAAAAGTTTAAATCGTTATTCTTAATTGGTTTAATAAAAGTAATGATTGGTGTATCGGTTTTCTTCTGTGCGAAGATTTTGGTGTGAACTGCCTTTACATAGCTATGCTAATCATGCAAAAAATATCTTGTTTCTGTTGAGTGATATCCGTTTGTCGTAAGACGAAACAGGCTGTGACTCCATTCATCAGTTATCGTCGGATGAAAATGGCCTGCGACAGTTGAAAAACATGCAACCTTGGCTACAAGCCGGCGTACTCACAAAGAGACGAGCGACTGACACGAGGGGTGAAGGAACGAATTGGCTCGATCACCATTGTCAGAGAGCTCAGCCGCCAATAAGGAAGCTGCTAATGTCCCCACGGCAATTTGTATACTCCGACTTGAGAGGTCGCGAGGAAGCACGAAATGGGGCCCCGTTCTCTCCGGGCAGTTTGGCCCCGTGTTGTCGCTCCCACGTGAGAAAGGCGAGCGACACGTGGACAACGTTGCGTAAACCAAAAATTACTGACAATAATTCGCGCCAGGGATGACGCAATTCCTTACAATACATTACGATGACAATCACAGTTACTCAATACGGAACCGTTGGGAAAATGAGTGGGTACGTGAAGAACGCACTGCCGTTGGTAATTGACGTTTAGAGAAAAACGTGAAGTTCCTGTTTAATTTTCTGTCGTGAGTCCATCAAGTGAAGATCGGGAGTAAAGTTGAAGGACAAGAAAAAGGGTTTTATATATATAGAGAGAGAGAGAGAGAGAGAGAGAGAGAGAGAGAGAGAGAGAGAGAGAGAGAGAGAGAGAGAGAGAGAGAGAGAGAGAGAGAGAGAGAGAGAGAGAGAGAGAGAGAGAGAGAGAGAGAGAGAGATAAAAAAAAAAAAAAGAGAGAGAGAGAGAGAGAGAGAGAGAGAGAGAATAAAAACATTCCATTATGTAAAATCGGTAAAGCTATTGGTACTTAAATTTGAAGTTTTAATTAGTTGGTTCTTAGATTATATAAACAAAAATTATAAACATTGATACTTATAACTAGGAAATATGAAAGTCCACTCGTTACTGCATGACTGTTTTCTTTTCTCTCGACTTTTCTCAATCGGTAGGTTGTTCTTACGTAAATAAAAAGGGATAAGTATATTTTTTTATATTGCAAGCTACAGCCCGAAAAAGAGTATTGGAAAAGTACCGTTTTATCTGCCGGGAGATCAAGGAAGTTCAGAGATTTGAATAGGTGCTTGAGTATTGCATCTTAATTCGCAGGGGCAACCCTGTCTATGGATTTCTAAATTCCCTAGGATCTGTACCTGTTGTAGCAGCCTAGGGTACCGTACATCCATACAATGCCGAAGCGACTGTTCAAAGTGATTGTTCAATTGCCTCGGCTGTTGAAATTGATGTCAACAGCCAAGAAGTTACTGTCTCAACTTTATTATACACTACTTCAGTAGTGCTTTGGAAGTTTCTAGACTTGGTTTGTCCTGAAAAGTCGGATACGTGATATAGCAAAAGAGGTTCTTCATATCAACCTATACCGAACCATGAAGATCCAGATTTTGATTTTTTAACTCCTCCCTTGCCGCATTGAAGTCACTAATTTCCTCCCAGAACAATCATACTTACTAGTCAGAATTTTCCACTTGTTTATCTTTATTTTTTTGTATTCCTAATTGATTGACACAACTTTGTTTTTGATGTTGTACATAGGGCTTGCCCGTAATAAATAAATAAATGACTCCCCGATTCCCCCATCATCCGCTTGAGACTTACAGCAGACCTACAAGTCAGAAATCTTGTACGGGAAAGAGACCTCTTCAGTATTAGATATTGAAATCACACAGATTATTTGACTGAATGGATCACACCACTCCCCGTTTCTTTTTATCCTATGATTATTTTTATAATAATGCATTTATTTAAGAAAAAAATACAATAAAAAGTACAAAAGAGTACAATATACAAAAAAGTACAATAGAGCATTCCTAAATGCGTTCACCCCTCATATAAGTAAACAGAAACTAAAATAACTAAAAAACCAACGTTATTGGCGCGTTTTCAATTATTGAAAGGTGTCTGAAGACAATGGTTTGGGAAAATAAACAATAATTTAATCCAATTCGGCTTACCCAACCATGGATTCCAAAAATTCCTAGATTCGACACTACCGCACATGGTAGCGATCCACTGCACCACTATTTGAACTTATATTCAAGGGCCACGTATTCAGGCGTTCATTATGCTCGAATCCCCTCCTGTTGTGTGTAGAGAATTTAAACTCGTTTAAACTGGAAACTTAGTATTTTATGATTCTTTAAGAGAGTGTAGTGGAAAAATTTGGATTTACCACCACAGTTATAACCTAATCACTCTCTCTCTCTTTCGATCTTCCTCTCTCTTCCGCACTCACTCTCATTGCCCTTACAATAATGGACTTGTAGCTTCTGAGAGGAAACTCTGGAAATTGAATCAAAGCGTCGAGTTATCTTATTTGAAAGGATGTGGTGTTGGTCAGAGGCGGAACTCCCAGGCTCGGGTCCGCGGATAAATCACGACCAAGTCTCGCGTTTTCCTCACCAGCAGCTCCTTATTACTGCCGATCTCTCGCCCTCTTCTCAGATACCATTTGGATAAAACGCCCGCAAATCCAGATCGGAGTCGCCCGATTCTCCAACCCTCTTTTCAAACGTCGCTTTGACCCCTTTGCCCGCGATACCGCCACGCTATTATGTGGTCCTCTTCTATCTTCCTTCATCTGGCCCCGTAATTGAATTTCGAGAGCTTCGGACCCGCTCCAGAAATCGACTGTTTTAATAGCCAAGTTTATTCCCCAAAGGAGCCTCCCCCCACTGTCCTATCCCCTCGAATGTACTGCCCCCTCTGAAACAATCATTTATCAAAACGTCCGAACTCTTGTTATCGCCCAGCAGATCCTACGAACGAGATTTGGAAGCAAAAAAACTAAACCTACAGTATCTCCTGAATTATGAAACTCATCCATCAGGTTGGCCGTAAAGCACGAATATAAAGTCATGAGGTTTGCTCTGTTCCACAAAAATTGCGTATAACAAGTTCCTCTGAAGTTGATATACAAGTTACTACGAGTAAACTTTTTTGATAATTAACATAATTGGTTTACCATTTTACGATAATTTGAGCGAATAACGAAGTTTTTCTTACAATAAAAGATTACTTGTGGGATTTGACATAATTTGACAGCTATCTTGTCAATGTCCTTTAAAGCGTCTGGAAGAGGAATTGTTGCCTCTAGATATTGGCTTTCTTCCGAGGACCCAAGTTTGGCTGCTTGGTCTTCATTGCATCTTGGCCTCCGGAGTCTAGTATTTTTGTGGGAATATCGTATGGTAGGTAATTGGATACCTGTCCGTTTCATTGTACCATACACCTCGCCAGGCAATGACTTCACCAATTACCTGAATCTGGGCAGGTTGTATATCTGCATGCTGTGCTGCTGCTTGGAGTGGAGCTACATCTTGGCAATTTCTAATTTTGGGGGTACCCGCCAGTGATATCCTTTCTGGAACCGATACCACTGAAATATCAATAATATATGTTGCCGGTGGTATCAATACCAGGTCAGGACGGTATCCATGGTCTTGTAGGTTAAAGTGGGGTTCTAACCAAGTTGGTCATCCTTTTCGTGTAGCACATCCATCCAACAAATTCAAACCAGCATAGTGACGGGCGCATCTATGGCATTGAAGGACAGGTGTGTAGCACATGTATCGCAATCTCTTGTGTTCGTGATCCTTAGTTTATCGTAGCCTAGTGGGTAGAGTACACATGGAAGCGAGTACTTCCTGATGTGGGAAAACTACATCACTATGCAGGAGTGGCGTTCTTCCCACTTCGTTAACCTTAATGCGGGAGCATTTTTCTTTAATCTCTCTTAGGCTCAACTTCTACCGCCTTCTAGTTTCAACTTATTTTCATCCAAAATCTGAGAAGTTTTGAAGTTGAATTCATCGACTGAATTATCAAACACTCTGGATACCGAAGACTAGAATAGCCACTGTGTTTTTCTGTTTGTTATTGATACATATTACTTCATTGAATAGTACGAACCCACCTCAATTGCTTTACGTTCATTCGCTTACTTTCCCAATTGACTTTTACAAATATCGAATTATGAAGAAAAAATCTCGTTCTAATCCAAGAAATATAAACTGCTTCAAAACATTTCCTTGCCTTGAATGGAAACAAATTTAAACTCCAACGAATGTTTGAAGACCAACACGAGCAAAAACCATCACTGTACTGGCTAATATTTGGTTGTTTTGCATATTTTTGAGGATTCCTCTTCGAATACAGTTTTTTTTAGAATACGGTATCACCGTTTTCTACAGTTCCAAGAAGTTAACTTCGTCGCTGCAATAAAAAAAGTGCTCTCCTTCGAATTTTAATGAGGTAGCCGATAGAAGATCGAGCACTCGGCTCGGAAACGCCGAAAAACCTGACTTTGCTCTACCTCTTCGATCTCTTCGTTTAAAAACGATCAAACATTTACCAGATTATTTTTAACGAGACCAATGAGGGATCCTAACGAACGTTTTGAGATCAATCCCAGTCAATTCGGTTAAGAATTTAAGGGCTTTAGATGCGGAGGAATCTTCGTACATTTTTTTTTTTTTTTCGTGATTTATTAATTGCAACTGAAAAATCAAATACATTTCATCTAGCAATTTTACATATCAATAAAGGTACACTCCAAGAGGGTAGGTTTACAGCAAATCCTAGCCCTTTATTACATAGCTCAATTAATTAGCACTGAGTTCGATTGCACTTCTATTCACGCAGCACAACTAAATCCAGTGGTTTGTTTCGCTTGAGACGTCGGATTTCACCTTCGTTGTCCAAAACGTAGAGCATCTCCGGGTTTTCGTGTTTGTGGAGGCGATGTTCATGCTTCCTTGCGTATTTTGCAATAATTTCATAGACTGTCTCCATCCTCAAATCTCGATGAATATCATCGTTTCGCATGTACCAAGGGGCTCCAACTATACTTCTCAGTATTTTATTCTGAAGGTTTGGATTTTCTTATTATTTGATTTCTTGGCACAGCCCCAGATCTGTATCCCATAGGTCCAAATAGGGCGAAGGATCTGCTTATATATAAGCAGTTTGTTGTGAAGAGAGATGGGAATTCCTTCCCATTAGCCAATTCATCCTTCTGTACTTGATTTTAAGTTCTTCTTTCTTCTTTTCTATGTGTTTATTCCAGTTTAATTTGGCAGTCAAGTGTCAAGCCCAAGTATTTAACTGCTTCAGTATGCGGTATTTTATCGAGTTGATCTCAACATCCAAGATTGGGACTTTTCGGTTAGTGAAGTTGATGTGGGCTGACTTTGATTCGTTCAGCTTCATTCTCCACATCTTGGTCCAGTTAGAAACTTCAGTAGTAGACGTCTGTAGTTTGCGTGTTGCAGTTTCTATATCATCTACAACAGAGAGGATAGCTGTATCATCTGCAAAGGTGGCAACAGTTGTGCCTTCTTGTTGGGGTAAGTCCCGTGTGTACAGGAGTTAGAGTACTGGCCCTAAGACACTCCCCAGCGGGACCCCTGCTTTTATGGGCTTCAAGCCGGAGTATTGGTCATCTTCCTTCACCCTGAAATGTCTATTTTCAAGGTAGGACTTCAGTAGTAACTAGTACTGCCTTGGGAGATCCCTGTGCAGTTTGTACTCTAGTCCCTCGTGCCAAACCTTGTCAAAGGCTTGAGCCACATCCAAGAAGATACTGGCACATATTTTTTTACCTTCTAGGGCCCTCTCAATTATGTTACTGATTCGATGGACTTGATCTATTGTAGAGTGCAGTTGTCTGAATCCGAATTGGTGATTTGGGATCAAATTTCTATCTTCTATTAGTGGTTTAAGCCGTTTAAGAAGCAGACTTTCGAGCAGTTTCGACATAACAGGGTGGAGGGATATTGGCCGGTACCCCGTCTTTTCGTTTAGCTTCGTACATGATCGTAACAATTCTCCTTTTTGAAGTCGAAAAAAAAGATCAATGGAGATCTGAATGAACTGAATGGCATATAAAGTGGAATTCGCCTCATAAGTTACAACGATCGAACCATACCGATGTACATAAGTGCTGAAATAAAAATGTTGTTTAATCATTTGCAACTTGTTTTCTTTCTAAAAGGTTTGGACATAAAAATATGGGAGTTACTTAAATGTGATTTCGTTTTCGGTTTTTATGTTAAACTCCTTATTCCAATTACATCTACTTGAATTAGTATTAAACTAGATGCACGTGCGTGCATTACCATGAAAAATTCCAGGAGAGCAACTTCACATCTAAGAGGACCTAAGTTCCTAGACTGCTCCGCTCCTTTCGCCCGTACAATATTACAGGAAGATATACGAGGGATCCAAGCATGAATATTCATAACTCAGAGCAAACATAACTTTAATATAAACGTTTTTCGGCCCCCGGGCGCGAAGGGCCTCACTCAACAGGAAATACCAAGATTCTCGCAGCTTCCTTTCTGATCCGCCATAAATCCAACGGAAATGAATAATGTCGTGCTCAGAGAGAGCGAAGCAATGGGGTTGCTGGGACTACAATATACTATACTGCGGTTGTGAAGAGGCCAACATTCATCAGGAAAACCCCTTTACCGTTTCCGCCCATCGGGGGGAAAAATCCAGTTTGAAAAGATATTGCCAATTCTGGCCTCGGGGATTATTTTTTAAAAGTCGGTTTGATTTACCGAGACGCGGAGGGAAAGCGCAACAAAAAAAATCCCTCTCTGGAGACCACCCGTTCGAGTGAGGTCTTAAATAAATTTTATTCCTACATACATTCTTCTGAATGGAAGCCTCCGCAATAGCAACTACAGAGGGTAACAGTGATTGTGAAAGAGCAACCTTCTTACTGGGGTGGTGCGCTTACGTATGAACGCCACCGATGAATACAAATTTCGTAGACCAGAGAAAATTCAGAAGGAGGTTCAACTCTCATAACCCACGACTGGTTATATCGTGTGGGCGTTGGATGGTAATTTTTTCCACTCCGTTCATATCCTTTTCCGCTACCCCGCTATGAGATTTACCAAGAGAGAGCCCCTGATGAAAATTTATTCCGAATAGACTTTTTTTTTATACCCGGATCGCGGGCGAGGGAAAGTGCGGCGTAAAGATTTAAAAGGTACCTACGTTGAGTATGGTCAAGGAGTAAAAAAATTTATATTCTCTTGGTGAGGTATTACTTTTTCCACGGGAGTTCTTCCTGAAGGTCTTAAACATAGTAATCACGGCTCTTCAAGCGGAAAGGAAAGGTTGCCCCTGCCAGTCAAGATTCTGAAGGAGTTTATTGCAGTTATCTGAGTTGTTAGCCGTGTAATTGTTGAATTAAAATCTACTAAATCCACTCTTCCTGAGTCACGCAATGTTTTCAACCATTTATAAAGTGAACTGCAGATTGATGAGCTTTTCATAATTTTAGTGTAAAACAAACATTATTTGGTTTATGATTGTTGTCACAACGAAAATGAGATACTTTCTCGTTAATTTCATAAAGTCCAAGAAAATTTCACTTTATAATACGTTAAGAGCAGTAGTGCCTAGATGAGGTTTACAGTAAAACCACCCCCTTAGATAGCATACTCAAGGGTGCCCACAGGGCAGGGTTCGTCATGAAGCTTATGGGGGGTGGGCACCCCTGGCGTGCTTCTAACACAAAGAGTTTATTCCACTGGTTTTGGGGTCTTATTAAGTCCAGGGGTTCGTTTCTTTTGAGGCACCGAAGTTCTACTTCATTATCCAACACATTAAGCCTTTCTGGGTTCTCGTGGTTCTGGAGATGTCCATCCTGCTTCGTTACGTAACTAACAAATGTTCCATTGTCAGTCTCTATCCTCAAGTATTGACAAGTATCATCGTTTCGCTTGTACTAGGGGCACCAACATTATGCCTCAATACCTAGGTACTTTTTTTTTAAGTTTAGAGTTTTTTGAACATCACCAAAGTTGACTTTGAGGAAAATCTGCTTAAACACAGGAAAGTTCGTTAACCATGAAACTGACTTATTACAAAATGAATGAATTGTGAAGGAGCGAACTTTTTCCAAAGTACTGGTGTGAAAAACTGGAACTTGAACTTGAGTAATATTCTCCTAAACTACATAAATTTGACGATTTTGAGCTGTTTTAAGAAAATTTGACCAATTTAATAATAATAAAAAACCCTTTTAACATTTTTTAAAATACACTACTTACTGGGCGATCATGCCAATTGGGAGTGATGATTATGGTAGTAAGTAGGTATTGAAAAAATTCAAACCCAGTCGGCAATAGAAAAAACACGCATATTTCTTGAGATTCTTTACATAGGTAACATCGTATTCTTAATGGTAATATTCTGAAAGGTAAACAAAAACTTTAAATTTGTAGCCTGACAACATCTACTTGTTATCTAGGCACCTTCGAAGCTCGTTAAATGTATCTCTTCAAACTCTAAATAACAGTTTTTGTCTTTGTGATGAGGGAACAAAAAATCCATTAGAAATAGACTCAACTACATCTTTTTCTTCAGCTAGAACCATTAGATTGGTCACGGACAATAACCGAGCCCTGTCATTGTCATTTAAACATTTTCAGATAGAAAAACAAACTATATTTAAATTAATTACTAGGTTCATTATTATTTATGTTATATCTAGTGATGTAATATGTTTTTTAATGACGTTACATTAAACCCTGTTTCAATCAACTTTACACCCCCAAACATTTTTTTGGAACCCTTCCCAAGAATTTCAATGCCGCAGTCTGCATCATACCCTCCCCTGTGGGCACCCCTGGTTATAAAGTCAACCCGAAAGACTGAACATAAGTTCCTTGATTAGGGAACATCCATCGATCATTTCAGTTCTTCCGTTCCTGATACCTTATGAATTCAGGATACGTTACCCAGTCAAAAGTGTATGAATGCAACGAATCATAGATAATCATAATCCATTTCATCATAATACTTTATTGCTTCACATTAATTTATCGATATCATGTGATATAAATCATGACGTGAAGTACTGAAAGACTGCTTAAAGAAACATGAACTCAGGAAATCTAATTGTTCACGGTTATAGAAAATGTTTAAATATTTGGTTTTGGAGAAGTGGAATCTAGATGAAAATTTCCGGTGAGAAGTGATAAATTCTTGGACTCCTCGCTGTTACGTAAAAAAAGAAATAGGTAGTTCGTAAGAACAAACTACAGCAACGCAGGGGTGATACAAGAAAGATCCAATATAGTGTGAGAGGCATTACCTCCAAGGTAGCTGGGACTTCCAGACTCTGAACTTCTCAAAGAACTTGCTCCTTCACCTCTTCCCCTATACCCTCGGAAACTTGTACCCTCACTTCTAATTAGATTCCTTCCCGGAACCTTTAGGAAGAACACATGCCTTTTACATACCAAATACCTTGAAAGTTACTTTGAAAACCCCTTCACAAATTATAAACGCTAGTTAGATTTCCATTTGCGGCGCTGTTAAGTTGTTATAGTAATTAAAACGTTTTTGTTAGACAATGACAGCGCCGGGCGCCACTACCTTCGCTCTCAACTTTTCTTGAACCTATGCGGTACTTCAAACTAGTTAGAACAACATTTTTCAAACCCTCTCGGTCTAGTGTTGCCATAAATGGACCACATTGTGCCAAAATCACGCAAGAAAGAACACAAATCCGGCAAGTCCTTGAATTTTACCTGTTTAAGCCTAAATGTTTTTGATCTATCCTAATTGGCAATGAAACAATTTAGAATGACAAACCAATATCTAAATTTGAAAAATTAAAAAATTGCTATTGCTTAACTTGCTTGCATTGCGCAATAAATGTCAAAGTACGGAGAAACAGCTGCACTCTACCTTTTTTTGCCGGCTAAAGTGCAGAATAACAATAAGTTTTATGTTTTTATGTTTACACGTGCATCAACCCCTTCAGAAGGTTAATTGTCATGTATTGCTGATTCCCTAGTGCGTACAATGATGATACAATCGTGTCAAAATTGATATTACTTTGTAAGACTACTAGACAAATGTCTAGTAAAGATATTTTGAAATAGGAACTGTTTCTGCCGGTTGCTTTTTTCTGCTTCGTTGTATCGTGATCCATCGGTTCCATTTCTCTTTGAGAAATCTTCCACAAGACACCAAGACATTTTTTCGCAACGTTAACAGGACTTGGCGTATGGCCATTCATCCCTTGATCAGCTGTTTAGCTTACATCTCTAGGAAAACGGCGGTGCGTCTTTGAATTTAGAGAGTCGGATTGGGAGAATTCCAAATATAACGATTTAATTATAATCCTGTATTAATTGTTTTCATTTCAGTTTGTTATTGTAATAAATTGTATTATAATATCATTGTCGTACTAGTTCGTGTCTGATATCTATCGCTAAAAATTATGAACACTACTTTTAAACGGGGCTCCAGAACGCACATCAAAGTTTGGCCCTCAACATACGAACGAATCGCAAGTATGCGTTCCGTAAAAGCTTTCAATATAATGAAATAGGAACGATTGGAAATTCAAAACTTGGGGAAAAAAGAAAATTCGTTCACTCCTCGCATGACCGCGACGGTTCTTCGCCCTCCGCCAACATTGATTGGCCGTCAATAACTGTGCTTACCTGACGCGAAACGTAATAATAAAAATACATCGATGGCAAGGAGCAAATAAACAAGATCGACTGATTGAAAGTCAACAAACCTCTTAAATAAACAGGATCGTTAAATGATCTCGGTACGAGACAACCTGTCAACGAGTGGGCAAATAATAACTTTCCGAAACATGGAGGTACATGACTCGTACTTTGCTGGAATGTTGACGTTATCCGTCCGTCAACAAGAGGTTTTTTTTTTCGATCTCTCTACGGACAAACATTTCCTCGAGCAAACAAAGATGATTCCCCTGTAGTAGGTTCACCACTTGCTTTGGTCGCTCGAGCATCTTTAGGTTTAAGTGATATAAGTAATTAAAGAGATTGGGTATTTCACCTAACTTTTCGTGGAAAACGCAATGTGCCGGAACCGCGCCACTTGGTAGTGGGGATACCAATTTTCGCATTACAGAGGGTGTCGTACGAGTTCATAATAATCGTTCATTTTCCGTTTTCTAAATATAGCTGTACAGGGTGTCTACAAAACAGGTCTCATTCCCTCAATCGATTGTGATTTGCAAAAAATACTGCTCTTGAAGATACCGTTGGAAAAGCCGTAAAATTTCTGGAAAAAAATTCTAGCCCCCTCTGAAAATTTCATGGTTTACGTTTCAAAGGGTGTAGAATCCGAATCTGCAATGAAAAATTTTCCGCCCGTCCGCCGTACGCCGCACAGTGGTTGGAAACGGCCTTAAAACGGAAATAAATCCTGGCACGCTCTACTTCTTCAAAAATGGTCAGAAAAACGATCATAACCCATGGTTGTTGACCTGCTGCATCGATCTAGCCTATAGCCAAGCAAGCAGGATCAATCGTTTCCCAGTATTAGCCGTACTTTGACTGCCACATCTCGATTTTCGTTACGTATTTAGAACAGAACATCATAAATATAATACATATAACCTGGAGTGAGTTCATTGTACAATTTTCACAGCTATATAAAATTGTAAATAGAAGAAGACACCCTGGGAGGGGTGCTCGTGCAATGAAATTTACTCTAATCGCGTTTTTCAAATTCATCAATTAAAATCGTACGTTCAATGTAGGTGTCTTACATTTCTCCATAAATACAATGGTTATTGTAATTATTATTATATCTTTTGAGGAGGAACCATCCGACTGAAGAGTCGAAAAACTGACTATGAACTCACCCTCAAGCCAGTCACCATACTTTCTAATGAATTTCCGCTTACTTTGACCAACAGCTCGGAACCTTTCCTTCAAATGAGGGAGGAAGCGCCTCTCAAACTGTTCCTTTGCCTCTGCCACTCGAGAATCCGACAAAGATCGGTGGGTATTTTTCAAAAGCACTACAAAATCCCCATCGTTGAAAAAAAATTCACTCAACTCTTTATACGAAAACCGTATTTCCGATGTCATTTCTCTTGGAATACGTTGGGAATCTTGAAAAGGACTGAATGAGGTGATGCATGTTGTATGAGAGTGTTAACAAAGAAAATGATTACTTTCAACCTTTTCTCATTTTCGCCGATTGTCTCGTGATCAGCGCGCCTTGAGGCATCAGGCCGGCACCGACAGTTTTAAGATATCTGGTACTATTTACATTCAAAACGCTGCGGTGATCACGGGCGGTTGCAGGCGGTAACGAAACTTTCAGGCTACACAGTACAATGTGTCTAGCATCGAAAAATCGCGTTGCGACGCTGGAGGATATTGGAGCTTTTTTTCAAAGTCAAGAAACACATAAAATTAACTTAAAACGACTGTATTTTTAATTCAAACGCTTCAAATATTTTAATTTTGACCTGGTAGCTCTGTAGTGGTGAAATATAGGATTTCGTGAGAGCAAGTAGTCACTCGACTTAATTTTAAAATAAAACTGTAGGCACTTCCCATTGCGATTTCATACAGTTCAAAATCAGCAAAATCGTCGAAGTTTCATCTTAAAACGGGCAAAAATAGAATTACGCATTTTTTCAACAAAAAAACATTATTATATCTGGAATCTGAGGGAAACTCTCTTCCACAAACGGTTGTCCAATCATACAAATTTTACATTTTGGAAATCTCTATTATTTCCGCATTCCAACCACTGTGCGCCGTAAGCACGAAATCTCCGAAACGGCTGGAGCAAAAAATCTGAAATTTTCAGGAAAAATCCATCTTGGTCCGACAAAGCCCCAATTCTTGAGCCAACACTCACTCAGTTTAAAGTGCCCTTTAAGGGCTGTCGAAGTTTTGTAAAATCCCTAAAAACCTCAAAACGAGTCGAATCGGCCTAAATATTTACTTATTTGAAGAACATACCATGAGGAATCGAATGAGCCCTTCCCCACGTCCGTAGGTCAAACCGTTCCCGATGTATGGCCCGATTTATGGTGCCAACATTTGCGTCTTTTGGGTTATTATTGTTTGTTTGTAACCTAGTGATGCCGATAGAGTCGAGTTGTAGTGAATGTGGTTACTGGAGTGATAGCCGATGTGGATACTTGTAGTTTATAGCCGGTACACGGGTTGAAGCATTCTGATATGCATGAAACGCTGATAATATATAGGTAAATATTATTCAATATTATTTCTGGGGTTTATTATTCAATATTATTACTGGGGTAAATAAGTATTCTTTCACCTGTGAAACACGCACACTCCAAAGCTTAGTAGAAATTCAAATCATGAACGCAAGCCAATTGAATAATAAACCCCAGTGAAAGAATTTGCAGCGTTTTTTAAATTGAATTTCACTAGAAATAAAGCAACTTGGAAAGTGAACTCGGTAACTTTTCGAAAACTGTCTTTCAAAGCCCATAATCTCTAAATAATTTGAGATAATGAACTATTGTCGGTAAGCTTAAAAACTGCGCCAGAGTTTCAGCATTCCAAAATCAATTTTGATTTTAATCTGCAGATTAGAAGAGAAATGCTGCGTATGAAACCAGAAAAACGTAGTTTCACACGGTAAAATCGACGTTACGGGGTAAAAAATAACTCGTCATGAAAAAATGAGTTTGACATGAATTTTATGTATTTTTTCCCGTTGAATTCAGCACGTAGTGGCACTCTCGACCACCCACGCAATTTCCTCGCGGTCTGGGTAACTCATTACAAGATAACGACTCGCTGCATTTTTAATATTCATCCTTTATTCAGAAAATCCATAAATAATAATAGTACTCTCTGAATTTTGTGGTGGCAGATGGACGGCTGTCCTGTTCACAACGGTCGTGCAGTCACCGATTGGTTAAATTGCTGTTTTGAGAACTGGTTTGTGTTTCTACTTTAGTGATATAACTTTGAGGTTCCTATTTTTCAATCCACACCCTTTCGAAGCCGTGACGGCCAATCCATCTATTTTAGCAAACGCAAAAAGTAAAAATGGGGGGAAATTTTATTTGGTATTAGCTGACCCGGCATTTTGCCTTATGAATTATTTCTAGTTTCTAGATAAATTCTAGTATACACGAAAAGTAACTTACTTATTATAAGTATGCAAGTATGTGATATATGCGTGAAATAGGCATGGACCGCTATGAACGATAAGGGAATATAACGCCAAACAATATTATTTTTTTCAAGTTATTATAGTTTATTTCTTAAAATTATTTAATCACGTATTAATTACGACAGTAGCACTAACAAACAACATCAATCTTTTAATGATTTAGCGTGAACAATATTTCTTGTTAGCCCATTATAGAATTATAGAATAGAATCTAAGATTGGTAACAATAAGCATGTATCAGGATTCAACTTTAATTTTAAAAATAAAAGTTAATTTTCATTAAAAACATTTTAGGTTTGCCATAAGCTAAGGGAAATTTTAATCGAAGTACAGTTGAAAACACTATAATTGATCAGTTATCGAGCGGGATGATAATGATTAAATTACTAAAATGGCTATAAAAAATAGGGGTTGGTGATCAAAAAGCAAAAAAATGCCACATAATAAAAAACAGAAAAGAAAAATTTGCTCCAAAAATTAAAAAACCTCTGCCAAGTGGGTGTGGCACATAGCTTCCTCGTATCTATAACATGACTGTATAGATCATTGAAAATTATTATTGACTAAAGAACTTCGTTTAATTAGGCGAAGTAAATGTTGAATTAGGGTAAATTTATTGTTATGCAGGAGCGTAACTTGAGAAAATAAAGGTAGGCATTTTCAACTATTGAACAAACTATAAAGTATACCTAATAAGTCCGAACAATCCCTGAAAATTTCATCGGAATCGGTCAAGAACTCCCGGTGTTATGCTTGTGGCAATTATTTCACGTTTGCGCATGCGCAGAGGCTGCTATTGATCCGGGGGTCATGAAACTCATAGGGGACCATCTATACCCTAACCCGCACAATCCCTGAAAATTTCATCGAGATTGGTCAAGAACTCCCGGAGTTATGCGCGTAACAAAGATTTCACGTTTGCGCATGCGCAGAGGCTACCATTGATCCGGGGGTCATGAAACCTATAGGGGACCCCTAACCCGCACAATCCCTGAAAATTTCATCAAAATTGGTCGAGAACTCTCGGAGTTATGCGCGTAACAAGGATTTCACGTTTGCGCATGCGCAGAGGCTATTATTAATCCGGAGATCATAAAACTCATAGGGGACCATCTACACATCAAACCAAACAATCCCTGAAAATTTCATCGAAATTGGTCAAGAACTCCTGGAGTTATAAGCGTAACAAGGATTTCACGTTTGCGCATGCGCAGAGACTACTATTGATCCGGGGGTCATGAAACCTATAGGGGACCATCTACACCCCAACCCGCACAATCCCTGAAAATTTCATCAAAATTGGACAATAACTTCGTGTAGTTTTGCCGGTAACAAGGATTTGCTGACTGACAGACAGACAGACAGACAGACAGACACACAGACAGACACGGAACCAAAATTGTTCAGAATGGTCTAAAACGCAAAATGCGAGTGGAATTTTTGATTTTGGAGACAAAAAATTTTTCACATTCCGAAAGTGAAAACAATGCTTCCGCTACTTTAGTAGACTCGGAAGCAAAAAAAGTTAGGAGTGGACAACCTTTATCACTTAGGGGTATGAAAAATAGATAGCCGATTCTCAGACCTACTGAATACGCAAATAAAATTTGGTAAAAATCGGTAAAGCTGTTTCGGAGGAGTACGGTAACTAACATTGTGACATGGAAATTTTGTATACTAGATTAGGAAGATAAGAAATTTGACGGTGTTTCCAATGGTATCGTAAGACATGAGATAACTCTGGAAATAACTATGTCTGTTTTAATAAAGTTTTTTTTTTCAAGCGTATATTTATATATTTATTATATGTTATATACATTGAACATAACAACTGGTTACATCATACATGCATGCAGTAAGTAACTATCAAGTTATTTAGCTTTAACATAATTACGCAATTTTTATGGTGGGAGTTCACTAACTAGCACCACACTACACTATCACATCGGTATCAGCATCCCAAGTCTAAGGATTTAATAAAAAAAGGTCGCAATATTACGAAGAGTCATTTTTTCAAATAAGCTGCAGAATCGATCCCTTGAAGGAATGAGAACTGTTTTTTTAGACAGAATGTACCTATATAGGGTGTGTCAACTCAAGCAGGTGAAAGACATCAGGCGTCGCGTTTTACAAGTAATTTGTGCATCATGCAATTTTTTAGAAACTTCGTAAAATCACCATGTCAAGACAAACATTTATACGTTTTCTTAAGGTGGAACGCTGACTGCGTTTATTGCAACTAGCGAGCATTGAAAATGTCATAAAACTGGATTGAGGTCAAAATTACATGAGGTGAGAGGGGTGTGAACGGGTTAACATTAATACAGTGCATGACGTATGAAAAGTTTTTTTCTGTAAAACTGATTTAGGGTTGATAAAACCGGCAGAAAGAAACCTCCTTTGACGAACACTGCTCGCTAGTGACACCAAACGAGTAGTTAATCAGTTGTGTTCTCTCGAGTACAGATTTGCACACTTCGTATGTATAACCCACTGACTGAGGGACGTAAAATGACAGTAACATCACAATGGAATGGAAACAATATAGTGGGGACATGAGGGGTATGAGCTGAAAAAAAAAATGTACAGAGCGAGAGCGGTAGAATGTTGAAATGAGCCTAAACAGGGAAGCTTTATTAAACAAAGCTTATGCCACATTCACTAGGGCGTGTATATTAGACTTGTGCACGTCGATCCTCGCTCTCACGGCGGTAGGTGGGCGAAACAGAAAGGTTACTTTCCATTGACAGCCCGGAACCTCGAATTAAACTAGAACCGGAGTTTCTTTGGAAAAAGCTGCAAATTATTACACATAGGTTTTGTATTTTTTATTAGATAGACCCTTTCTCGTAAATCGCTCATATACATGTACTAGACATAATGTGTGATATATAATCCAACCTCGTCACCATATCTTGTAACTCCATTCAAGATAAAGAAACGCTGCAAATTCTTTTACTGGGGTTTATTATTCAATTGGCTTGCGTTCATGATTTGAATTTATACTAAGCTCTGGAGTGTGCGTGTTTCACAGGTGATAGAGCGATTGTTGAATTTCAAGAGATATGCATAGATCACGTAAATCTGTTCTCAACCAAAATACCTATTTGGGTTGATCAGTTGATCATATTTGTGTGCCTCCTGAAATTCAATAATAGCTCTATCACTTGTGAAACACGCACACTCCAAAGCTTAGTAGAAATTCAAATCATGAACGCAAGCCAATTGAATAATAAACCCCAGTTAAAGAGTTTGCAGCGTTTTTTTCATGGCTATCAGAATGCTTCAACCCGTGTATCGGCTACAAAGCCTTTTAGGAGTTCACTCTAGTATCCACATTACTGCATCACTACATCACTACGTCACTAGGTTACTGCTATCAAAACAAAAACAGTTATAAACCAAAACCCCAGTGAAAGAATTTGCAGCGTTTCATGCATATCAGAATGCTTCAACCCGTGTATCGGCTACGAAACCTTTTAGGAGTTCACTCCAGTATCCACATTACTACATCACTACATCACTAGGTTACTGATATCAAAACAAAAACAATAATAAACCAGAATAACGCAAATTTTGGCACCATAAATCGGGCCATACATCGGGAATGGTTTGAGCTACGGACCTGGGGAGGGGCTCATTCGATTCCTTGTGGAAAGTTCTTCAAAAAGAGTCCAAATTTTGGCCGCCTTGACTTTTTTTGAGGTTTTTAGGGACTTTACAAAACTTTGACAACCCCAACATGGATTTTTCCTGAAAATTGCAGCTTTTTTGCTTCAGCCGTTAGGGAGAAATCGTGCGTATGGCGTACGGCGGACGAACGGAAAAATGAAACCATGAAACGTAAACCATAAAATTTTCAGGGGGGGGGGGGGTTTAGAATTTTTTTTTTTCAAGACCGATTACAATGATTTTTTATTGAATAATAAACCAATACATGGGATGCCGCTAGCAGGTTCATTGTTATTTACGTTCCATCTAGTGACGTAAGAAGATACATTATTGAAAACAACAAACTAAAATGCATCCGAAATTCTTTCAACCAAGCTAGAACGAATTTCAGAACGAAACAACTGCATGTCCATCGAAAAACTTGATTAGGCACCTATTGAGCTGATATTTGTGGGGTAATGGATCACCTTAACGCGACTGTAAGTTTACATTGACTGCCTACCTTCTATTTGTCAATATTCCCCTCCCTAACGTAGGATCCTCTGTCCTTTCGCCCATTGTACAGAGGGAGTTCGGTTAAGACCCGTAGGGCGTGTCAATATCCCAGAGAGCCGCAGGGTGTAATTAACTCTATTCGGGACTCATCTGTTAATTACCTGCCGTTACTGCAAGGTCTTGCCACATCTGGCGAGTATTCAGGGGAGTGCTGCTAACCCGATCAGCACAGAGAAGGATGGTAATTTAGGCAGAGAGATGTTGATTACGACTGAAGGGCTCCCTCTAGACAGTTTCCGTCTGCCAAAAGTTGAACTTTTCAGAAAAATGGACATGTTCCTTTTTGAAAGTCAACTCCTCAGTTACTGTTACGTTCTCTCGACTTTTGGAATGGCTTCACAGGTGTTAATGTGAATTTCATTGAGACATTTTATGATGGATATGGTTAGTCGACGCCTTCGGCGATGAATCAGACGTTTACAAGCGTCTGAGACATCCCCTGAGCGTGGGGGAGCATAATAATGCATCCACCTGCTCAGAAGGGGCACCCAGCATTCCAGCACCCTCACAATTTTCATGAAGGGTGTATACTTCTACAGAACAATGACCCACTGACTCGCAAAACTTGGACACAGAGACAAGGAATAATAATAATGGAAGCTCAAATCGTAACCAAGAAAGATATTTATTTTAAATATACACAACAAATGAACATTAATTGACTCCATTGGCCCCATTTTTACTTGTTCGTTGGGGGAAGTAATACTGAGCAACGGGCGATGGTGAGAAAAGTGCGGAGAGATAAGTCTTTCAACGCTTCTTCCTTATTTCTTCCATTTCTACCCTCTTATTTTCAATCAGCCGGTATCACGTATTGTTTCTTAACTTCATCATCCTGTCTCTAAAAATTGTTAGGTACGCCACTCGTTTGAAAGCGATTGCTCTGTGACAAATTTTCACTTCTCAAGCTGTCAGTTTCCGACAAACAATTTCCGTTTGGTGGATACTAAAGTTTGCTCTGACACATGATTAAGTTCAGGGACATTTAATGTTTGCCAACTTTATACCAATATGCACTGTGCACATCCTTTGACATACATTTAGTCGCCTATAGTCCAACGCTAAAGCATTTATTCATAACTCCCGAGGACAAATGTTATGAAATCCCCAATCAAAGGCATACCCATGTACGATAGTATATAGTTGCAAAGTAGATAGTGGAACTGGTCTATCAATAACGAGCTTTCGATGCTCGGAATTCCAGAGACTCAACCCTTTAGGAATGATTGTGATCGATGACGAGAATTCAGTCCCAACTGTGATGGATATAGTTAGTTGGCCCTTCCCGATTTTAGAATCCGTCGCCTTGGATGATGAATCAGACGTTTCCAAGCGTCTGGGTCTTGAGGCGTGTAAACCCAAGTCACCTGAGGGAGTTGACGACCTGCAGGTCACTCAGTCCAAAGACAACGTCAGTGGGAGACGTTCACCAGAACTCCGTGATTTAATGCAACCTGCAGGCCGCTCCACAGTTCACTCCGTGGATGAATGCGACACCTGCAGTTCACTTCGCGAATGAATGTGACCTGCAGTTCGTCGTCTTCATTCTGACACAGTCACCACCACTACCTCTATTTCGTGACATGACCGTCAACCTCTATTATCTTCGTCATCTGTCAGAATTCGTTAAATGACAATCGTCTACTGTTCTCTTTTCCTACTCCCTATCCATTTTTCGAGTCCTCATGCAGATTTGCATATAAATACCTACTTATTAAATATAATCGATTCTATATTCGATCGAGTGTAGTATCGACCAGTATAGTTTAGTATCGAGTAAATTTGAACGGTATTTACTCTGCGATGAGGGGAGTCCTTCGTTGACTAGAAGGAAACCCGAGCTAATGGCGGATGGGTGAACTGCAAGTCTCTTACGACCGAAGTTCGCGACCATCCGAGTAGTTCGGTCTCGGAGAGCCATGCTGTCGCAAACGTCTTGTGATGAACTGCAGGTCCTCCCTCCGCAGGTCATTTGGGACAAGTTCACTTGAAAGAGAAGTTCTTTGAGACAAGGTCACTCACTCACTACCCTCCTCTGTCTGGGTTATCCCATGAGCGTGGCGGAGCATCATATTCGACATTCAGCTCATTGGAAGGGGCAACTATTCCATTCCATCACCCCATACAACAATACCCTTATGTGATTCTTGACCCAAGTTTCATTAATTTTCGTTCATTATTTTCGAAGAAAAGCTCTAAAACATTGGCATAACCAAATAAAAAAGGTATATCTAGCACTTTTTTGTTCAATTTAAATTAACTTCCAATTCGAGACGATTAATGATGAATTAATTAATGACATGTTCTATTCTTTGAACATGTTCTGTTAGTTAAAAAAACACTGCGGATACAAAAAAGTTAGATTTGGGTCCATAAAATAGCACAGTATACCGTTGAAACGTTGTAAATTTTAACATTCTAGAGATGATTGTCGTTACATGGTTGGGGGAAATAGTAAACTTGGTTGGTTTTTTAGTACGTAGGCCCTAAGTGAGGTGAAGTGGCCCGTTGAGCAGATAGAACACGAACCAACTGACAACATGGAGGTCACTGCAAACCTCTGAAAAGCCGCGGATGGGTAGGTCACCCCCTCATCAGTCACACTCGCATTCATTGTTCTGCTCCATTACAGTTCATTCCACTACCGCGACTGAGTGTTTTCATTCAGCTTGTATACATATAAGCTAAAGCGAATTCTAACGCGAACCGCGAGTTCCGCAGATGAAATGCCGATCAAGTGCGTTCCGCATACCGTGCTCACCCTCACGCCGTCCCTCCGACAATAGGAAGCTTCGCGTCTAAATCAATTTCAGGCCTTGGCCGTAATATCCGCCGTGTCCTCAAAGTTCACTTCGCCTTTTGATCCTTTTCTGCGTCCCCTTCAAAAGGTGAAAGTTTGACACCATAAAAAATGACGTAAGGATTTTTGCTCCTGTTAAAGAACCGTACCCGGACGCGTCGATGTTAAGATTACATAAACTTCCACGAAGCTCGGAATCACGCACCTGGGTTTTCCACCGAGTCAATTACAAATCGAGCAAGTGCCCGAGTTATTTCGTTTCAACGAACTGACGTTAATTATTGTCTGTTTATTATTACTCGAGCCCGGCGAACCGTCAGAACGCCTCGGTTGCTCAAAAGCTCAGCTATGAGCTTACTCCTTCAAAATAAATTAGCTTCACGTGATGCTGTAACAATTGCAGTGCGAATTGGCATTCGTCTTAGAACTAAATTAAGGATACAGAAATTTAATTTATTGACGAAGTATTTAACCCTTACTGTATCCTGGAATTTTCCATGAGAACGGAGCTCCAATGAATCAACAAATATAACTAAGCAAATCTTAATAAGGTTGTGAAATTTTGTAACATCGATCATTTTTTGAACGCTCAATGCTAGCAAATACAATTTATACAAGCACACGAGGAACCAAAACTACCCATAAAACTGTGATAAGAAAACGCTTCAAATTCTATCACTGGGGTTTATTATTCAGTGATTCACGATTTGAATTTCTACTAAGCTTTGGAGTGTGCGTGTTTCACAGGTGATACAACAATTATTGAATTTCAGGAGATATGCATAGAGCACTTAAATCGGTTCTCAACCAAAATACCTATTTGGGTTGATCAGTTGATCATATTCGTGTGCCTCTGTTTTTTTCAAGATTGATTACAATGGAAAAATATTCTATTTGAAAGTTTTAAATTTCGTAAGACGGAGCATCAGAATGATTCAACCCGTGTATCGGCTATAAACCGTTTTAGGAATTCACTCCAGTATCCACATTCACTACATCACCAGGTTACTGCGATCAAAAAAAAAAAAAAAAAAATGTGGATGCAAATGTTGGCACCATAAATCGGGAATGGTTTGAGCTACGGACCTGGGGAGGGGCTCATTCGATTCCTCATGGAAAGTTCTTTAAAAAAAGTCCAAATTTAGGCCGCCTTGACTTTTTTTGAGGTTTTTAGGGATTTTACAAAACTTTGACAACCCTCAAAGGGCACTTTAAATTAAGTGAGAGAGCTGGCTAAAGAATTGGGGCGTTGTCGGACCAACATGGATTTTTCCTGAATATTTCAGATTTTTTGCTCCTGCCGTTAGGGGAGAAATCGTGCGTACGGCGTACGGCGGACGGACGGGAAAATGTTTATTGGAGATTTGGATTCTACACAATTTGAAACGTAAACCATGAAATTTTCAGGGGGGTTAGAATTTCTTTTTTCAAGAGCGATCACAATGGTTTATTATTGAATAATAAACCAAAAAATCAAGTTGAAATCTTGTATCTTGGAAGGTAATTAACCCTTTCAACAGTCTTCACGAATATAAAGCTACTTACAAATAGAAAGTGTAACTCATTCGAAACTATAAAAACGAGATTTTATCATGTTAACGTCTTTTATTACTCCAAATTACAGTTTGAGAAATGTGCATCATCATTGCTTTTTTCCGTTTTGCTATGTTTCCGGTTTTTTACTCCTCATTTGATTCTAACGGCCGTGCCAAAATAATTGCGTCACAAACATCGGTAGATGCAGATTGGTGCTTGTGCTTCAGGCCAAGGCCTCCTTCACTGTCTTGGGCCAAGGGTACACACCAGCCGTCCGGCGATTCCTCTATAAGAAATTACTGGCTCACCTTACGTGACGCGTGCGCCAATTCAATTGTTTCAACAACAGCCATCCTACTAAACGGGTTTTTTGTGGACTCATCTGAGACCATATTGAAGGACGTGGTTTATAAAAAATAAATAAAAACCGATAAAACCAGGAAACTAAACTTTTCGACCCTCTGATGGTGTCATGCCGTGTCAAATTCCTTGAGTGGAAAAAATAGGTAATTACAAATTGAAGCGAATCTGCAGACACTCTTCTTTCTTCATTAACTTTTTGACACCCTAAACTGCTTCTTTATTTAGTTGGCGATTACATGACTAATTCTAGAACCATAAATCTTAAATGGCAAATATGATGGGCGACAGACTGTGGGCTTCACACAGAAACAACTTCTACTCTCTCTTTCATGGTGTTTTGCCACCAAACTTCTACTATACTGAGTAACCATTGTCATTTATCTTGACCGGAATCTTGAGTGTAGCAAGCACGTTGGGCGTCATACTTCAGAAGGGATATTATGGTTCTTCATACAGAAACACCTTCTACTCTCCCCAGCAAGCTCTTTGGCCCACTAAGCTGGTTCTTTATTGAGTTGGGGTTTCCATTGCTACATCCCGTGATAGAAATCTTAAGCGTAGCAAGTATACGTGGTGTCATATTTCAGGATGTGACGGTTCTTCACACACAAACAGCTTCTACTCTCCCTTACAAGCTGTTAAGCTCACTTACCTGCTTCTATACTGAGTTTCAGTTGTCACTTCACTTGACAGAAATCTAGAATGTAGCAAGAATGTTGAGCATCATACTTCAAGAGACGATCACGGGACGGGGCTTCACTCAGAAACACCTTCTACTTTCCCCAGCAAGCTCTTTGGCCCAGTAAGCTGGTTTCCATTGCTGCATCCCATAATAGATGCATAATGTAGCAAGTATACGTGGTGTCATATTTCAGGATGTGACGGTTCTTCACACAGAAACAGCTTCTA
Source organism: Creontiades dilutus (assembly GCA_031894815.1). Lineage (NCBI taxonomy): Eukaryota > Metazoa > Arthropoda > Insecta > Hemiptera > Miridae > Creontiades > Creontiades dilutus. The sequence continues at coordinate 415,713 of JAVIWC010005454.1, read as the reverse complement.
CTCTCCCTTGCAAGCTGTTTAGCTCACTAACCTGCTTCTAGGTATTTGAGTTTCAGTTGTCACTTCGCTTGACAGAAATCTAGAATGTAGTAAGAATGTTAAGCATCATATTTAAAGAGAGGATCACGAGCCGAGGCTTTACTCAAAAGCCCCTTCTACTCTCCCCACCAAGCAGATTGGCTCACTATTGAGTTGGCGTTTCCATTGCTGCTTCCCGTGACAGAAATCTTAAATGTAGCAAGGAGTCATATTTCAGGAGGAGAGCGCTAGAGGGTAGGGGATTACAGGTTTAGCTTGCAGGAGTCATAAGCGTTTGAAGAAAGTCGAGATCCCCACGATTTGACAACGTGTAATTTTCAAGCTGATTTTTTCACCCGTTTCGCCAGCTCAAAAAAGTTTTCCGTTAGGGCGATAGGAAATTTAACGCTCTTTCCAATAGTGGGTTCAGATTTAAAATCGCACGCCAAATGTGGGAGATATGGCAGTTTTAATGCGGTAAGGTCGAAAAAACGAGAAAAATCTTAAAATTGAAAAAAACCGCATTTTCAAGAGGCATTTTCGATCAGAAATTTTCCGTAAAATCTTCTCCTGGCCTGTGACCGTCACGAAATGTAACACCCTGTATATAAAAATAAAATAAAACCCAGTCCCTGTAATGCAATAATAATTAGTTATTAATTAACAATATGTTCCACTTTGAAGGCTAAGCATGAGAAGTGCAGACCCCTTGAATAAACGTTATAAGAAGAAGTAACTTCACCCACGTTCATCACAATTACTTCGCTACTTGACCTTTTCCATGAGGTTGATTTACCATGAAAATACCGAGGTACCTGCGTCTCGTAATCTGGGAAGGAAAGGCAATCAAACTAACTGACATTGTGATGACAATGTTTTTCTCCGCCTCCGTCGAGTGACATCGAACCAAGTAAACCCGCCAGCCTTGGAACCTCCTTAAGGACTCTTCCTTAACAGAGTGTGTTATCCGAAAGAGAAGCTCCCCGGCTAGAGGGCTTCAGGTTGCTATTATTGTTCCACGCTCAAGCCAACGCCTTTCCCCGTAGAGCGACGATCCAGCCTCTTGAGAACGGCTCGTTTAACCTGAAGCACTCCGTTTCCTCCCATATGCGATAATTCAATTATGGAGTACCTTACCTTCCTAACCCGCTTGTGTTCTCCCGGCTTCCGAATCTTCCCGCCCCGTAATATTTAGCTTACGTGGCAATTAGCTATTCCTCGGGAGCGGTGAAATTTTCCAACGGGACCTCCAACTTGGATAGTAAAACCCACCCACCGTCTTTCTCGCGTTATCATATGCAAACACTTTGCCTGCCTACTTAGGAAGACTTTTGAGAATAGCAAACTTCGTCCGGATAAGGAAATACTTCTGAAGCGGGGTATCACGTCTACCACGTGAGTGTGGCATATCTTTGAATTTTATCACAATTTAGCATGAATTAATAATAATACGGAGCAGATCAATGAAGGTAAATAAAAGGTTCCAAGGAAGATGAAATCCCCATCATTTTCATGTCAGCTCTGAACTAAAACTCGAATTTAAAAGAAATCGAACCAAATTTTGTTAACTATACCTGTTGCAAGGACTTGACCTTTGGGTATACATTTAATTTGAATTTATGGCTAACTTTAATCCAAATTGCATTGAACGTATACGTTTTTTTTTTTTTTTTTTTTTTTTATTTAAACTTTCAGTAGCACATACTATATGTTTTGATATTAAGTACAGGACGTACAATGGCACATGTGTTGGGGTCAGTAAATTATCAAGAATAGGAGTAGGATAGCTTGAAATAGGAGGCGGGTGATGGCGTTTTGGTTTATTATCCAATAATAAACCATTTTATTTTCTCTTGAAAAAAAAATGTTAACCCCCCCCCCCCCCCCCCCCCCGAAAATTTCGTGGTTTACGTTTCAAAGGGTGTAGAATCCAAATCTGCAATAACAATTTTTCCGTCCGTCCGCCGTACGCCGTACGCACGATTTCTCCCAAACGGCTGGAGCAAAAAATCTGAAATTTTCAGGAAAAATTAATATTGGTCCGACGACTCCCCAATTCTTTAGCCAGCACTCTCACTTAATTTAAAGTGCCCTTTAAGGGTTGTCAAAGTTTTGTAAAATCCCTAAAAACCTCAAAGAAAGTCAAGGCGGCCTAAATTTGGACTTTTTTTGAAGAACTTTCCATGAGGAATGAATGAGCCCCTCTCCAGGTCCCCAGCTCAAACCCGGTTTATGGTGCCAACATTTGCGTTATTTTGGTTTATCATTGTTTTTGTTTTGATTGCAGTAATCTAGTGATGTAGTGAACGTGGATACCGGAGTGAACTCCTAAAAGGGTTTATAGCCAATACAGGGTTGAAGTATTCTGATGACCACAAAAAAAAAAAATTGAATTTCTACTAAACTTTCTTTTTAAGGTTTTTCTTGTACATATCCCGATTGCTAATTCATTCATTCATTCATATTGAATTTCAAGCTTATGAATTTCAAAATTGAGCTTGAATTTCAAAATTGAATACAAGCTTATAATGAGTCAATTGGCTGATTAAATCGTTATATCAGTCTGATCTGATATTATCAGATATTCGCCTAAGTAGCACAGTATGGGAATGAGCTATGTTAAACTGTTAGACTGAGCTGTCCGGAAAGTACCAGCATGTGCTGGGTGTGGTGGCACGTTATTTAGCTTGGAGGGTTACTGGGGGCAAATTCAGATGTGCAAATTTTAATATTGGACAGATGAACGTTATTGCAGATTATCGGATGGGAACGAATGAAGCTTCGCACTAATGTTTCACATTCCCAGTGTGTAAAAACTCCATGATCAGAGTGTAAAAACTCTAATCCCGAGTCGTTCGCCATTTTTCTGTACCTTTCCATCCTCGAATGCCCTTTTTCGGCCTGCCCTATCCATAATGGTCGACCTCGAGCCTTCCGGGCCGGACAAACGTAATATAGGGAATCGCTGGGTCAACGGAAGAGATGGAAAAAGGGAAGAGAGAGAAATAAAAAGGGATCGCCGCCACTCGACCCGATGGACTGGAGCCTTGGAGAGGACGGGAGTTTCAAACACGCAGACAAAAAGCAATCCCCGAATTCCGCCTCAAACCCCTTCGGTCACCCTCACGGGAGGTCGGATATAATGTTCGATGGAAACCTGCTCCACGTCCGATGTGGTCAATGTTTGTCCGTATGAAAGAACGACGCGCTGTCTACTTGAATAGAATTGCTTTTGATCTGAGAAGGGATGGTAGGAATTGAATAGTAATACGGCAAGAATCGACCTCAGAACTAGGAGCAGCTTTGGCCATTGACGAACTAATGTTGACGTATCCCTCACATGACTAGCTAAATTGAATTAACGTGCTTCGGTGCCCCAGTAATCGTATTGAACCTATTTTAAGCTACGTCCAGACATACACATGCACCTTTTACAAAGTACAGGCACACGGTTTCTGAGATTTATCAAGATGGAACAGCCATCCAATTCCAGTCAATTTCCATCAATGCAGGAAAGATCAGCTGTTTTCTTTCATAATGTTATTTTAATAGAAAACGGTGCAAATTCTTTCACTGGGGTTTATTATTCAATTGGCCTGCGTTCATGATTTGAATTTCTACTAAGCTTTGGAGTGTGCGTGTTCCACAGGTGATAGAGCGATTATTGAATTTCAGAAGGCACACAAATATGATCAACTGATCAATACAAATAGGTATTTTGGTTGAGAACAGATTTACGTGCTCTATGCATATCTCCTGAAATTCAATAATCGCTCTTCACCTGTGAAACACGCACACTCCAAAGCTTAGTATAAATTCAAATCATGAACGCAAGCCAATTGAATAATAAACCCCAGTGAAAGAATTTGCAGCGTTTTTTTTAAAATATTTTTGTAATGGTTATCAGAATGCTTCAACCCGTGTATCGGCTACAAAGCCTTTTAGAGTTCACTCCAGTATCCATATTACTACATCACTACATCACTAAGTCACTAGGTTACTGATAACAACACAAAAACAATAATAAACCAAAATAACGCGAATGTTGGCACCATGAATCGGGCCATAGATCGAGAGTGGTTTGACCTACGGACCTGGGGAGGGGCTCATTCGATTCCTCGTGGTGTGTTCTTCAAAAAGAGTACAAATTTAGGCCGCCTTTACTTTTTTGAGGTTTTTAAGGATTTTACAAAACTTTGACAACCCTCAAAGGGCACTTTAAATTAAGTGAGAGAGCTGGCTCAAGAATTAGGGCGTTGTCGGACCAATATTGATTTTTCCTGAAAATTTCAGATATGAAATCCAGCCGTTTGGGAGAAATCGTGCGTACGGTGTACGGCGGACGGACGGAAAAATTTTTATTGCAGATTCGGATTCTGCACCCTTTGAAACGTAAACCATGAAATTCTCAGGGGGGGTTAGAATTTTTTTTCCAGAGCGATTACAATGGTTTATTATTGAATAATAAACCAAAATGGCCGAAAATTGAGTCTTCAACAGGCAAAATACTCCACATTTTCTGCGGATCCTCCCTACCTCCTACGTATCTTCACCTTTTCCTTTTTCCATTTCGTTCCTTTTTTCTTAGGTTTCTTGTATTACTTTTATCTGTTTTCCTTCGATACCGTTCGACCGCCCCTGTCACCTCCCCGACCAATAGAATTGTATCTATTTTCACTTTCACAGAAACCCCTTGATTGGATGTTCCCCTCACCTGTTGACCAATGGGGTTGAAGTCCCCTTTCACCAGTCACTGTATAACCACCGCCTCCTCGAATGTACATTCAATTATTGTTGATGATGATGGTCTAACTTTTCGAAATCGATTTAACGTTGTAACTATTTCAATTTTGACATGGTCTAACCTCATCTCTAAGATGAATATGCATGATCCTCCCTCCCCGTTTCTCGAATCTGATAAGTCATTTCGTAACATAAACCAGAAGCTTTTTATCCTCAGGGGTATTGCAAGCAAATTCCCTCGGCCATTGGAAGGGGCAACGATTCTATTCATCACCTTTTTGATATTTTTGACCCTGGAAAATTCAAATTATGCAGCTACCATTTTACGTATCACATACCTATTTTGGTTTGAACCAAAAATAATGTCAAATCTCGGGACCTTCAAGACGAGTAAATGAAATATAGTGATTCACTATTTCAACAGAAAAGAAGGGAACCGACATGACGAGAAAAAATGCGAGTATTTGACCTCATAGACTGGAGAATTGAAGGGGTTGGGTGTAACAAACATCCAGACAAAAAGGAATCCCTGAATTCCACCTCTCAACCCTTTCAAGCAGGTCTCACGGCACTTGCCTCACCTCTAACGTCTGATATTGTCAATGTTCAACAGAATGAACAAAAAGAAGGACCTCTTACAGGCATAAAATTAACTTCGACGGAAGGAGACGATTTGAATAGCATCACCCCACAACTGACTTGAGACTCAGTTAGAGCTCCGGCTGTTAGTACACTGATTTGTACATTCTAATCACATAATGGAAAGCTTGATTGAAATGACCGATCAATGTCCTTCGGCATTACAAGAAGCCTGTTGGGCAATTTCCATCATACTCTATACTCGTCCAAGCTGATAATTATCTGTAATAGCAGACACGTGCTATGGTCGCTTACTTATTAAACGTATGAACGCCATCTGGTACGCCACTAGAGATGTGGCGTTCAGCACTGAACGGACCTCAGTGAACGCATCCGTCAAAAGATATGATTCCAACTGAACGGATACCAAAAGAGTTGACGTTCACCACTCCAGTTCACTTGAATCCTTCCCCAGCTGTTCAAACCACCCCTCACCAACACCCTTGCCATTCTCATATCATGGATGAAGGAGTTCTCGTGTTTTGTTTGTTCAGTTTTCAGTCATGCTGTCAAAGTTATTATTTTCATGGACGGTACCCGAGAGTTAGTTTTTTCAAGTTCAGTAAAAATTTAAATTGATTCGCGAGTAGAAAGAATTATTTTTTCAGGTCACCCACTTCCTATAGAGAAGTTTGTAAGTTTCACTACTACCTGGGCTTCCTGTACCTAGTATTTTCAATTTAAAATCGGAATTAGGTAAGATTCTTTGAAGGCCTAGGAACGCAACACAAAAAGAATGGTGTATTTATTGAACTTTTCAACCTATATTTTTCTAAAACTACCTATTGATATTTTTTGGTCGATACTATCGGTAGTGTCTACCATCAATGATTAACCTGCGATATATATCGGCATCAATATTATACCGCCGATACTATCGAACACCGATATATTATACAGGGTGTCAACAAAACAGGTCTGACGTACTGAAGGGGTCAATTCTACAACTAATTTGCAACAACTTTTGCCTCTTAGCAATTTTTTTAGAGGCTTCGTTTTTGAGTTATTTACGATCTAAGATTTTTTTTGTGTTTTCGACCTTATCTCCTATAAATTGCTATAACTCCCTCAATTTACAAGATAATCTCAAATCTGAGTACACCGTTGGAAAGAGCAGTAAATTTCCTTTTGGATTGATGCCTCACCTTTCCCGAAAAGTGAGGTTTGAGACATAAAAAAGCTCTCTGAAAAGCTAATTTTACTTAATTTGGGAAACCTAGAGTTTTTTCAATCGGAAATTGAACTATGAGAACCAATTTTTTTTTAAGATGCAAGAACGGTAAAAACTGCGCTAAGATCTCACCTTTCCAACGGTCTAGTCAATTTTGTCCTAAAAAAATTTTCCTGGGGAGGAAATTGAGTTTGAATGCTGAAAAACATGAGCTTTTCGAGAAAAATCGGGTGATTTACATGGAAAATGACGGAATCAAAACTTTGGAAGTTGGGAGAGCTCAGTGATGGTACGGAGGGTGTTTCGTACGCTGAATCGAATAGTGGCACTCCCAACTTCCAAAGTTAGTTGAAACGAACTTAGTTGAAAAATTGTGATTCGTCCTGAGAATGGTCAGACACGGATTCAAATTCAGTTATTTCGTTCCCAATGTAAGGGTTGCCCGCACCCCCTAGATCAATTCTAATAGGCGTCACTCTACTTGTGAAGCCTTGCTTCAAAAGGGCCGCCCTAAAAACTTACATCAAGTGTAACAACAAACTACGCTTAATAAATCAACATTTTAGCATTTCATCTGATATTAACTATCGAGTAAGCTTCTCCAAAACTAAACCAATTCGATTCCCACTTAGTAATGGTACGGCACCCTTCGTCGCGTGATATGAGCTTATCCATTTCCGCGTAAGCTTTGGCTTTTTAGTTTGGTTGAGATATTTTTGCCCTCACCCCCTAACTCAGTTAGAAGGCTGCTGTTCTGAACCGAGCAATAAAATTAGTCATAACAGGCCTGACAAACAAGTTCGTAAAATGAAAAAAAAAAAGTTCTTTTGAAGCCGAGCTCCCCTTCTGGGCACACAAATATTGTTACAGGATCAACTAAACAAAGGGGGAAGCTATAAACAGTTTTCACGCACCCATAAAACCTGGGAAAAGGCCTTGAATGAGCTTGAGTTCTTATTCTTCTTTATATCATAAATCAATTTACATTCCGAAACTCAGCATGTTTTGGTTGAGTTTGTCGTGTTAGACTTTGGAGGATTACGTTAATTCCTTATGGATATTATGGACATTTTGGTGGGCCCGTGGCATCACTTAGGCTTTTGCGTTCATTGCGTTAATTGTATATAAGAAATGAAATTACAGTTTTTGACAGAATTATCATATGAGTAATACATCATCATGGAGAGAACTTCAGTTTGAAGCAGGGAGAACATGGTAAATCGATCAGTGGTAAAGCTGCACTTGACCTGTGTATTTGCTCTTTCCAAGAGGCGGGTGTGGAGGGATCTCATCACGCAGAGTGAATAGCCGTCTACTAGTGCTGAGAAATTCAGTTCACCTGAGGTTTGAGAATGACCTCGTTCACGTTCAGACATAAAGTGCCCCTGAAATGCAGTTCTCATAGGGAGTCAAAGAGTTCAAAGGAACGAATCGTTTAGAGGACCGAATCCTGAAATGGATCTGAAAAAAAAGAACCGTCATTCTGGGAAGAAGTCAATACGTTGGCTCAAAAATCTCTCATCGATTCGGTATGTGCCTGTAATCTCAGCATCCTGATCAATCAACCCTAAGGGATTATGTTTAGGGATTAATCTATCAAAAAATCTGAATCTCAAAAACATGGGGAATAAGGGGCTTGTTTTTCCTGAATCGAATGAGACCACTCGGGTTGTACGATCGTCTACCATTTGTAAAACCTCATCTTCGGGTGAAGAAAATCGGTCGTCTAAGTTCGGGTAGGCGGTCGTTGTGGAGAGCCGTTCAACGGGAGGTCTGAGCTAGATAGCGTGGCTGTCGGCCACTCAAGTATTTTCATCTTGAATGCAATTACAGGGTATGTAGATGCAAGGCGTCGAGTTTATATAATCCACTACAGACTACGACTAATCATCAAATATAATAATTATATTTACGTAGAAGGGCTATTTAACATAGGAATAATAAACCGCTGTGTAATAATTTGCTGCGTTTTTTCTATTTTCTTTAATACCGGAAGAAGCCGTTTGGGAGATATCGTGCGTACGGCGTACGGCGGACGGACAGAAAAATGTTTATTGCAGATTCGGATTCTACACCCTTTGAAATTTTCAGGGGGGTTAGAATTTTTTTTTTTTTTTCCAGAGCGATTACAATGGTTTATCATTGAATAATAAACCAACAACAACTGAAGCGGTTCCAGTTTCACTAGTTCACTTGAAGAGCAATTCAAAACAGCACTTCCCAGTTATCACCGCTAGCATCTTCCCGAGGGAGCGTGCATACCGGCAAAACTATCTTACTGCATTACGCATTCAGCTATATAAATCTATCCCAGTTGGACGGGGTAGTTCAATAGTTCCGGCAAACTTCAGCCGAAAAAAAACCCGAACTTCATGTTATCCTTGGATGTCCCACCCTGGAAATTTTCCTAGTCTCTCAAAGGGCTTTTGCTATCCATGTGCTTGAGCTCTGGTGACTCTGTTTGTATATCCTTGTGCTTCATATAAATGAGTCCAGTGAGTTATATACTCGCATAACTTGAAGTTGTTGATGCAATATTTTACTCCTATCTCATTCCAGATGTCACTTTTTAAACCCAGATGGTGTCCACCTTACATACACGATTCGCGCATGAATTTCGCATAATGTTTCGAACTCAATCCGAGGCCTCAACGAGGTCCCAGTTGAAGTTGAGCCTGTCCCGAACTCAACGTGACCCACCTGAAAGTTGGTTCCAATTGGATCGGGGATGCAGGGAGTTATCCCCGAAGGATGAATATTCATGCGCTGGTTCATTAAAAAGACATTAAGGAGCGACCCCTTTGGAAACTCACTTGTAATTACCTCCTCTCGAGGAAAGAATATGGAATATGGAAAGGGACGAGTTTGCATGGATTCCGAAGCCCATGTTGTTTACAATAGAGTGTGTTAACGTAGTGAAGTTAATTAACAACTGTAATAACGTTTTGCACTGGTAGATATAACAGATTTTACTCACGTAATGTGGCACGTTCTTCTTGTGCCATCCCTGATGTATTCATTTTGCAGTCAACCCCCATTTCAAAATGACGTTATGAGTTTACTATTTTGCTATGAAAATTATTACGGAATTCTATAAATACAACTCATTAAATCAAATCAGTTAATCGTCAACCAAACCGCTCGCAGGGATGCATAACTTCCTCAGATCTTTACTGACCATTTTGGTTTATTATTCAATAATAAACCATTGTAATCGCTCTTGAAAAAAATTCTAACCCCCTTGACAATTTCATGGTTTACGTTTCAAAGAGTGTAGAATCAAAATCTGCAATAAAAATGTTTCCGTCCGTCCGCCGTACGCACGATTTCTCCCAAACGGCTGGAGCAAAAATCTGAAATTTTCAGGAAAAATCCATGTTGGTCCGACAACACCCCAATTCTTTAGCCAGCACTCTCACTTAATTTAAAGTGCCCTTTAAGGGTTGTCAAAGTTTGGTAAAATCCCTAAAAACCTCAAAAAAACGTCAAGGCGTCCTAAATTTGTACTCTTTTTGAAGAACACTCCACGAGGAGTCGAATGAGCCCCTCCCCTGGTCCGTAGGTCAAACCATTCCCGATATATGGCCCGATTTATGGTGCCAACATTTGCATCCACGTTCACTACATCACTAGGTTACTGCGATCAAAACAAACACAAGATTTTTTTTTTTTTTTTTTTTTTTTTTTTTTTTATCGCAGTAACTTAGTGATGTAGTGAATGTGGATACTGGAGTGAACTCCTAAAAGGGTTTATAGCCGATACTCGGGTTGAATCATTCTGATATGAATGCTCCGTCTTACGAAATTTAAAATTTTCAAATAGAATGTTTTTCCATTGTAATCGCTTTGGAAAAAACGATGCTAATTCTTTCCCTGGGGTTTATTATTCAATGATTCATGATTTGAATTTTTATTAAGCTTAGGAGTGTGCGAGTTTCACAGGTGGTAGAGCGATTATTGAATTTCAGGAGGCACACAAATATGATCAACTGATCAATCCGAATAGGTATTTTGATTGAAAACCGATTTAAGTGCTCTATGCATATCTCCTGAAATTCAATAATCGCTCTATCACTTGTGAAACACGCACACTCCAAAGCTTAGTAGAAATTAAAATTAAAATTAATGAAATTGAATAATAAACCCCAGTGAAAGAATTTGCAGCGTTCTTGATTTAACTTTCATAAACGTGGATCCCGTTGTTTGTAAGAATTCCTTCGACAGCCGTAACGGATTCAGTATGCAATATTTCGTTGGCGACGAAATTTTGGAAACCCCTTTCAAGAAAAACACTGAGTTTGTGGAAGAGACGTAGTCTACATCCATAAAAATTTGAAGATTTACGGCGTTAAATCGATTTTGTTGTTTTTCTTTGGTTTTTGATAATTAATACTGTAAAATAAAGCATCTACCTACGCTTCACTAGTACGTCATTACAACAATCTCGAATTATGTTAATTCGATAAGTTGAATAGATGATTCAGTTGCTATTATATCACTAAACGGGATTTATACCATGTTTTCACCATCCACAAGTCGACCAACCAAAATTTGGTCTGTTAAACAATATTTATGACATGGGTTTTTGTTAGCTGCTAATCTTTAATATTACCCTTTATTACTAGATTGAAATTGATGGTCAGGATTCAGTTCCCGTTATTGGAAATACTAAATGAAAATCTAGAATCACTAAGATATTACGGTACAATTGGCTTCATGTGACATAGCCTGTCGTGATTTGAATACAACAGTTCTAGTCGAAAATAACACCACTCGGCTTTACTGTGAACCGAGACAAAGTAAGATATTCCTTAATTATAAATGTCATGAATTTGCTTACAGATATTTATCTCTCTCCAATAATAATCTCTACCGACACTCAAATTTTATTTTTTTCAATTTTTACGTATGATGTTCCCTTTACAAAACCAGTTGAGAAAAAATTTTAGACGGAAAATAGCTTTAGTTAAGTGCCGTTCATTTTTCTCCGAATAGGTACTCAAGAAGACGTTTTGCGAAAGTTTGCATAATCCCTCAAAGTGTGTCTCGTGGAACTGCCTGGCCCCCTTGGGTTATTGCTTATTGCGTATTACTTTGAAATATCCCAATAAAAAGTAACCTTACGATGACCGGTCCAGTAACTGGAAGCTATTCCATATCGCCTCGCAATGAAAATAGATGTCCTAAGCTTCCTTAAAAAGCTCATTGTTTCTCATACTGATTCTTGTTGATACCATACTTGAGTTTGTAAATCGCTTTCTCGGTTCTGGCAAAAAATATTTGCAGATATCTATGTTGACAGGGGCGTCCCGACCGTCTTATTGAAAGTATACCAATAATGTTCTTTCGATTGAATCCACACCGAATAATAACCCGAGAGATTCAAGCAGTTCCACGCGACGTGCTTCGATGAGTATGCAGTAACTGTCTTAACTGCCTTTTTCTTAACTTACACTTTACTGGTTTTGCGTGTCAACATCTAAAGTACACGTTCATAAAATAAAATTTAAGTTTCAGCAAAATAATTAGTGTTTAGCATCTTCCATTATGCCCTGCAGGACGCTTTATAATATATTCGACCGGTTACTCAAAATTTTGTGCCGGGAAATCCTCAAATCTCACATACCTCCGCTTTTCACGTCAAGTTTCCGAATTTTTGAATGTGACAACCTTTAAATTTCATCCGACCGGATTAATTTGATTTGATGTCTAGATTTCAGGCTTATCCTAAGTCAATGTGTATTCTTAGTGGGTGTAGGTAGTGGGGTGACCACATTCAGTTTGAATCTTTTATTTGGAGCATAAGTATTTATTTTCTTCTTATTAGATTAGAAACGTTTCATCCTGCAGCGAGGACTTCTTCAGTCTTATTATGTCATAAGTACAGGCAGAATTTAGGCTTTGACGTAGTGGTGCCACCACACATCTCTTCAGTTTGTTTGTTTATTACTTGTAGCTTGGTAAGCAAAGTTGTTAAATTGCTCCCTCATCCTTTTCCATACATACAAACTGGTCATGATTAAAAATTTGTTGGTCTCAACTGCGTTAATTATTAAAAAAATTATGATGAATAACAAAAGGGAGAACTTCAGGCAGAATTAAAAACTCCCTTGCTTGCAAGCAAAAAGAGATAAAAACTCCCTTTCTCTGCCTGTACTTATGACATAATAAGACCGAAGAAGTCCTCGCTGCAGGATGAAATGTTTCTAATCTAATATGAAGAAAATAAATACTTATGCTCCAAATAAAAGATTCAATGTGTATTCTTGCATCCGAATTTCAGTAGCTCACTGCTTGTTTTTCTTGGTTGATTACAGCGGCTGTTTACTGAAAATAGTAAACGAACCATATTTTTGACTAATCGTGGGGTGAATAGTGTGCTTGTATCAAAGAGGGCTAGCTTACGTTTGCGCCGTTATAATGACAATCTGGAGGTGAGCGGGAGCTAGTGTGTGAGAGATTGTTTACCTTGAGAAGAGCTGATGTGTTCATCGTGATGTGACGTTGACGCGACGAGGAGAACTGGCGACAGACTGAAGACCGGGGGAAAGTGACTGCTATAGAAAGTACCCTACCACCGTCTGTGATTCGTGTCGTCTGATGGTGGGGACCTCAAGGGGTCTCGTACGTCTTGGAGGATGCGTCCAGAACTCCCTTGTTGGAGGGGTTGTTATTGGGCTATCAGCGGTTCCGCCGTTCCAAGGATGCGCCGCTCGAGGTGACTCACCGGCGACGTCTGACAGGGAAATGCGGTTGAGGGCGTGGGTGTTTCCGCCGAGCGAAAGAGCGACTTTGTCAACAATATAGAACTTGAGATGGTCCCTATCACTTTTATCTTTTTGCCGAAATGTACAAATTTTCAAGCGACATCTGCCAGCACTTCCTCTGGGCCAGCGGTGGCAGACTCGGTTTGTTTGACTCCTCATGCTGACCATTTTCAATGGTCAACAATTGAAACGTCCTCAAATAGTTTCACTTTTACGCATTAAATAGGTAATGATTTTTCAAAGAAGTTTGCCAATGCATTACCAGCGGATTTGGGGCGGCAGACCTATGTTTTTGTACTACTATAACATTTTCAGCCCTCCAGAAATAGGTTCGATTTTGAGTAATTTTTCCGATTTAAAACTCCTCCCTTAAAAAGACCTCTCTTTGAAATAGCCTTTTCGCCAACAAACTATCAACTTAATCGGCCCCTTCATCGTCTTCCTCGTCTGGCTATCTTGTGCCTTCAGGCTAACCCATCTTATGACTTTTTTTGTGACTCCCCTGCCCTGCTGAGATCTATTGTATCATCATTCTCCTTATTTAGTGTATAGTGATTGATTTGCTCTTATATTTAGCTTGATCATTATGTTAAACTACCATATCTATTGGTTTATTATTCAATAATAAACCATTGTGATCGCTCTTGAAAAAAAAATGCTAACCCCCTTCTAAAAAATTCTAATTCGTTGGCCCTGTTGATCATACTACGGAAGGCAGCATGTACGTGAACTAAAGGATGATTTGAAGTGTTATGAATAGTTATGTCTCTATGGGTATTTTTTCTATAAATGGAGGAATCATGCTTTTTGTTCATCAATGAAATGGACAGGTCAAGAAATTTAGACTTATTTCCACAAAATTCAAGGGTGAGAATTTGATGAAAGGACCCAAGTTGTTGATTTCGGTTTATTATTCAATAATAAACCATTGTAATCGCTCTTGAAAAAAAAATGTCTAACCCCCCTGTAAATTTCATGGTTTACGTTTCAAAGGGTGTAGAATCCAAATCTGCAATAAAAATGTTTCCGTCCGTCCGCCGTACGCCGTAAGCACGATTTCTCCCAAACGGCTGGAGCAAAAAATCTGAAATTTTCAGGAAAAATCAATATTGGTCCGACAACGCCCCAATCCTTTAGCCAGCACTCTCACTTAATTTAAAGTGCCCTTTAAGGGTTGTCAAAGTTCTGTAAAATCCCAAAAAAAAGTCGAAGCGGCCTAAATTTGGACTCTTTTTGAAGAACGTTCCATGATGAATCGTATGAGCCCTTCCCCAGGTTCGTAGCTCAAACCATTCCCGATATACCGCCCGATTTATGGTGCCAAAATTTGCGTTTTTTTTTGGTTTATTATCGTTTATGTTTTCATCGCAGTAACCTAGTGATGTAGTGATGTAGTAATGTGGATACTGGAGTGAACTCCTAAAAGGCTTTGTAGCCGATACACGGGTTGAAGCATTCTGATACGCATGAAACGCTGCAAATTCTTTCACTGGGGTTTATTATTCAATTGGCTTGCGTTCATGATTTGAATTTCTACTAAGCTTTGGAGTGTCCGTGTTTCACAGGTGATAGCTTGAAAATTCCCTGTAAATTTCATGGTTTACGTTTCAAAGAGTATAGAATCCAAATCTGCAATAAAAAATTTTCCGTCCGTCTGCCATACGTACGTTTTCTCTCAAGCGGCTGGAGCGAAAAATCTGAAATTTTCATTTTGACACATTTGACAAATTTTGTGATCTTTTTGGGATTATTGGCTTGGGGGTGCATGTGCTCCTTTAGGTGCATAGATGCACCTTTCAGTAACCATCGCTGCTACCACAGGACTATTCATACCCATCATAAACGTTATACGCTACTCCTATGTGAGAGAATTAAACAGAAATATCGATTGGAAGTTCATTATTCCATAATACCAGCGTAATGGATGTTGCTACATGGAAGATACTAGGTTATGAACGTAGACACCTGAGGCACCTTTTAAAATGATCTATTCTTCAGGGATCTGAGACGCTATTTAATAAGGGAATATTAAACCGTCGTCCAATAATCCGCCGTTTTTCTCCGAATGAAACCCTTTTTTATTGCACAGAAGGTACAATACAAAACAACATCCACCCTAATTCAAACCGCCACAGGGCGGGAAAGCAAGTCGTAATTGGGAAAACAAAGCCCGGTTTTATAGCATATTAAATCTCAGGCGGAAATAATAAGATTAGCGGTTCACTATTAAATACTTGAGCAAGACGCAGCCATCTTGTAATTTAGCGGGTGAACTCCAAGCTCATGGAGGGTTAATTTCATCGCAACTGCTTAAACATCCACTCGCCCCTCCGTAGGAGCCGCAAGCTCTCGGTTCAACCGTCCGTTTTATGTTTAACCACTGAGGGTTGAAAACAATTTGCAGAAGTTGTCCCCCCCCCCCTTTTTCTGTTAGAAAACATCTCTTCCTCGTCAAAGCGTTTCAAGGGACAGGCCTCTCGGCCTCAAGCACTCCAACTTCCAAAAAGTCAACGGAAAATAAGAACGGAATTAGGGGGGGTAAGTCGAATTTCTTGAAGTGGTATTAAAACTTGTAAATTCATTTGAGTTTAATTGAGTTACAATGTTTGGACAGTCGTTTTGACGAATTCACTCGACAAATGAAGCTATTGCAACCGCTCCAAAAAATTTTAAATTACACATTTTAAAAACTTTCCTTTGAACAAACCCGCTTTGAAGCATCCTGAAGCGATTGCTGTATTTTAACGATTTTGGCTTATCATTTAATAAACCTTCGTAATCGATCAAAAAAAAAAAAAAAATGTTTTCCCTCAATCAGAAGTTGTTGGTTTACGTTTCAAGATACGTAAATTCAAAAACAGAATTAAAAAAAAATTCTTTCTTACGCCGGAGTTTGAGACTGGTAGTTTAGGGGGAAAAAACTTCAAAAACACTTAAAAAATCTGAATTTTCTACATTATACTTGCTACAACTCCATAATATGCGGTATAATTTTATGGACCTGTATCTCTTCAACAATGGTTGCTAAGGGGAAATGGATGGCCGATTAAGTTTGATTTTTACCACTTTTCTTATGTACCACTTTTCTTATGCTTTGAATCGGAACCAGTTGTGTTATTGTTCGTCTTGAACTCCTCCGAAGAGCCCAAGTTTTTGAAACTTATTCTTCGGGGAGCAATTTTTCAGTTCTAATGTGCCTATTTGCCTTCTCTGAGTAATTTAATTTTATTTTGTTTTTCTGGCTTATTCTCTTTTTAAGGCTTATTTGTATATATTTCGATTGCTAATAAATCATTCATTCATTCAATGGAGGGTGGGTTCCGAGGGTTTCGCGACCCCATAAGGGTCCCCGAATATGGGTGAAAAACGAGCCAGATGTTTGAATAAACCACACGAAAAATTCCGTCAACTCTTAGGGAGTTTTAAAATTCTATCCATTTTCCAAAATCGGAAAATTGGATATTTGCAAAGCGGTGGGACACAAACGATTTTAATATTTGCATTCAGCTTTAAATACCCTGATAGATGCTTTAAATTTAAGTTTTTAGAAACTGGTTCCTAATTAACTTTTTTCCGAATGAGTTTTTCAAGTCAAATGTAAAAGAAAAAATTGGGAAATTGACTGAAACCCGACTAAATTAATTATCATATATGGAGAAACCTTTGTGAATAGTTTCCAGAGTAAAATTCACGATGAAAATGGACAACTCTCAACTTCTCGACACCACTGACAGTTGTGAATTTATTTATTATCATATTAACGCCTGTTATGCCCGAGCGGGGGCTTGTCTAGTTGTGTCATGAACACAATTACATAACATTAGAAAATTTTTTAATGTCAATTTCATGAAGTAATAGGGAGATTTGAGGGAGGAAAGCCGATCGTATTTGTTTCCCCACAAAGCAGTTGGCTCGGGCTGTAATTTTTACCTGATTCCCACGAATTTTGTCTCGTTCGACTCCAGTCAAAGTCTAGTTGTGTCGAAAACTTTGAAAATATAGATTTTGTTGAAGGAAAAGGGAATTTGGCGGGACAGCTTGTCAAGGCATCAGTCCTTTGGCTGTTTACTTTCAATGGGAGTACTTATTAGCTCGGTTCGAATGATTAGGGCTGTCCTGTCGTTAGACGTTCACCTCGAATCACGTGAATCCAAATCGCTCCCAACCCAGAGGCGTGAAGCAATTTGGATCTGAGGATGGCTGGCGACGTCCGCGACACCTCCGGGTTGTCGGACGAAATTACAAGGTGAAATTCCTTATTTAAAAAGAGAATTTGCGGGAGGAAAGCCGGAATTAAGTGTTTAATTGATTGATTTTGTTTACCAACAAATCATGTTGAAGCTGTTCAGGCTACAATTCTCACTCGATTTTCAAGATTTTCATCTTGTTTGATCCCAGCGGAAGCCTTTGTGCCACAAACCTTGGGAATGTCGAACTTCATGAAGGAAATGATTAAGAGAATAAAGCCGAGAAAAAAGTATTCCTTTGATTTAATGGATATTACCATTGTTCAGATGTATCTGAAAGATCCAGTATTTAGGTCATGAAAACCACCCTTGACTTGTATTCGAATAACGGGACCGTACCTGGCGTTAAGATCGCCAAGTCACCGCTGTTGGTTACCTCATTGTCCCTTAACGCCGTTCCTATGTTAAAATATTTAAAGCCTTTACTGGACTCCCAATTCCCCAAGCTGCTATGCGCCTTAGGTTTTTCCCAAGCCACCCTTTTTCTGGCAAACGGTCAGTCACCGTAGTCTCCCCCCTAGCACCCTGGGTTTCCTGGGGTAGTTGTAACTCCGTCCCTGATTGGTTTCTACTATCCCCCTCTCTCTGCTCCCCGCGATTCCCACTATAAATTGTCTTCACTTCCCCTCCAAACAAAATTTTCTCGTTTTTGGTTAACAGAATCTGGAGTCAGTTCTCTCCTTCGTTTTAGCCGGCTCTTACACTCTTGTTAACCTGGCTCTCCTGGGACCTCCCTGATATTGGCTGGGATCCCTATATAGTTATCACTCATCAAACTTGACTGGATTCATATCATATTTATCAAAGTGACTTCATTTTCCTAACTAAGTAGTGGCAAAACAGCATAGTTTGTGATATAGTTGGCTATCCGCGAAACCTCAACTTTGGTAGAAGCGCCCTAAGGTTTCATTCAAAAACACCTTTATTTATTTGATTGGTTCACTGTTAACGAATTTTGAATTATGTATTTCCATACTCGTTCATTGAGCATGTACGCATTCATTTGAAATACAGTCTCCATCGGTTAATTGCACAACCATTTACATCTTCCTCGGGTTCACCTTAACAACCATGTTCCTATTGATTGTATCCAAAACTGTTATCCAAGTCCAAGTAGAAGCAAAAAAAACCAGGCATGCTATGGCAGGAATAACCTTGATTTTCACATAGATTTTCCGTTCAAAGTTAGCCCCAATTCGGTAACAGTTGGTCATATCGGTTCGAAATTAATTTATTCCGTCTCATTAGGCTTGAAATGGGGTAAGTTTTAAAAAATTCGACATTTCTGTTAAGACGTATTCTTCGAAAAACGGTGGAGCTACCGTCTCGAAAGTCGTTCCATTCTTTTCCAAACATATAGAAAGGCTGTTTCCGCTAAATTCGGAAGCCCTTGGATTTTAGGTCAGAAAATTTGGACAATTCTGCGCCGTGGGGTCCGAGGTGTTCCTCCAAAACCACTAAATCAATGTTTACAAAATTTAGCTCAAAAATTCAAAATTCGGTCCGTGTGCATGTTGTTGACCCTAATTTATTATATTTAAGGATTAATCTATCAAAAAGGCGAAATCTCAAAAACTCTCAATTTTGTATTTGATTTAGATAAAAATTAGTTGAAGCATTCTGTATCGCGATGTGACTTTTTTTTCGTAACTTATTCAGACAATAAAATTATAACAAAACCACATTTCACGTAAAAATGCTAAAACTCGTTGTAACGTGTTCGTCTTTCCAGTATTTACATTATACAAAACGGATACGACATTGCAAGCTTGCGTATTAGTATGTATGTATGCATCAATTTCTGTTTAATCAAAACCCTAGAGCTTTTTTCAGAGAGTCGCTTCTCTGTCGAGAGGAACTCTCAAGTCCCTTTCGTTCATTATTCATTCCGACAAAAAAAAAGAGGGGGAGTAAGCTTGTAGAAAACGGATTTTGCAGCGTCGCCAACCGAATGAAACAGGTCAAATTTGTATGTTGGATGTCGAAGAAAATACTCACCTGACTAGCTGCGAAGAATAAACCTTCAATAATTAATTAATTGAATCGATCCGAACTATGCTAAAATTGTTAGATTCCCACCAGCGCCACACCTTGGCACCCTCTCGTATTCCATGGATACGAGGGTTACCCCAGGGGCGTAGCCAAGGGGGGGGTTCATGGGGCTCGACCCCCCCCCCCCCCCCCCGAAATCATTCTGAAAGTAAAGTAGCTTTTTCAATTAAACTAGACAAATTTGGAAAAATTAATGAAAATATTGATTTATTTATCAATGAAAAAATAAAAAAGAATTTATGTTTTAATTTTATAGATATAAATATTAGAATCTTATAATAAATAAAATAGAACAACACAGATAAACAACACTACAGATGGCTGCTTTTATTGTTATAGACAAATTTTAATCCTTTTACATAGACAAATTTTATTTTTAATTATATATAAAGATTACAAATTATTTTTGTTGCAAATTTTTTATTTTATTAAAATGTTTTTATTCAATAAATTTGTTCTTTTGAAAAATCATTTTTCCTTTTACTGGTAAAGTTTTAAAACCCTATGAAAATGAAATACAAACCAATTAACAATTACTGATTTGAGCCCCCCCCCTGGGTTACCCAATCAGGAAGTTTCCCTACGTTGTAAAACGCCTGTTCTTCATCTCGCCTGGAAACCCCATGAATGCTTGACGCAGACCTGTGCAGGCCTGGTAAAACGTGCGCCAAAATGTCAGCTTTCCAACGGTGTAGCGTTTTGGTTTCTAAAAATACTTTTAGTTAAGGAAATGGTGTTAAACTGCGGAAAAACGAGTGTTTTCTGTTAAAATTGAGGTTTTCCCAAAAGTCTCGAAGATGAATGCAACTCATCGCAGTCGAAAATAAGTTGTAGAACACGTAGGAGTCGGATTGTCCAACAGCTGGATAATATGTTCCAGCCAATAAACATTTTACTAAAACTGAATTTGGTCAGAAACAACAAATTATCAACATTGCAACACCCAACCCTACGGCCAACTCAGATTGGGGTTGATACTACACGGCGCACAAAGCAACCCCTCCTTCAAGACCTGGGGGTTGTGCGGGTCATTGCATATCCTCGCCCCTGACCATGACAATGCCTCCTCCGTAGCTTTCCCGATTTTCAAACATTAGGTCTGTTTTAGTTATACAAGGTGTCCCAGGACTTATGCACAATCCGACTCCTACGTGTTTTACATCTCATTTCCGACTGCGGTGAGTTGCATTCATCTTCGAGACTTTTGGAAAAACCTTAATTTTAACAGAAAACACACGTTTTTCTGCAGTTAAACACCATTTTCTTAACTAAAAATATTTTTAAAAACCAAAACGACTACACCGTTGGAAAGCTGACATTTTGGCACACTTTTTACCAGGCCTGCACAGTTCTACGTCAAGCATTCATGGGGTTTCTAGGCGAGATGAAAAACAGGCGATTTCATGATTTTTACGAAACAGCCATTTCGCGAGCAATCGCACATCTTCATTGCAATTTTAAAAAAGTTTTCTGACATCAAATAGATAGAAAATTCATCGCTCTTTCCAAAGTTGTCATCAAATTCAGCTATCTCCACAATTGAGGGAGTTATGACAGTTTTAATGACATTAGATCGAAAACAAGAAACAAAATTTTAAATCGCGAATAGCTCGGAAACAAGGCCTCTGGCAAAAAATTTTTGCTACGAGACATTTTTGGTCGGAAATGAGTTGTAAAACACGTAGGAGTCGGATTATGTATAACTCCTGGGACGCCCTGTATATGGAGGAATCTGAACAAAATCTTCTGTTAGCATGTTATGAATCAGTGTGCTTTGCACAATATTTGGAGAAATTTATTTGCGCAAAATTTGGCGATTCACGATATTTGTTCATTTATTGATGTCTATTTTAGATCAAAAATTCACCAATTTAGGTTTACTTATTCTTGAGAAAAGCCACAGTCTGCGTAGTTTGTTCGATTCGCATGAGCGTGATATATATTATCGTTACAAATGGAAATCAAATCAAAATTTTGTAGGAAAGGACAGACAGACAGTACTTTTTTTTCGGTGGCAGGTGAGGAAATCTTTGAGATCCTTAAGGTGGAAATCGGATCTCCTAAGATACCCAAAAGGGACCGCACTTTTGGTTATGTGGGATTCAAACCCACTGTTCTCCCTGCTCTGCCTCTCCCGTTCCTTCACCGCCTTTATTTTCAGGATCTTTTCAGAAAAGGATGCTACGGCGGTCCAGTTCTGTTCACGATCAAGCATTTTACTTAAGATACATTCTGGTGTCATGTCCTGAGGTGATAGCTCAAGTGTCTGCTGAAACCAACTTCTGTTGGCAGCCCAGTATTCACATTTGAAGAAAGTGTGGAACACATCATCATCATCCTCTTCCTTGCAACACGGGCATGCTGGGTCATCCACTTTCCCCATCCTATGCAAGCATGCGTAGAAGAGTCCTCGGCCTGACAGACAGTACTTTAGGATAACCCACTCTGCTTTGGCTTTATGTACATTTATATTCGTAGCCATTGTAAACCAAATCTTCTGGTAGAATGTTATGAATGTGAGTGTCTACTGAACATCATTTGAAAACGTTGGTTTGTCGACCAATTTGTTGATTCATGTTTGTTCTTTATTGGTGTCTACTTTGGATTGAAAATTCGTCAATTTAGGTTTACTTATTCAAGAGAAAAGCTTCAGTTTTGGTGGTTACACAATATTATCGTTACAAACAAGAATCGGTGCAAAGAGTAACGCGCATTATGTCGGACGGCGATTTAGTAGATCCCGAAGTTTAGTCCCTCTGGTGAAGGTGTAATAAGTAGTTTTAACAAGGCTCTTTCTTTTGGTGTAATACGTTAGTACTCACCCAATGACATAAAATAAAAACTTCTGAGAGGACCCACTATTCCTGAAAGGGGCGATGGAAAGTGTAGCAGTTTTTTTTTTTTTTCAGAATGACAAGGGCTGAGGGAATCGCCCAATAAAAAGATGAGGGCTCGGAGCCCTAAAAAATTACACCCTCCTCGAAAGAAGCCCTCGAGCTCAAGTGCTCTCGCGGGCCATTGAGCCGGTAGTGGTAGTTATTATAAGGTTTAACTACTCAAACTTAAGTGGGGACGGCCCTTCGGAAAACGAGCGATCAGTGAGAGGGCGTCCTCATCCACTCGCCTTCACGAGGCGGGCGGTAGATCGGAGGATCATCGCTGAATAATATGCTGCCAGTCACTCGTCCTCTTCATACCGTTAGGCTCAGTATAAAACGATATGAGGCCGTAAATACTGCTCTGTTCATGTCGGTAAGCTGTAGTCACAAAATGTCATTTCCACTCCGAGACTGTAAGGTCAAACATAAAATCTTGGGCTGATTGGCGCAGGACACAAGCTTTTATAGGACCGTGAGAAGACTATGGAACGTTTCCGTGGTGAGTAGGTATGAGAATAAGTTAATCGTAATAATCGATGTTTTGTGCCTAAAATAGATCATTTTTAGGACGTCCCTCTGAAGAAAGGCTTTGTGAGTAAAGGGACGCCTAATAGAATCGATCCAGGAGGGCTTGGGACAATCCAAACATGAGAAAAAATATAACAGCATACAAATCCGTTTCGGTAATTCTAAGACAAAATCCATTAAAAAAAACAATGAGTATGTGTGTGTGTGTGTGTGTGTGTGTGTGAGTGTGTGTGTGTGTGTGTGTGTGTGTGTGTGTGTTCAGCAGCATCTAGTTCAGCAGTAGTTCAGCCTTCTACCCCTTTAGGGCTCTAGCTGGGTGGTTGCCCATTTTGATTTTGTCAGGGAGCAGTTGTTGTGGTACAATCGAGCAACTCCGACTGCTCCAAAACCCAGCTCATCTGCTAAGTTTGTTGCTGGCCTTCATGATTCAGTGGATAATAAAGAACTCCATCAGTGCTCTGAATCCTCCATTTCCTCCCGATGGTTGGAGAGGGCTTCAGAGCTCATTGGTGCTATCGAACTTTGCATGCCGTCGGGTGGCTACACAAGCCATTGCGGTGAGGTGTTGCAGGGGTTGTCGTGGGGCAGTAGATACCCTCCGCCTCGCCTGTCAGGATAAAAATGAGAACCTGTGTCATGCAGTGCAACAGTGTCCAAGAACTCATGGTGGTCGCATTCTCATGATGCGGTTTCTGTAGGGGCTGGGATGTAGAGAGAGAAAGAGAGAGAGTGAGAAAGAGAGAAGAGAGAGAGAGAGAGAGAGAGAGAGAGAGAGAGAGAGAGAGAGAGAGAGAGAGAGAGAGAGAGAGAGAGAGAGAGAGAGAGAGACCGGGGCAAGCAAGCCATAATCGTTGCCATTAAGCCCAATGGATCTGCCAAAATGCTGGATGTTCAAGTTATCAGTGGCAGCGTGGACACGAAGCAGACCTGTTGGACTAAGTAGAGAATACATATGATAGAAACGACCTACGGCAAGCGGTATCTGAGCTAAAAGAAGTGTTTTGGTAATATTACGCTAAAAAAAATGTTATTTTAACGTTTTTTTGCAATTTTAGGAATTTGGCCAATTTAAACATTTCAGGAATTATTGCGAAACGAAGAAGTGTTTCGAAAAATTGTCTTCCAAGATTTTCAGAGCCATTGCAATAGCTTCATTTTCGATAAAAAATTCTCTAAAAATCACACGAAAAAATGCTACAAATCTTTGATGTTTGATTCGAAAGCAGAATACAACTCGGGAAATCTTTATGAAGCATGAACTATTTCATTGAAAAATTAAACTCAAACTTATGCTGAATGAAACGCTGATTTCAATAAAACGTCTGAAAATCTATAGAAAAAGCAAAAAATTCTTGTTTGAATTATTATTATGTTAATAATATATTGAAAAAATATTATTTGCGACAAGTTTTTCCCCATTAATTGATAGTAATCAATTTTATGCGTATAAATTTTGATAAAATTCCAACTCAATTGAACAAAAATAGTAAAAGATACTATTATTTCGGAAAATTGGCTCATATGGTGGTGCATGTCTAAAGCTTGTTGTTCGTACATGCCGAAGAATTAGAGTTAGAAATTAGTTCACTTTCAAGTTCATTTCACTTTTGTTTACTACGTGCTTTGGTGGATAGCAACCGCAGCTGGGAGCGGTAACAGGTATAGGTTCGTTCTATTGAGATGTGATGCATATTCATCCCATAGCGTCCGGTAAAATCGGCAGTCGGCGACCCATAGGGGGTACCCCAAGGGTCGAAAATTCGACTAGAATATTTAGCAGGTTGACCACGTCCCTTGAGTGGAGATGTGAGAAACTGTAGAACCGGGATTCAATCTCGGGAAATCATGTTCGCATTACTTATACCTCGTTGTCCGTACGGTTAGCTGCTAGCAACTCTATTCTGGCGATGTAATTAGTGAAGGGATCCTTGAATTTCCTCCTGCACTGAGTAGCGCAGCTACGCGAGGCCCGTAAATTCCCCGATGTGCTCCCACTCCCCGTAGCGCTCCCCAAAACCGCGAATAGTAATATCATAAAAGCTAATTACCGGGGAGGGTTTCCGAAGCGGAAAATAAATCAAAAGGGCTTTTCACGGGATCGAAACATTATCCGATCCCGCGGATTTTCATTCGGAACGGTCCCCGAAATTGTTTCAATAAACAAGGACTTGCATTGAAGGGAGAGAGGCAGTTGAGTTGGCTCGACGGTGGCACATCTCTCCGGGACTTGTCCCCTCTGCCGGTCTGATGAAATTCCGCAAGTTCCACGGCAAACCTGGGGGTCCAGGCCTGATAGGGGCGGTTGAATGTGATTTACAGGAAAGGGGACGGCCGGGGGGAAATGCACATTGTTATACTTGTATTGTCTGGCGGCGTCAATCTTATCCATCCACATGCCGGGCCTGTGCCCCTCAGCTCGCCCTATATTCTCGCGCCCGCTAAGCCTGCCTGCCCTCTCGCAGGGTTGTGCGCATCGTTTGTATAAGCCGTATTGAAGGTTCCGTGATGAACGATTCAAATAGGCCATTTTTTCTATAAAGGTACAAATCTGAATAGAAAGAATTCGTATTATATTAATTTATTGGCAGAAAGAAAATTTAATGTAATATGTCAAACAAGATGATGAAAAGAAAATGAAGAAGCAAATTTTCGTCCATCCACCACCTAAATAACATCATATTAACTTGCAGGTGCTGGTGGAGCTGGTATCAATGTCAGCAACATCCACGAATCTAGATTTTCCTGTTTATTATATCGGTATATGTGTGTACGGTAACGATATATCTCAATTTAGCCAACTTTCCAGGGGAGAGAGGAAACGTGTCATGATTCCAAAAGCCGTGAGAGTTCGTCGAGTTGTTTGCCAAAATAACCACACCAATTGATTAAGCCCCGAGCTTTCCTTTAGAAATGATCTGAAACTCGATGGGGACAAAAATCGACTTGTTTTAATATCCCACTTAAGATTTATAATTCAATATAAGGAAGTGGCTTTAAAATAGCTTTATAAATTAACAAACTTTTAGTCAACAATAATCAACTTCGTAACAAAAATGTTTATATTTTGGCTTTTACCATTGTTTAAAATACGAGAAAAATAAGTGTAATGCGATAAGTTTGACAGTGATGAGAAGAGATTGTTAGCCGTGGAAAAATGACGTTACCCAGTTGACGTCTAATATTGAGTCCTGGTACACTCCCAATACATTGTTGTGCGATTTTTCTGAATAAGGCAGCATACTTTAGTTTTCTTCGGGTCATTTTTTCAGAATTTCTATATCAAACCGTGGGGTTCCGAGTAAAAGTGACCAAGTAACATTTGCAAAATTTTCATCTGAAGGGAGCGATCTGAAGTTTCACCTATTTTCTTCTTACGAACACTGGTTGTGTGATGTCTCATCCGACTATGTTTCGATTTTTCTTTATCCTGTAGGTAGTTAGCTAGTGCCCGCCTATGATATCGTGCTTCAAAATTCACTTCAGATTAAATAAGAGCTGTTTATTCGGAAAACTCTATTTGATCATTTTTACCTGCCTGGAGTTTCAAGCTTTACTCATTTGGTCAATTCAATTCTTCGAAAATCAGTCGCATAGTTACATGAAATTGAGGGATTGAATAGTTTTTTCGTTAATTTATCGTGTTGCCAAGCATCTAAACAACAATGACATATCTATTTCTGTTAGAGAAGGTTATCCATTACCTATCACTGTAATTGGTCATTTTCACCTTCCCACTATGCAATCTTACAAATCTTACACAGTAAAAGTGATCAAATGGCAATTGATAACATTTACATGCACCAGCGAGAGTACATTTATAATCCATCTCGTGTTTTGTGGTTGAGTTCAAATGCCATTTGGTCACATAAAACTCTTTGGGTCAGGCAGGTAAAATTTATTTTCAAGTATTTCTTGCACATCAGTTTGAATATGACGTTCTTAGCAACAACACACAGTAGACAACGTTCCTTAGTACCGGAATGACAAAAAAAGCTCATTTTGAAAAAAATGTTACTTGGTCACATTTACCCGGAACCCCACGAAACGTTTCTTCAAGCGCTGTGGAATGACGACTCAAAGGCACATCACCGTTTCTTTCCACAACTGGTGCCCTATGATCGTTGACTCTCAAGTTGAGTGCTGTCTCAGCACTCGTCCAGCCGATCCTATACATTTGTACGAGTTGGGTTTGTTGACTGATGGGAACAGTTCGTCTTCAACAACTATGGGGCAGACTTTACACCGTCCCTTACCGCTAGGGTGTAAACTCTCCTATCCGGTCGTCTTTGAGGCAAAATGTCTCCGATCGACGAAGCCTGTCGATAGAACATTGACGGCACGTCTGGAAAAACCTTTTTAGGTGTCGAACTAGCTGCGAGGAGTGGATATATAGCTTTTCCAAACCAATTTCAGAAATTTCGAAATCAATTCCAGAATTTTCCATTTCAATTTCAGAATTTTCCATTTCAACTTCAGAATGTGATCAATATCCGGGTGGGAGCGGTTTCTGAAATTGAAATTGAAATGGAAAAGTCTGAAATTGAAATGGAAAATTCTGAAATTTCTGAATCTGAGTTGGAAAAGCTAGATCTTTTAGAATTCTGTTCATCTTCCCAATGCTCAAAAAGAATATGGTGGTCCAATGAACTTTCTCCGTTGTATGTAGGGTTGTAGGATGGTGTTCAATGTGGGAAGGAAAAATATTTTCACCATTTTTGCTGGGTATTCTCTTGTTAACATTTCATCTTCTAAGTCCTTTGACCACTGTCTTGCTACTATCCGATGGCACCTGAGTTAAAGAGCTCTTGGTGTAGAATGTTTTGTGAGGCGAGGGTGGCAGCTGTCATAATTTAAATATAACTGTTTGAGGGTTTGATATGTACTGCGATGGAGGACGTCTCATCTGTCTATTTTATGTCAACATCGTGGATTGTGGTTGCTGAAGGCGACTGTGCCCATGTGAATTTTACAGAAAATTGTGAATTTAGATCCCTAAGAAATTCCTCTAGCATTTCATCTTTCAAAGTCCAAATTAAAAGTATATCATCAATGAATCGCATCTCAATTACAGGCCCAAATGTACGAGATGAAAGAAAGTTTTGGCCTAAACGGACCGTGAACAAATTTGCATATGCTGGCGCCATGGTCGTACACATAGCAGTGCTTCCGTGTGGGGAAACAGGTTGTCCTTAAATATAAATGGTGGTCTGCCAAGCCTTCAATAAAGGAGTATCCCTTTCTCTTCAATAATAGAGTAGTAAAAGTAAGAATTACCTAACCACGACGTGAATCGAGGCGTAGAGTCCAACTTAAGTTTTCCGTTACACTGTTATGGAGTCTATCTCTTCCTTTTTTTCATAACCCTAATCAAACCTTCCGATACGGGCATTTTCCAGAAAATAATAACAATAATAAAGAAAACAACTTTTTTTTCGAGACCCGTAAAAAACTTCTCCCGCCGAAAAGTTCCTCGTGAAAAGAGCGAGTCATGAATATATGCAATACGCCCTCCCAAGTTCCGCTCCCATTTCCGCCCGCCACCTTTGAATCAACAGTGAAGTTGATTCAGTTTATAACCCCAAAGCTTCGCCGCTCATCTTCCTCCTTTAAGGGCTTTCACGAGAGGCTGAAGAATAAAGTCTCATTTAAAATTCTACTTCAATGATTTGAAGAGGTTTTCTTCTTTTTTTTCGTACTTTAAATCGTTGAACGTTTTTTTCAACAAAAGAATTTGCGCTTTGCAGAGTACAGTGCGGATATAGCAGGGGATAGCGAATTTCGGAGTAGTAGATAGGCACCCAAATATTGACTGGATTAAACACTGAGGCAGTGATGAAAACCTTTGAAAGCCTTAAAACTGAAGATGAGCTCAAACCAAAATCTGAGGACCCAAAATTTGGAATCATGGTATGATAATCTATCCTTCCAGCATCTATTTCACTATAAAAGGAGTTTCGATTCCGGTAAGTTTCCTACTCCTCATATCCAGAATAACCTTTGGTTAAAAGTTCGCTATCCCACCAAGTATTGTATGGAGTCTTGATTCGTAGGTACCACCCCTCCTTCAACTCGCCTGTCCACATCTACCGAAGTATGTGAAGTATGCAAGTGTTATTTTTATTCGGATGATATTGTTATCAAGGCGGAGTCAGTTGAAGACATTCAGCGCAACATTGACGCTCTTCAGGGTTTCTGCGATAGATGGGCATTAGAAGCGGACCTGGACAAAAATTGAGGGTGATGGAATTGAAAAAAGGTGGAAGACTGAGGTTGAACGAATCATGGACCTGCAGAGGAGCGAGCGCCAGTTGAGATTTTGACCTCATATAAATACACCAGCTCATCTAACAGGATCTCAAACATGCAGCTTCTCAGGGAAAAGGCTGCGTTGGCAAAGATGGGTATAGCACGCAGCTACTCTTCTCTGTTGAAGCCGGTGAATATTCCAATTCATATCAATATGAGGTCTCCAGCGTAGCTACTAGGTCGGTCTTATGTTATGGTGTCCAGATCTGGCTACACAAGCAGTATCTAGAGGTGGAACAGATATTGAGTATTTTGTTGAGAGAATCTTCCACTTGCCAAGAAACACTCCGGATTATGTATTATGTCTAGATACCGGCGTACCTCCCATTTGTGTCTTCGCTTTGAATCTGCACATTGGGTATCTCCTGAGGGTATTGAAGATGCCAAATGACCGACTTCCTCGAGTGGTGGGTTGTGGAAACAGACTTGTACTGATATATAGAAATAAAAAGATTTTATGAGCAACACACGGTTACTCTTAGCCAGGTCTTTGAAAATCAATAAGAGTGGAGAACGCAGTTGGAGGTACTAAGCGAAAAAGCGTTATTCTCAAGGATGGACACTGCTAAAATAAGGGGTTCTGGACCATGATGTGCGATGTATTGATCTGACGGCTAGAGTACAAAAAGCGTTGATGTTCATGCAGTGCTGGATTTGACAGTCCGTAGTGATACCCCCAAGCTTAATTGTCGTCCAACCACGTCTAAGGAGGAGCAGAATGTGTGGTGTTCTATGTGCAAGCTAAGGACTTGGAACACATATAAGCGGTTGGTCCAGTACTCGGAGAGTTTCGATGCGCCAATTTCGGAACACTCTTGCTGTCTCAGGAGACTTTATTGTGTATGCTGAATAGCGCAGGGTGGTTCGGAGGGAAATTTTGTCAAGCTGCCTGGTGTTACAGAGCAGAATTAGTATCATTTAGTAGTACTAACAATTTGTTTGTATTTATGTTTTGTTAAAGTTTTTCTAAAAAAAAATGCATGTTCTCTCTCTTATAGAAGTTAGAAAGTCATGGATACAATATGTGATGTAATAAACATGCAATCTAAACACAACAGAATCTTACCAAACCCTAACAGTTTTGGATTTATGTCCGTCTCGATTTGAATTCTGGACTGTGCGTAGGCTTACTCCAGTCATCTCCGATCAAGCTCTCTTCAAGTAAAAATGACGATTTCAAACGATGTCAATTCTAACATATTATTATTCTTTTGAATAATTCCTGTTTGCTTTCTGTCATTTTGAGGTTAGGAGCTGTCGCTTTTATGTTCAGATCGCGATTATTTGCTATGTTTGAATTTCTGTGGATGTGAAACTTATCTCAGTCGATTTAGGGTCGAAATTTACAATGAAAACCCCTTTTGCCTACGTCCTGGATAAACCATGTTTTTAATCAGTTTTTAGACAGAAAGCACGGCTTCTTTGTGTCAATTCCAAATCGTTTTATGGCCCGGCGGAAGACGTGAGGACGGAGATTGCAGATTTGGACCTTGTGCACCTTGAAACACACAGTGACAAAGTTTAAGGGGTTTATAAAAAATGTTTGCAATGCTATTACAGAGGCTTATTGTTGAAATAGAGAACTAGAAATAATTTTATTGATGTCGACCCAATTCGGCCAAAAACTATCTCCTAGTCCTCTCTTCTGCAGTGACATTGAGAACTTCCGAAGTTTGGTCGCAAAAACAGTAAAATCGGAATATAAGTACAAAATAATAATGAAAACCGATAGATAATTGCACGCTGTGCACGCTGTTCATCGAAAACAAATTTTTCACTATTACACTATTGTAATCGCTCTTGAAAAAAAAAAAAAATTCTAACCCCCCTGAAAATTTCATGGTTTAGGTTTCAAAGGGGGTAGAATCCAAATCTGCAGTAAAAAATTTTCCGTCCGTCCGCCGTATGCACGATTTCTCCCAAACGGCTGGAGCAAAAAATCTGAAATTTTCAGGAAAAATCAATGTTGGTCCGACAACGCCCCAATTCATTAGCCAGCTCTCTCACCTAATTTGAAGTGCCCTTTAAGGGTTATCGAAGTTTTGTAAAATCCCTAAAAACCTCAAAAGAAATCAAGGCGGCCTAAATGTAGACTTATTTTGAAGAAATTTCCATGAGGAATCGAATGAGACCCTCCCTAGGTCTGTAGCTCAAACCATTCCCGATGTATGGCATGATTTATGCTGACAACATTTGCATCCACATTCACTACATCACTAGGTTACTGCTATCAAAACAAAAACAACTCCTTTTTTTGCCTTGATTACAGTAATCTAGTGATGTAGTGAATGTGGATACTGGAGTGAACTCCTAAAAGGGTTTATAGCCGACACACGGGTTGAAGCATTCTGATATGCATGAAACGCTGCTAATATATAGGTAAATATTATTATTATAAGATAATAAAACGCTGCAAATTCTTTCACTGGGGTTTATTATTCAATTGGCTTGCGTTCATGATTTGAATTTCTACTACGCTTTGGAGTGTGCGTGTTTCACAGGTGATAGAGCGATTATTGATTTTCAGGAGGCACACAAATATTATCAACTGACCAATCCAAATTCGTATTTTGGTTGAGAATCGTGCTCTGTGCATATCACCTGAAATTCAATAATCGCTCCATCACCTGTGAAACAGGGACACTCCAAAGCGTAGTAGAAACTCAAATCATGAACGCAAGCCAATTGAATAATAAACCCCAGTGAAAGAATTTGCAGCGTTTTTTCTCATATTTGTGTTATTCCACACTCCCTTGATCAATTCTATCAGACATCCCTCATCTGGCGAAGTCTTGCTTCAAAGGGACGACCTAAAACGAGATTGCGGGATTCGTGTTGTATTATCGAGCAAACAATGACCGGTAAAACCTGAATGGTGTATGTTCAAATATAAAAGTTTCAATGGTGAGTATCATTTTATTGGAGCACCATTCGCAATTGTACGACGAGCTCTGCCACTGTCCAGATATTCTTACTCGAGCGAACTGTAGGTGTTTTCGGAATCATCCGCCTCCAAACCCGTGTACGCACGTGCAATTCACCAGAACAGAGAACACGCCCGATAAATAGCCCCGGGAGGTTTCCCGTTCCTCATCATCGCGTAAGCGGTCCGACCTGTTCACATTAAAATGATTCATTCCGACCCATTAATGATCAATAAGGTCGGCGGCGGAGGCGAGGTAGAACTGGCGAGCATTAACCGCCGTTCGAGACGCCCCTTCCACCGGCACTCGCTCCTCCGCATAAATGGGGAACTTGTCCCACTAAATAGGGAAATGGGTCGTTCAGCTCACAGTGGTGCTCACAGGGTTGTTCTGTCCTCCCTAGCGATTATTCGAATAGAATAGTTTTTTTTTTCTCGAGCCTTCATTAGAGCAGCGATGGGTCCGCCTGAAATCGATCACTCAGTGCTAACCCATTAACCCTCAACTGTTCTTTTTTCTTTCCGTATGTACGAACCGCACTGTTGAAGATTCACTTCCAATTTAAACAAAACTACCAAATAAGAATGAGAATAATTTATTATTATGACGACAAAAATGAATGATGAATTCAAAACGCTGTCAAATGTGGGAAAAGGTTTCATTATTGGTTTATGATTTCAATAGCGCAATGCTGCATCAATTTTAATGTATGATATTTAACGTGATTTTTCGCATGATTTTTTGGCGCTGAATCCGAATTTGTTAGTTTTGGTTTATTATTCAATAATAAACCATTGTAATCACTCTTGAAAAAAAATTCTAACCCCCTCTGAAAATGTCATGGTTTACGTTTCAAAGGGTGTACAATCCGAATCTGCAATAACAATTTTTCCGTCCGTACGCCGTACGCACGATTTCTCCCAAACGGCTGATGCAAAAAAGCTGAAATTTTCAGGAAAAATCCATGTTGGGCCGGCGACGCCCCAATTCTTGAGCCAGCTCTTTCACTTTATTTAAAGTGCCCTTTAAGGGTTGTCAGAAGTTTTGTAAAATCCCTAAAAACCTCAAAAAAAAAGTCAAGGCGGCCTAAATTTGTACTTTTTTTTTAAGAACACTCCACGAGGAATCGAATGAGCCCTTCCCCAGGTCCGTGGGTCAAACCATTCCCGATCTATGGCCCGATTTATGGTGCCAACATTCGCGTTATTTTTGTTTATTATTGTTTTTATGCTGCTATCAGTAACCTAGTGACGTAGTGATGTAGTGATGTAGTAATGTGGATACTGGAGTGAACTCCTAAAAGGCTTTGTAGCCGATACACGGGTTGAAGCATTCTGATAACCATAAAAAACGCTGCAAATTCTTCCACTGTCGTTTATTATTCAATTGGCTTGCGTTCATGATTTGAATTTATATTAAGCTTCGGAGTGTGCGTGTTTCACAGGTGATAGAGCGATTATTGAATTTCAGGAGATATGCATAGAGCACGTAAATCTGTTCTCAACCAAAATACCAATTAGGATTGTTCAGTTGATCATGTTCGTGTGCCTCCTGAAATTCAATAATCACTCTATCACCTGTGAAACACGCACACTCCAAAGCTTAGTAGAAATTCAAATCATGAACGCAAGCCAATTGAATAATAAACCCCAGTGAAAGAATTTGCAGCGTTTTTCCTATCACGCACGGTTTTCCTTCTGCGCACTGTGACTCATCAGGGGATAGGAGGGAAATTTTGAGGCCTCTGCATGAAAGGTAGTACCCCTGCTGAATGAGCAGATCGAACCTCTGGTGTCGAGAACTCGATGTGGTTCACAAAAGCCAACGCGCACGTTAATGTCCACAATTAAGATTATAGTTGTTAAGATTATACCTTCAGAGAGTGATCTTATTGATGATTTCATCTCGAAGATCGTGTATAAACAATCTTGATATTTTTAGGATTCCCCGAATTTCCATTTTGTTGTGCGAATGGGACAGAAGGCTAGAGGTCTGCATTGGAATGTCCAAGTTTGGCCAGAACGATTACAATTGACAACAGGATTAAAGAACGTCATCAAGCCACCCTTGATGAACTCAGTGATGGTGTTGTTCACACCGCTGCACATGAATTTTTGCCTGATGAAGAAGTTTGTTAAGACGTCGAACAAATAAAACCTCTGTTTCCAGTATTTGGGTATGGAGTTTCCCAAAATAACTTCTAAAAAGATCGGAGCTGGAATTTTCGTTGGTCCTCAAATTCGGCATCTCAATATTCTCAATGTTCATAAATGTTCACGTATAATTATAGTAAGTGTGATGAAATAAAAACGGGACACATGGACTCTAATGCATTCATTACTTACCGATTTGTTTGTATGAACAAGGGCGATTGAACAATAGGAAAATGATTTCCAACAGTTACCGACGTTGCTACGTGATCTGACCCAAGTCGTTGGTACATCCAATCAACCCGGTGTTATCGTTGGATACCGAGCAGTGATTGTGAAGTTTACACAATCAATCAAAGATTAACAGCGCATTACACCAGCGTCCCCCGATCCACGGATTTATCCACCGATCCGGGAATTTCCATAAAAATCTCATATCCTCCTATTTTCCGGTTACCTGTAAATTTTGTATTTCTTATTGTCGTCGTTCAACATCCATTATGCATATCCGAAAGTATGTTTAAGCTGTTACTGGAAGAAAAACGGTGTTTTTTTAACCTATTTTACGGGATTTTAGAAAATTTCTGAAAGCGGAATTCAACCTTCTCCTAAAAACCGCGATTTTAGTTCATTAGTTCTTGACTAGCAACGCGAATCCTAATTATATAGAAAGGTCAGAATGTGGCGGGGTAGGCGGTGCATCTGCAATTGCCCTTGTTCTGAGTTTGTGGATAAACGATGCCTCATTACCTCATTACGTTCGCCATTGACCTCAATGGCCTCAGATGTGCTCTAACGTACCTGCGGTTTTGGAATATTCAACTCGAAAACCGCTTCCTTCATTCGATCCTTCTCTTTGTTCACGCGAGGGCAGATATATGAAATATCACTAGCCCTCTCCTTGGTCTTACAACAGTTTCAAAGTCCATGTCTAGCGCGTTATTAATTACCCAAATCTAAGCAAAAAGGAGGAAATCCAATTCAAAAAAGGAGTGCAAATGATAGTGCCTTCACCTACCTCCAAATTGTCTGAACAAAAATATTTTGGACTCAGTTGTTTCATGGAATAAGCTTGACCATCATTCCAAAAAGGTGACTTTCGAGGTGTAATTCTGTTAGTAAAGGGCCTGGAACACTGGTGTCATAGAAGAGGGTGTCATTAAGTAGAAAACTGGTTACTTAAATGATTCCTTGCAAGAGTGAAGCAGTGTGGAAGTCATGAATGCTATAAAATCTAAATCGGTGGTTAACTTTTGGTGTTTCGAGGAAGAACTTCAAGCTGTGACCTCACAGGTAAATTAAGTATCTAAGGGATATTGCCAAAACGATTTCACTTTCTCGTTAGTTATGAATACAATAAGCGACATTGGGGAAAATCCAGAAAAAACGCTGCAAATGCTTTCACTGGGGTTTATTATTCAATCGGCTTGAGTTCATGATTTGAATTCCTACTAATCTTTGGAGTGTGCGTGTTTCACAGGTGATAGAGTGATTATTGCATTTCAGGAGGCACACAAATATGATCAACTGAACAATCCAAATAGGTTTTTTGGTTGAGAACAGATTTACGTGCATACCTCCTGAAATTCAATAATCGCTCTATCACCTGTGAAACACGCACACTCCAAAGCTCAGTAGGAATTCAAATCATGAACGCAAGCCAATTTAATAATAAACCCCAGTGAAAGAATTTGCAGCGTTTTTATTGCAGATTCGGATTCTACACCCTTTGAAACGTAAACCATTAAATTTTCAGGGGGGTTAGAATTTTAATAAAGCCCAGAGAAAGAATGCTTATTTACCCCACTAATAATATTGAATAATATTTACGTATATATCATCAGCGTTTCGTGCATATCAGAACGCTACGACCCGTGCATCGGCTATAAACTACAAGTATCAACATCGGCTATCACTCAAGTATGCACATTCACTACAACTCGACGCTATCGGCATCACTAGGTTACAGACAAACAATAATAAACCAAAAAACGCAAATGTTGGCACCATAAATCGGGCCATACATCGGGAATGGTTTGACCTACGGTTGTGTGGAGGGTCTCATTCGATTCCTCATGGTATGTTCTTCATATAGGTAAATATTTAGGCCGATTCGACTTGTTTTGAGGTTTTTAGGGGTTTTACAAAACTTCGACAGCCCTTAAAGGGCACTTTAAATTGAGTGAGAGAGCTGGCTCAAGAATTGGGGCGTCGTCGGACCTAGGTGGATTTTTCCTGAAAATTTCAGATCTTTTCTCCAGCCGCTTGGGAGAAAACGTGCGTACGGCGTAAAGCGTACGGCGGACGGACGGAAAATTTTTATTGCAGATTCGGATTCTACACCCTTTGAAACGTAAACCATGAAATTTTCAGGGGGGTTAGAATTTTTTTTTCCAGAGCGATTACAATGGTTTATTATTGAATAATAAACCAAAATGGACCCATGGATAACTCTAATTGGGACAAATGACCAAAATGAAATAAGACAAGCAGGTAACTTGTGCAGTCACATAGCTAACGTTTTCATTATATATAATCATGTACCGTCAATGTTGTCAAATACCTACTCAATTTCTGAAAGTTTTATTCGAGTTTTTACCTCAGACGTTTCCGTAAACCGCTCGACTAAAACTGCCAAGGGCAGAAGACCGAAAATTGAACAAAAGAAACAAGTTGATGTTGAGTAGCTGCTGCTCCCATTATCCTCGGTGGAAACAATGGGTTGTGCGGGAGATGCGACCCTCACTAACATTACTTTAATTTACGCCTTTAAAAATTATGGGTTCACTCGACGTATGTTACAGCATTGTGCTCCAGATAGGAGCGTTGGAAAATTTTTCCATTTCGCTTAGCTCAGACTTTTTGCGAGTTATACCTACAGAATTTGGTGTGAAAAATCGGAAAACCAACAAAGAACAGCGGTCGAAATCAACACATATTATATATGTAGGACTCATTATTTTCGCTTAGGGAAACACTGAATGTATTTATTTGCCGCGGTCAGTTTCGAATTTAACATGGATTTTGGTTATGAATCTCCTCTAATTGCTGCAAATGCTAAAACATTCTCCGGAGCTTTTAACTTGGATGCTTAGTCAGTATAGCTTGTGCTACGTGAGCTTTTCTCCTGATTTTAGAGTTTAACTAAACTGGTATATCTTTCTGGAAGAAGAAACAGTACGAGATGCTAGTTTTGAGATATGCATTAGATTATTTACAGATAATCGATGGCGTATATTTAAAATGTTCTCTAAGGTTGATTTCCTCTACCTATTCTCTCCTGAATAAAGTTTAAAAGGAAAACAGAGACTCGCGATCGGTGAATCGCGATTGTACTCTCTAATTTGTTCCGATCGGAGGCTTTCTGGATATACTTGTGCGAGGAGAGCTTCCCCATCTAGGTACTATGGATGTTTAGATTATTGAAAATGTTTCAAATAATTTCCAACTAAGTAGAATATAAGCTTCTTGAAATTATTCACCACACAGAAATGCCGAGGGACATCAACGCCTTCAAAACTTTAGTCGACATGCATTGTTGGTCTGTCGCGCTTATTCTATATCGAACAGATATATGTTAACATTATTTTGGAGTTAAAATGAGATCATTGGACTCATTGGACCACTAGAACCTGATAAATTGATGCTTTGTGGATTTCGATTTTGCGCATACGCAGACGCTTTTATTGATATTATCTCGTCGTAAACGATATGCAATCATAAAACCGTTTTCTCTTAACTATACTCAGCTTGAGAAAATGGTGCATGGGACCGAAGTCTGGAGGACTGCGGTGTGGAGCACGCATGAGATGTTGGTTGAAGTTGGTGGTTAGCACTCTTAATGAAGCTTATGAGTTGTATCGCATCTATTAAGTAAACCGACAGCGACCTACTCTGTCGGAAATACAACCTGCAGGACACCTAGAAGCCTGCTCCAAACATAATTCCAAGAGCAGCCTTCTGCTCCCTGAGAACTATTGGCACTTTGAAGGAATTCCCCCATAGAAGAAGTCCAAATCATATGTGGTACTCAACCAAAGCTGTATAGGTGGTGGCTAACATAGCGAGTTTTCTCAAAACCAATTTCTATTTGGCTAACTTAGGTTCAAGTTCCGCAATATGGAGAGACCAATTGAGTCTACTGGATAAAACAAGCAAGGTCTCATGAGTCAATCCACCGGTAAGATTCCACCGATTTAGTTTTGGTTTAGTAGCGTTGCCTCAATTCTACATTTTACTAGATCGCTAGGATATCAACAAAGAGAGGTGCTCGTCGGTACCAGCCCGAATTACAAGAGACCTGTTGTCCGTGTTTGATCAAAGTTTTGACTACTTAATTTACGTATTTCTTTTAAACTGGAAATCAATCTTTCTGCAGTGATGGAATTGATAATCATGCAGACGTTTGGGTAACATTTATAAGTTGCGGAGTATCTCAGTGCTGCTGCGCGAGCAAATTTATTTTTGCTGATACTGGTTTTTTATTGTAAGTCTGTAGGGGTTGTTTTTCTTTCGTTTTGCTTCCAAGTCTACCAAGGTAGCGGAAGCATTGTTTTCACTTTCGGAACGTGAAAATTTTTTTTGTCTCCAAAATCAAAAATTCCACTCGCATTTTGCGTTGCAGACCTTTCTGAACAATTTTAGTTCCGTGTCTGTGTGTCTGTCTGTCTGTCAGCAAATCCTTGTTACGGACAAAACTACACGAAGTTATAGTCCGATTTTGATGAAATTTTCAGGAATTGTGCGGGTTGGGGTGTAGATGGTCCCCTATAGGTTTCATGACCCCCGGATCAATAGTAGCCTCTGCGCATGCACAAACGTGAAATACTTGTTACGCGCATAACTCCGGGAGTACTTGACCAATTTCGATGAAATTTTCAGGGATTGTTCGGTTTGATGTTTAGATGGTCCCCTATGAGTTTCATGACCCCGGATCAATAGTAGCTTCTGCGCATGCGCAAACGTGAAATCCTTGTTACGCGCAAGCATAACTCCGCTTATATTTTCGGTTTGATTTTTATAAGATCAATGTCATAAAACGTGAAATCCTTGCCACAAGCATAATTATTTTTATCACTAATAATTATTTATCACTTCAGCCATCTATCCATTCAGCGTCAATGTTAATTTTTATTATTAGGTATATTTTATAGTTTGCTCAATAGTTGAACATGTCTACCTTTATTTTCTCAAGTTATGCTCCTGCATAACAATAAATTTACCCTAATTCAATATTAACTTCGCCTAATTGAACGAAGTTCTTTAGTCAATAATAATTTTCAATGATCTATACAGTCGTGTTATGGATACGAGGAAGCTATGTGCCACACCCACTTGGCAGACGTTTTTACATTTATACTGGCAAGTAGATGAAAAAGGAGAAAATTACTTCAGCTGGACTTTCGTTTGATGAAATTGAGTGCGAACCCGTCACACATTTTATTCTGCTAACCCTGGCAAAGCCGGGTAAACCATCCGGTAAATAAATAAAAAGGAGAGCGAGTGGGATTTGTTAAGGTACTGAGTGTTCCAATGCACTAAATATCGAGTTTTTTTCCCCCTTTTAGAATGATTTGCAGCTTGTTTTTAACAATATTGGTTGGAAATTGAAGCCACGGGATAACCAACGTTCTTCATTTACCTACCTGGTTTCGGAGCGAGTCGTGAAAATGATCACGGCCAGCGGTTTCATTCAATTCCATTTCGGTGAAGCGCCCGAGTTTTTGTTGCTCCCTCCCCGCTTAAGCAAACTAATCCGAAGAATGACAGCACCACTTAACCGGATGAGGACGCCGAAAACCGAGCAACATCCATTCCAAACCACTCCGACCGTCCTTGTCTTTCTGGCATTTAAATGTCGCCCAGAGAGTCACTTCAGAGATAATATTACCGGAGACTCCACTCTCCTGCCTGAGAGGCACCGAGATAAATGAACCGAACATTGTTTTTTTCCTCCTCGCCGTTAAATGGAACATTGGAAACATCTAACACGTCACGCTTATTGTTTTATGGGGGAATCTACATTCTTCATAGCAGGTAGGTACTCCTCCCTGCAATCAAGCAGTCACAACTCAAAACGTCTGACAGTTTGGGAGTGGTTCCTAGTAGGGATGGGAATCGATAGCCCATATTTCAAAAATATCGATATCATATTAAGGAGAACCGATTATTTTACATCGATATTGGGTTTTCAATATTTATCGACAATCGCTAGTTCTTAACCAATAAATCGATTTAAAAAAATCAGTAAAACAGCGCAGTTTGTTCACCTTCTTGTTGATTTATTAGCATTC
Source organism: Creontiades dilutus (assembly GCA_031894815.1). NCBI lineage: Eukaryota > Metazoa > Arthropoda > Insecta > Hemiptera > Miridae > Creontiades > Creontiades dilutus. The sequence continues at coordinate 374,996 of JAVIWC010005454.1, read as the reverse complement.
ATACTCAGTTAGAAAAAGCATAAGTATTCTTTATCTTCCCTCTTCTCATACACTCGGCAATCATCTCTACTGTTGAGGTCACAGGGAGAAAAGAACAGCAACCAAGTAATCTCCCCGAAGGATTTAAGTGCTCTATGCATATCTCCTGAAATTCAATAATCACTCTATCACCTGTGAAACACGCACGCTCCAAAGATTAGTATAAATTCAAATCATGAACGCAAGCCAATTGAAAAATAAACCCCAGTGAAAGGATTTGCAGCGTTTTTTATGGTTATCAGAATGCTTCAACCCGTGTATCGGCTACAAAGCCTTTCAGGAGTTCACTCCAGTTTCCACATTACTACATCACAACATCACTGTGTCACTAGGTTACTGATATCAACACAAAAACAATAACAAACCAAAATAACGCGAATGTTGGCACCATAAATCGGGCCATAGATCGGGAATGTTTTGATCTACGGACCTGTTGGAGGAAAAGTTTATCGTCAGATTTGAATACATTTTTGGTCAGGACGAATTTTGCTAAAGTTGTTATGAATGATGTCTTAGGTTTGTGTGGGAGTTCCCTCATGTTAAGAAAATGTGGGATTGAAGCTAAGCCTCCGTCATTGGGAATTTCTTTGTACAGTGGTGAGACATCTACTGATGCTAACAAAATCGGATAGTGTGTTTGGGTCGGCAATCGTAGGTCACGGAGGACATTCAAAAAGTGAAATGTGTCTTTCACGTAAGATGGTTGATTTTAAGAGGTTGCAGATTATTTATTTATTTATTTATTTATATGGAAACGGGTCAAGCCTAGTTACAGGAAATACAGGTTATATACGAAAATAAACATACAATAATGAAAACAATGATAAACATAGATTAATGACAAACATAAAGATCAACAGCATCAAAGAAGGACTAAAAAGCGTAAACAAGGAACAAATGTAGATATTAAATTGTCTAAATATTGTCTAAATTGGTAGACTCGGAAGCAAAAATGATGCTTAGTGGATTTCACGTTTTCTGCTGCAGAATGTGTAACATTGATTAGTGAGCAATGGAACTCATAGGCCTAACACACAAATTCCCAGGAAATTCAATCAAAATCAGCTCGAATAGAAGATCGGCTCATGCAGAAACTAAGATTGTTAGTAGGATCTGCGGACAAACAGACAGTCAAGGAACAAAACTGAATCAGAATGGTCTAAAAGAGCAAAAAATTTGTGGAAATGTTTATTTTGAAGACATTTGTTTTTCTTCTAAGCTCAGCGACCTATAGGCAGACTCGGATTCAATATTCGAATTTGTTTGCTCAAACTGTTCGGACTCATAGCGTACCCTTAGCCTTAAGGTAGGTAGGGTATTCACGTTGCACATGCGCAAACTTTATCCAAACCATCTAGATTTAGCAGACGTGAATGGCTCGCAAGACCTGCGAGTATCTATTATCACACAGAAAGAATCATTCTCAAAAGCAAGTCCAATTTCACTGTCACCAGCCTTTTCATTGAAGTCAGTCTTTTGTTGGCATCGTTTCAACAAGTTCCAACGCTCCCTTTTCCTCTTAGCTCGGAATGGAAGCGGATACAATAAATTTCGCTCTCCTAACACTCAAATGGAATCAATAACGCGGCGTAATGGGGGAATCGCCAGTCGAGGTATTGGGCGGCGGGAGGGTCCTATCTTTTTATGGCACCTGCTCTACAGCTGCCTAAATGTCTTCCCCCACGCTCTACCTTCGAAATTAAAGGGAGCGAAGAGACTCTCTCTAAATGGAGAAACCTACGGGAGAATAAATGCATGGTCTCCGATAAAATGGTTTTTATTGCCAATTCATGCGTTTTCATAACGATATGTGCCGCTTCTCCATGCAATTTTTATTGTTTCATCTCGTGAAAGGTTCAGATGTTTCCAGTGTTTGCCTTCCATCATGTGAATGATTCAAATTCGCGAGATTTACAGTCTATTGCCGGCATTTGCTTTTACTCGGGCGGGTTCAGCGTCTTTTATCTGGGACTGAACAACTTTTGATATTACCACTTGTAGATGATGGTGCAGATGCTACGTTCATACCTATCCGTTAAGCCTTGATATGGAATATACGAATTGTTTCAGTAATAGTTTTTCACCGAAAAGTATCGCATCGGTACTTTTAATATTGATGATAACTGGTCATATGGTTGGGCTCAAAGAGCAGAGTAAATTAACACTGTATGGTACTCAATTTTATTTACAAAGTAACCATTTGTTGGTATGGTAGTTTTTTTTAAGACGTATTTTTTATGTGGTTGCGTCACAATAATTGTAACATATAACCAGTTAAGTTACACAGTATTTTATCTTATAAATTACACATACGGTAACTGGTTGTTAATTAAGAAATGTTCAACTCTCACGACACTCGAATTCCTGCACCTTTCATGAAATTTATAAGTCTTTTGTGGTCTGCAACCGTTTCGTAGAAATTCTGTGAGGTCTCTGTAGCAACCGTTCCAGTTGTTATTAGAACCGCTTAGTCGTTCCAACGTTCCTTGTGCCCAAGTACGCCACTGTCCTCAAAAAGCCGTAGTGCATCCCTGGGACCAGCCAAATGAAAACTGGGAAAGAGTTCATGTGGACTACGATGGGCCCTAGGACGGCCACTTCCTGCTCATGTGCGTCGATGCCAAATCCAAATGGGCAGAAGTACGATTATGCCGTGACGCACCCTTCTCTGCATCTACCATCTTGCTACTTGAAAATATTTTTTCGGTACACGGATACCCCTCAGTTTTAGTCTCCGACAATGCAGTAATTTTCAAGAGTGAGGAGTTTCAAAGACACTGCCAAGACCGAGGTATATTCCAAAAATTTAGTGCCCCCAACCATCCAGCTACAAACGGACTCGCTGAACGCAGTATCCGAACTTTAAAAAGAAAGCTGAAGGCTGCAGCGGATGAACATTGTTCTCTAAGTGAGAAAGTTCAAACCATTTTATTTCGCTATCGTGCTACCCCGTTAGCCTCAGGACAATCGCCTGCTGAGCTGTATCTGAAAAGAAAACTAAGAATCAGTCTGGATGCTCTCCTGCCGAACCGTGAAGCAGTGAGACCTGCCACTCCATCTTCTGCCTCACGTATTCGTTCTCTTCAATAGGGAGAGAGAGTCCAGGCTAGTATTCATCAGGGGAATCGTGATGTTTGGATGTTTGGTACAGTGACACGGAAGCTGGGCTCTTGTCACTACATAGTTGAGCTGGATTCTGGACGGTCATTGAAGCGACATATTAACCAGCTCATTTCAACTCTGGTACCTAAAAAACAGGTGGCATTTACTCCTCAACCACCGAAATTTGGGGTTCCATTTACCAATAATGGCTCGTCAAATGGTCCAGGCTTGAATCATGGAGATGCCCCTGCTACACAACCCTACGATCATCCAGGGACAACAGACCGTCATCAACAGTCCGTCGATCAGCCAGACAACGCCGTCAACCTCCGTACCTCCGGGATTACATACTCAACCACGTCGAATGTCATTTTATTCAAGTGTGAGAGAATGTAGCAACCGTTCCAGTTGTTATTAGAACCGCTTAGTCGTTCCAGTTGTCATTAGTTACCGTTCAATTCAGTCTGTCAAATTCAAGTCTCAAGATACGTGTCATGTTCGTCAAATCTTATATCAATACATCTTTCTTCATTGTGCCTTATTCGAGTTAGTAGTTTATTGTAATATTGCGTGCTCTTTTGGTCACCTTAAAGTCACAACAGTCTCGGTCTACAAAGGGACTTAGTAGAGTTATTTCTTCTTCGTACAGTGGACACTCTTGTCATTTGTGCGTCATGTCTTCTAATTGGTCTTCGCAGAACTCACATTTAGGAAACTCGCTTAGGCCAATGAGGTACAGGCTGCGATTCACCTGACCGTGGCCACATCGCACCCTGACCAACTGGACCATGTCACTTCTGGATAGTTGCATATTCAACAATTTCGGTTTTTTATGAACCTGGGACATTATTTCATAATGGTATATGCCCTTATCCATCGAATATGCGTCATACCTGGTTTGCCATTCATGGACAGCAATCGCTTCCACAGCACGTAATGCATCTGTGAGACTGATTGGGGCCTGGGCACGTTTTTCTCCTGCTGCACTTCCACGTTTGGCTGCTTGATCAGCTCTATCATTTCCTCGTAGATCTATATGTGAGGAAATCCACTGGATAGTAATAGGTCTTGATGCGTTCCGTACTAATTTGGCAATGTCATATGCTATATAATTTTTGCATTGACCTTGGTGAATCTGTGAGAGCTGCTGACATGCAACTTTTGAGTCGGTTAGAATCACAATCTCTTGGGTGAACCTTCGTTTCATGGTCTCTTCCAGAGCTATCTTTATGGCACACATTTCAGCGCTACTGATCTGGAATGATGTTTGTAGGTTATACGAAGATGATAGGTCAGTTTCTGCATCATAAATACCCACTCCCACTCCAGTCGCTCCCTTTGATGCGTCAGTGCATATCTTGTAATGTGAAGCGTATTTTCCTGCTAGCATAGCTACAATGAATGCTGCAAGCTCCCTCAAAGATATATTACGTTTCGATTCATTTATTCCAGGGACAGAGCAGTTCACATTCAATGTTACCATTGACACAGGCACATCCAAAGTGTAAAGAAGAGGTAGAGGTGAGCCTGAATGGTCCCCTGAAAAGGTTGTGTGTTCATTGTTTTGTTAGGTTGGAAGGGGGTTAGTGTTTTTAAAAGTAGGTTCAGGTCATAATTGCCTACTGGGTACCTGGTATGGTAGTTATAAGTCGTCATTTGTCGGTATAATATCTACAAAACATCATTGTTCTCCGGTACCTAGGTAATTGTTCCTTGGTTTGTGAGGAAATGTGGAAAATAAAGAAAGTTGGTAACCTAGTGACAGATTCTATCGATTCCATTTATGTTCCAACTTGACCAGTTTGAAATTAAGATCTGTTGTTCATTCATATTAAAATATAGGTACTCCTATGTGATTTCATAAAATCAGATTCACCAAAGGTTTATAAAAGATGAAAATTTGAATGACGTAAGCCCGTTTCTCTATGAACTTTCTAAAACTAAGAAAGCTGTTGTCATAATTTACCGAAATCCTCATACATTTATCATAGCCAAACTCTCGTCCGTCATTTCCACTTCTCGACTAAACTTCCGTAAAGTTGATTTTTTCTTTTTTGAAAATGATTCCGCGGAGCAGAAAGTGTATTCGAACGGGTGGTGGGGTCTTATTCAACCTTCGAAAAGTTTTGAGTAGCGAAGAAGAACTAGAAGGATTAATAAAAATTCGCGTCTGAGCCATATCTCTAATCCTCGGGAAAAAAGGCAGCGAAAGTCTTGATGAGCGGGTGAAATATTGTTTTTCTAATGGAACTACTCTCTAGAACCGGACTGGGGTTGAGAACCAGAAGAGTTGAAACAACGCAGACTACTAAATAACCTTCAAGAGAAATACTCCCACTAATTAAATTGATTTGAAAAGATATAAAACTTCAAAAACGATAGCTGCCTAATTTATTCAAGCATCAACTAGTATAATTACTCTGAAATAGAGGAGAGAGCACGTACGACCGAAAAAGTTCCAAATGGGCATTCGCAGTGTTGATCAGCTCTACCAAAAAAATGCTGCAAATTCTTTCACTGGGGTTTATTATTCAATTGGCTTGCGTTCATGATTTGAATTTATACTAATATTGGGAGTGTGCGTGTTTCACAGGTGATAGAGCGATTATTGAATTTCAGGAGGCACACAAATATGATCAACTGATCAATCCAAATAGGTATTTTGGTTGAGAACAGATTTACATGCTCTATGCATATCTCCTGAAATTCAATAATCGCTCTATCACCTGTGAAAACATGCACACTCCCAAGCTTAGTATAAATTCAAATCATGAACGCAAGCCAATTGAATAATGAACCAAAGTGAACGAATTTGCAGCGCTTTTTTATGGTTATCAGAATACTATACGGCTTTTAGAGTTCAGACGTTCACTACATCACTAGGTTACTGCAATCAAACAAAAACAATTTTTTACATCGAATTTGATTGTTTTCGATTCATCATGGTTATCAGAATGCTTCAACCCGTGTATCGGCTACAACCCTTAAAGCCTTTTAGGAGTTCACTCCAGTATCCACGTTCACTACATCACTACGTCACTAGGTTACATATCAACACAAAAACAATAATAAACCAAAATAACGCAAATGTTGGCACCATAAATCGGGCCATACATCGGGAATGATTGTTCATTCGATTCATCATGGAAAGTTCTTAAAAAAAAAAAGTCCAAATTTTGGCCGCCTTGACGTTTTTTGAGGTTTTTAGGGATTTAACAAAACTTTGACAACCGTTAAAGGGCACTTTAAATTAAGTGCGAGCGCTTTCTGAAGAATTGGGGCGTTGTCGGACCAACATGGATTTTTCCTGAAAATTTCAGCTTTTTTGCTTCAGCCGTTTGGGAGAAATCGTGCGTGCGGCATACTGCATACGGTGCACGGACGGAAAAATTTTTATTGCAGATTCGGATTCTACACCCTTTGAAACGTAAACCATGAAATTCTCAGGGGGGGTTAGAATTTTTTTTTAAGAGCGATTACAATTGTTTATTATTGAATAATAAACCAAAATTAAAGAACAGAAAAACGGTGTTGTAAAACATTGTACGATTTTGACCGTATCTACAGTGAACGGAAGGCGCTAGGAACTCTCTGATGCCAATAAACAGCTTTTGTTATTTAAAATATTTTGCCTTCAACGGTAAAATATACTCATATCTTGTTGGTAAACAGTTTCATAGAAACAACAAATGTTTGTAAACAGCGATAGACCAGTGTTATTACCAAATGTGGAATACGTTTCCTAAGCCATCGATTTATATTAGTTGGTTGAGTATAAAGTTGTCTACTATTACGAAGTTCGTTTTCGAAATAATTCGGCCCCGGGTGGAACATGTTTTCAGGAAGAAAGAAGAGTCGTTTCAGTGTGATAGACCCTATAAAGAAACAGAAGAGAATATGTCTTTACGTTTTCAGAGTCATACAGGTTCAAAAGAGCATAAGATATAGTAGGTCTACGTAAAACGTAGAAGAGAGTACAAATATATATCTAGAACTAGTGCGCTTTGAGCTGCATCATTGATTATGACCATTATGATGATGATCATCATCATTTCTTTATAATCAAGTCCCAAAACCACCATAATTTTCAGAAGAGATGAAAAAGCAAGGTGTAAAAAAACGTCTGCCAAGTGGGTGTGGCACATAGCTTCCTCGTATCCATAACATGACTGTATAGATCATTGAAAATTATTATTGACTAAAGAACTTCATTCAATTAGACGAAGTAAATATTGAATTAGGGTAAATTTATTGTTATGCAGGAGCACAACTTGAGAAAATAAAGGCAGGGCAAGTTCAACTATTGAACAAACTATAAAATATACCTAATAATAAAAATTGACATTGACGCTGAATGGATAGATGACTGAAGTGAATGGATAGATGACTGAAACGGACCATCGAGGCTAAAAAATATAAATTGACAGTTGACAAATTGACGCTGAATGGATTGATAAATAAAGTGATAAATTGACATCATAGCATTTCGAAAAATAAAATATATGCATCGTTCAATGATGGTTCAATATGGTTCGATCCAAGCTCGAGGCTAAAACTTTATTTTCTCTTTATTACTCACGACGACCATGTTTAAATCAGTCCGAACAATCCCTGAAAATTTCATCGAAATCAGTCATGAACTCCCGGAGTTATGCGTTAACAAGGATTTCACGTTTGCGCATGCGCAGAGGCTAAAATTGATCCGGGGGTCATGAAACCTATAGGGGACCATCTACACCCCAACCCGCACAATCCCTCAAAATTTCATCAAAATCGGACTATAACTTCGTGTAGTTTTGTCCGTAACAAGGATTTGCTGACAGACAGACAGACACACAGACAGACACGGAACCAAAATTGTTCAGAAAGGTCTAAAACGCAAAATGCGAGTGGAATTTTTGATTTTGGAGACAAAAAAAATTTTCACTTTCCGAAAGTGAAAACAATGCTTCCGCTACCTTGGTAGACTCGGAAGCAAAATACCGATGACCCAACTAAGGTGGTATACAAAAAACCGATGATCTAACTAGGAAGTGTAAAAAATACCGATGATCCGAGGGAGAGAACAAAAATCATGATTCGGGTAATGGGTAAATCACCCTTAGAAATGCTGCAAGGGTTTGGAAGGACTCCAGGAACTTGTACCCAAAACTGCCAACAATAGTTGAGGCGTTTAAAATGAAAACTCGATAGATCCACTTTTGCACATTTTTTAACTTGAACCGCCGTCGTAAGGATGAACATCAACTATTTCCAATGTCCTTCCACACTGGTTATGTCATTGCTTCAAGTTGCTTACGTAAGCAAAAAATGGGGATTTTGTGTTGGATCTGACTGGATTTGACTCCATTGATTTTAGAAACAGTTTTGTTGATAACTTGGTCAAGTTTCAAAGCTTTTTATTTGTCTTTCGTTAGTGTAGAACTACGTTTTCTTCAAAAGTTATCTGAAAATGTGATTTAGACTATCTTTAATATAGCTTTTCCAAGTCGAATTGAGAATTTTTCAAACGGAATTGAGAATTTTCCAATCATAATTGAGATTTTTCCAAACCAATTTGAGAATTTTCCAAATCCCTTGGAGAATATTCCAATCTAAGAAACTTTCACTACTAAAAAGGAAGAGGAAGTTTTCCAAACCGAATTGACAATTTTTTAGGACATTCCAAGACTTTTATTGAAAACAAAATTAGTGAAGCAAAATGAAAGAGTAGCACTTTATGATGTAATCAACATTGAAATCAAAAAGACAAAATGAACGAAGAACACTTCATAAAAATTACGCTCTTGTTAAGAACAGAAAAAATCGAGGCCACTCTGCGTTTGGCTGGTCTGTTGAAGTCTATTGATGGATATGTTCCTACAGCTAACCAATGCAGCTGCTGGGAACCCTCTTTACAGAATTCTCTCCTAAACAAGACCCCCATTTTTCTTGTCATATTTACGATGCATTCTTCGTTCATTTTGTATTTTTAATTTCAATGTTGATTTGTTCATAAAGTGCTATTCTTTCATTTTGCTTCACTAATTTTGTTTTCAATAAAATTCTTGGTTTGCCTTAAAAAATTGTCAATTCGGTCTGGAAAACTTCCTCTTCCTTTTTAGTGGCGAAAGTTTAATTGATTGAAAAATTCTCAAATTGATTTGGAAAATTCTCAAATTGATTTGGAAAATTCTCAAATTGGTTTGGAAAATTCTCAAACTGGTTTGGAAAAATCTCAATTTGGTTTGGAAAATTCTCAATTCGACTTGGAAAAGCTATATTATTATTTATTTATTTATTTTTTTTTTTTTTAATAATGAAAACTTTATTGTCAAAAAATAGACATTACAGTTGCTCGAAACAATTTGGGGTACAGTAGGTGAAAGACCTAATTAACCTGTCACTTGAAGAGAGGTGGCAATCCAATGATTGTCCTACATTAAGGCGTTACAGAGATGACTAGTTCATGCGGGTATAAATTAAATAACAAAGATACAACAAATTAGTAGGTATTAACACAGAGCAGATAATATCACAGAAAGTCTTGCGGTCTTTTGCGCTTCAGACGGCGTTCATTTGGTGGAGGTGGGCCGCTGGTACTAAGATCGACGAGAAGTGGGTTTGGGTGCATTCTCATCGAAGAGTGGAGGTTGGTATTAGCAGACCTTAGTACGCAGTTCACCTCATTGACGTCCAAGTCGGTATGTAGTGTGGAATTACGGACGTACCAAGGTGCGTCCGTGATTAATCTTAGTACTCTGTTTTGAGTTGTCTGAATTCGCTTCAAATGAGTTTTTGGGGTCTTTTTTGGAATGTCCCCGCATTGCCTTCAACATGTCTAAGGAATGTACTGAAGGATAAAATTATAAGCTGCAAACGAATTTGGTACCCTTCAACGGGTTTTTTATTGGTTTTTATCTTTATTCATAATATTACACACATAGAAATCAAAAGCTGAATGAAACAAAACACACTGTTTTTATTACTCTGGGGGCCAAAAAGAAACAATGTCTTTAAATATTTGGTCATATAGGTCTTGTCCCATATATCTGTTCCTCCACATAAATTCACATAAATATGAGTCCAACATGTTTCGACTGGTTCCACATTCTTTCCTGTTGCGCCGTTTAGCCGACGCCCACAGTGACTCGATTCGCTGAGTATGTGCTCCAGTCTCGGAGTTCACAAACTCTTGAGAATGGTTTACCGTGAGATGTTTAAATTTCATACCAGGAATTTCCTCTATTCCATGATACGAAGCCCACTGGTCAGACATGATGGTCGTCCCTGGGTTGATACATTCGCGGATAACACTTAACAGCGTGTTAGCGGTGCGATCAGGAACTGCGTACATAAAGCATTGTTTGTTCTCCCTACATATTCCACCAAACGCCCATTGTTGTGGATATACGCAATAGAAAACTGTTTAAAAATGCGGGGACATTCCAAAAAAGACCCAGTTTTTGCGGCGGACCCCCAAATTCCACAAGAATACATCCACATGGGGCGAATTAATGAGAGGTAGATGAGACGCTTGGTTTCTAGACTAAGAGTGGATTTCCTACCCAGGCTGCTTATTCTGTGCCTTATTCTTCTTACTAGCCGCTCTATATGCTCCTTCCAAGTTAGCTTATCATCCAATGTCATACCCAGATATTTACCCTGCAGGACTACACGCGGATGGTTGAGAGATGGTGTCTTAAGTGGAGGGTGGTAATGAGCCCCGTAAGTCAACCCTAGTCAACTTCACCCTGCGACGCAGACGAACAACCTCCACTCAAATAATCTTTAATATGAATATAAAAAATCTTGAGGTAAATGCCTGTTGAAAATCTTGACTCGCCGGAAATCTTTGCGGTACGTTTTCAGACAGATCTAACTAGTTTTGAAGCAAGAGCATCAAGCCATTTGTAGAAATTCATCAAAAAAACATTTCCGAAGAAACTGAGCTACCTGGTTTTGATTCTAAACGCCCTAATTGTTGTCTTCTTCAGTCAATATTAACTCACGTCTGAAATACTGATGTTGCAGGTTATAAGCAGCTTTGCGGTGTTGGTTCTATTCTACTTAGTACCTCCGTCAAAACGAGATGATGTCGTCACTGAAACTTGCTACCCAACAGTATTCATGCTGCTATTCTTTCGAGTGCTGACCTCCCCGACGGCAAAAGTGTCCTTTTACTACAGTTTCTACATCAATACGGTTGTTGTTGCTCTGTATAGCGTTGTTGGTTAGTATTGCTGAGTACATTACTTTTTTTTTGAGTGATTTTATTTATTGCAACTGATTGTAGGATACATCATCTAGCAATATTTTATCTCATAAATGGACACGCTGATGGCGTTCGGGTCATCCATAAACGTTTCAGGCACGAACGACCTGTTCATGGGCTTGGTGGGCCACCCGAAAGAGAGCAACATCTACAAGCACTACGGCAGGCTGTACATGATGCTGGTCACCTGCTTCCTCGTCGTCGGGGACGTCATCTACACCGAGTTTTTCGAGCACAACGTTCGCCTCCTCCCAGAAGAGAAGTCCGTGGGAGACTCGATGAGGGCCAAAGTCGAGGCTGCCGTCAAGAAATACAACGAGGAGGCGGCCAAAAAGGAGAAAGAAAAAAAACAATCTGAAGCAGAAGTAGTGAAAGAAAAAGAGAAGCCTCCCGAGCCGTCCGCAAAGGCAGGACCTGACGTTCTGGTTATTCCAGGTTCGGAAGATGATTTAGCCAACAAGAAACCCCAGCGGTGGTTTTAACGTAATCTCCAAAATCGATTCAACATTAAAATCAAGCAAACTTTCCTTAAGTAATTTGGGGTGTTTAGATAAATAACTTGAAAACCTGCATAATATTGGCTCCTCTACTTCGAGATCTCCTTCCCATATGCAGGGTGTTACCCTGAGGAACCTTCTATTGGCTAGGAATAGATTCTACAACTCATTTCTGACCAAAATTGCCTCCTAGATTGTTTAGAAGCTTCCTTTTCGAGTTATTTTAATTTTAAGATTTTTTTCGTATTTTCGATCTTCATTCACTAAAACCGCCATAACTTCCTTACTTACCGAAGAAAAAGTTAATTTTGATTGTACCGTTGGAAAGAGCATTAAATTTTCCATTTCCCTTGTGTATTAAAAAAATTTTGTAGGTTGGTTCAATTGGTGAAAAATCAATCGGAAAAGTGAATTTTGTCAAATATTCAGAATGACCACTTTCTTCATACCCTGTGAAAGTACCACTTATTCGATGTATATTTAAAAAATACATGAATTCCAACACCAAACTTATCTTTGGATGAAAAGAACATTTTTTGTTATAAATGTCGATTTTCATAGGAAAAGCCATTTCCTCCTTCATTAAATGAAATTTTCTCTACTAAACTTTACTGTACTACCTATGATGAGTATATCCTTGAAAATTTATTCTTATTTTAAGAATACAGGCTAAATTTTATGAGTAGCATTTTATTAGACCTACAGACTCTGTAGTACAGAGTATGACAAAAAAGTGGTCATCTGAATATTTGACAAAATTCACTTTTCCGATTGATTTTTCACCAATTGAACATAACTACAATATTTTTTTAATACACTAGGGAAATGGAAAATTCCTAGCTTGTGGAAGGTTCCTCGGTTTAACACCCTGTATAGAGCAGCGACAAACACATTTCCACTTTTTCCGATCCCGGTCATAAAACTTACTGCAAACAAAACCTTGAATTTTCTTTGATATTTCTTGCCAAATCGCCTTTCGTCTTCTTGGAGGATGGCCCCCAGCTGTGCTTGTTTCGGGTACCGTTAGCAATTTTTTGAGCAGTTATTGCGAATAACGCTTCCAAGCATATTTCAACACGGTTGAATTTAATTCTTAGCATCAGTGACGGTGAGCCCATAGTAAACAGAAATCTAGCCGACAACAGAAGGAGATGTCCATGTAACTTTGCTTCAAATTATGCAGGCATACATTGTTCAATTGTTTCAACTGCGTGAGAGCGCATATAGGGAACTTTCTGAGAGTTAATTTCGCAAAACTCATCCATTTCTGAGTGGTATTTCTAAAGTAACGGAAATTTCTTGTAGTGAGTAAGCACAAGTTTGAAGTAGCAACCAACTTCCATTCCAGAATATCATTACATCAAAAACTTTAGGAGATGCACCATCCCATGCACTGCCATAGGTACGTCTGCAATAAATTCGGTAGGGCAATCCATCGTCCAACCAGTAACAAATTTGAGCTTGCGCAGTAGCAAGAACCTGTACAATCACTTCTGAAATACTTGAGCCTTGATTTGGAGTCCTGAGACAAACTTGAGACTCCTTGAGCCAGATCGAGCATTTTTAATGTTTTAGAATACTTACGTTGCCCATGCACATAATACACCATCGTATGGCACTGAAACACAAGTTCTTTTGAACTTTCCAACTGGCTGCCATATGTTTACCCATTGAAGTATTTGTATTTATTTTTCTAATTTTTATTATGTGCCAATTAATAATTCTTGATTCTTAGGACCAGGAAATCGGTAAGGAATCGAGAAAAACTATCTGAAAATGTCACCATTAAGAAACAAATAGAGAGACATACAAGAAACCAGATCGTTTCTGAACATTTTGAAATAAAAAACTCGAGTGTAAATTTGCATTTTACTGATTGGATAAATCATTTTCACATGTAGTCTGAAGCATTGGTTGACTTACTTACTAAAGGAAGGTTGCTTATCCTAGCTATAATTCTTTGCGTTATGGGATTCGAGAGTTCAATCAAAAGAACTGGTTTCTGTTGAAACTATTCATACAAAAGCATCTTAAATAAGGTCATTTATATGGTAAATATGGTGCATTATGGTCAACATTTATGAAACTACCATTGTATTTATTTACCAAATTTTACTCCGAGTACATATTTTTTATTTCAATTTCTACATTGAAATGAATTCTTAACCGCACAAGGGGGAACTACCTCCGTTAAACTAACACTTCATCAGGAAAGGGAAGCAATATTTGCAACAAAACTATGTGATACTTTGGAAGGTAATACGCAAGGTTAAGTAAACAAAAATGGAAAATTATTTATGAAAAAGCTTATAGGACGGTGAGTATGTGCACATACTAATCGCTTGCATATTTCTATGAGAAATGATTAGAATAGTTAAATACAAGTGATATGAAAGATTCATGATCTCTTGTTAGGTAAAAGTGATTAGCATACATCTCTGAAGTAGCAGAAGGATTTTAATTAGACTTATTCTAGCTAGTGAAGCCGTAGTCCACATCATATTCGTTGGTTACAGTAGGAACTGCGAATTTGCATTAAGGCACTACTTTCAATTTGTCATACTCTTCCCAAACGTGTATCGCCCCTGAAAAAGGTTCGCACACATTGATGCACGAAATCTTCAATGTGTTACATCACATGGAATCCAAAATCCGTACTGATGAAACGAGATTTCCGAAAATCAGGGCGATCCAATTGTTGATTGTACGAACGATTTACTCTCTACTTGATTTATTTCATAAAAATAAGTTTAACGTAACGATCCCATGCATCTAATTACCTACAAACTAGCTGTAATCTTGAATAATTTCCTACATTCTAATTTTATTGGGTATAGTTTTTACTGACACTCAACTAATGACGAGAATCATTAGTGGAATCTCTAACACCACCCCGACCTACCTGGCGACCATCTTGGGGGAAATATGTTTTTATCGTTCTTTCCAAATAAATTACGTAATCTATTTTACAGTAAGAGATAGTGGTTAAAACCAAATGTATAATAGTAGCAGGATTATTCCCAGGAGTACACTGAAGACGATGTCATTGCTGAGCATGAAGAGGGCGGCAGAAATTATTATGAGCATAATCGTGTGATAACCGAAATCCACGATGCACCATCTGAAACAGAAAACCATGTTATATCAGAGCACCGAATCGTTCATAGAAAAATATTGGCAGTTGCCTATTCAGTTGCTTTATGTATCACAAGCACATTACACACCCACAATGTGGATAGTTTCAGAACATGAAACAGAAGTGTGCTACACCTAGATACAGGGATCAATTGTTTTTGAAATGGATACTACGAGCTGAAAGAAGGGGATTGAAGAGGAGGGCGCCTCACCCCCTAGAAGGGCAGGATCAGAAGTTTCAGCCCTCAAAAAACCATCAAAAAACGCTTCAGTTTAGAAATCGCATATTGGAGGTAGTGAGGAATGAAGACGCGATTGTCATGATGAGAGACAACGCTCATTTTCTCCTTGACGCTTACGTCAACAAGCAGAATTGCAAGTATTGGGCCGACATTAATCCACGGGAATCACACCAGCAACCTCTCCACAGTGACAAGATAATCGTTTGGTTACCTTCAGAGTAACACACTGTTAACTGGAACACACTTCAGTATAACTTGCACAGCACAATTAGGTCCAGTGGCTTGTTACGCTTGAGGCGCAGCAGTTCTCCTTCGTTGTCCAAAACGTTGAGCATCTCCGGGTTCTTGTGCTGATGGAGGCGTTTTTCGTGCTTCTGGGCGTATTTTATGATGATTTCGTTGACTGTTTCCAGTCTTAGGTTACGATGAATGTCATCATTTCGCATATACCAGGGGTTACCAACTATGCTTCTCAGATTCTTTCACTGGGGTTTATTTTTTAATTGGCTTGCGTTCATGATTTGAATTTCTACTAAGCTTTGGAGTGTGCGTGTTTCACAGGTGATAGAGCGATTATTGAATTTCAGGATGCACACAATATGATCAACTGATCAATCCAAACAGGTATTTTGGTCGAGAACAGATTTACGTGCTCTATGCATATCTCTTGAAATTCAATAATCGCTCTATCACCTGTGAAACACGCACACTCCAAAGCTTAATATGAATTCAAATCATGAACGCAAGCCAATTGAATAATAAATGACAGTGGAAGAATTGCAGCGTTTTTTATGTTTATCAGAATGCATCAACCCGTGTATCGGCTAAAAATCCTTTTAGGAGTTCGCTCCAGTATCCACAGTACTACATCACTACGTCACTAGGTTACTGATAGCAACACAAAAACAATAATAAACCAAAATAACGCAAATGTTGGCTCCATAAATCGGGCCATACATCGGGAATGGTTTGACCTACGGACCTGGGAGGGGCTCATTCGATTCCTCGTGGAGTATTCTTCAAAAAGAGTATAAATTTAGGCCGCCTTGACTTCTTTTGAGGTTTTTAGGGATTTTACAAAACTTTGACAACCCTTAAAGGGCACTTTAAATTAAGTGAGAGAGCTGGCTCAAGAATTGGGGCGTCGCCGGACCAACATGGATTTTTCCTGAAAATTTCAGTTTTTTTGCTTCAGCCGTTTGGGAGAAATCGTGCGTACGGCGGACGATTTCTAACGGACTAAAAAAAATTTTTTATTGCAGATTCGGATTCTACACCCTTTGAAACGTAAACCATGAAATTTTCAGGGGGGGGGGGGGGGGTTAGAATTTTTTTTTTTTTCAAGAGCGATTACAATGGTTTGTTATTGAATAATAAACCAAAATCCAATGTATCCTCATAGAAAAATATTTGTAAATAATACAATAAATAAAATAGCAGTGAAAAATGAGGGAGAAGGAAGATATTTCTGATGACAGTTGGTTATTCACAGTTACTTTCCTAGAAGTATTTACTGAGTTTTAAACCTTTTATCCACTATTTACTATTTACCTTCGCTTATTGAGAAGATTGTAAGACTCGAAAAATCTCGTATCGGAAATCGTCTTGATGGCGTTCCAAAGGATGAAAAGAAAAGAAAGCTTTACATTGGGGGAGGAGAT
Source organism: Creontiades dilutus (assembly GCA_031894815.1). Lineage (NCBI taxonomy): Eukaryota > Metazoa > Arthropoda > Insecta > Hemiptera > Miridae > Creontiades > Creontiades dilutus. Next base: position 358,066 of record JAVIWC010005454.1, on the reverse strand, counting down.
GAAGAAGGAAGTATTGAAAAGAGTAAAGTTGTTACGGGAAAATGAGGATTTTGAAAGAAGTTAGTTCGAGATTACAAAAACTCGAAAGAATTGCTAGGATCGTTGAGGTAAAGAGAGAGAAAAAGTTCCGCGAAGTGGAAGCGCCACCGATTCCTAGGGTTTTAGATCGCTTCCCTAACGTAACTTGAAGTTTAGAGATGAATTACCAGTGGGTTCCATTCTTGGAACGCTATACCTATTTAGCAGTGACTAGTTACTACCTAACAAGAAAAAGTCAATACTACTCAACGGTAATTGTGTCAGTACTTAATAACTTAAGTTCGCTAGAGTGCCCTAGTGAATCATAAACAAATTTACCTAATTGGTGTTCCTTCATTAGGACGGTAAAACTAGAACAACAATCCATGGATGCACGAGGCGCCGAGTAATTAAACAAAGTACCATTGGCCACGTCTATTATAATGGTGCTTTGTATATTACAATGGTACTGTATAATTATACTTAAATCAGTGATTTACGTGGAAGGGTTATCATTATTGTTATTTTTGAAAATATGAAACTTTCTATCTTTTAACCCCCCCCCCCCCCCAAACCCACAGCTTGAATAGATGTTACTTTCTATTATGTACTACTAGCAGTTGATGGAACGATCCAGATCTAGTATTACGGTAGGATATTGGTACATTCAAAATGAAAGGCAAACAGATCATGGTAAACAGATTTTGCTTCTTTCCTAACTACCAAATATAAGCCAGTATTCCTGCAAGAAGTCCGAAACATTTTTGTCGACCAAAATCAAAAACGTCCAATTCCTTTGGTGAGTTTCACAACTTGCTGATCAATTTGGTACAAAATACAACTTGCTGATTAATACTCAAAAGCAAATACGACAGGCGACGAAGTTGGAAAGTCAAAAATGAAATCAAAAGGTCCCTTTCAAAGTTGACTTTAGATTCGGCACTCGGGGTCCATCCTGATTTGTATCGCCGACTTAAAAATAGATCCCATCAGATAGCAAAGCGTGAGGAAGAAAAGAGAAAGGGTTGCGACCGTGCATTGTGCGGCTTGAGGAACCATTACCGCGAAATCTGATAAAGTTACCGGCTAACAGATTGTCATTCTAATGGGGAAGTAGTCGAGTTGGCGGGCATAACGGAATTTAAGAAAGTGATGATTTCAGTTTCATTATTACAATCTTGGAGCCCGGACCCAAAAATATGTCTGATTATATCGTTTATACATATAGCACTTGCTGGTTTTCATATCGTTGCCCTGATCAGGACAATAAAATACATGAAACCAAATTTATTACCCACCAGTTTACTAGTTGACCGCAAGAATAGAAGTACCCGTTTCTTCACAGCACCGATTTAGCACGATTCAATTTCAGACCCTGTGCCACTGGAGGGCAAGTTTCCTTTTAGAACAACCACAATTAAATGAGAAAGTAATTTGAACGCAGAAGGCCTATATATATTTTTTTAATGTAACTTCATAACCACAGCTTCTGATCGATACTTGACAAATTAATCTTATACATGCGATAGGACAGCTTGTCTGTATGTTTGGTTATATTTTAGATGCATTAATCCGACCGAAATTAGTTTTTTTACTACATTCGTATGACTTGAGAGGTTTTAGGCTTTCATTTACCATGGATACAAGTTTGTACAAAAAGAAAGACTAGGATGCTGTGATGCTGATCCTAGGTTGCTGGGTTCATTCATCATCAAACCTATCAATATCTCAGAAAAGTCTAGCTGAAGTCCTATTATGCAGGACATTTTTCCTCTAATATCTCCATAATTGGGTACTTGCTTGTGGTACAAATGAAAAGAATGGAATAATTCAACTTTTCGAAAAGAGATTGAAGAAGAATGGAATGAAGCGATGAAAATAGAGAAGTCTATGAATGCAAGAACGAAAGGGAAGTGAAGCAAGATATGTAGAAATGCCAAGGAATAGGTAAGGAAAGGACGCAATAGATAAGAAAGGGCCATAGATCGGGAATGGTCTGACCTACGGACCTGTGGAGGGGCTCATTCGATTCCTCGTGGAGTATTCTTCAAAAAGAGTACACATTTAGGCCGCCTTGACTTTTTTGAGGTTTTTAGGGATTTTACAAAACTTTGACAACCCTTAAAGGGCACTTTAAATCAAGTGAGATAGCTGGTTCAAGAATTGGGGTGTCGTCGGACCAAGATGGATTTTTCCTGAAAATTTCAGATCTTTTGCTCCAGCCGTTTGGGAGAAATCGTGCGTACGGCGTACGGCGGACGGACGGAAAAATTTGTATTGCAGATTCGGATTCTACACCCTTTGAACGTAAACCATGAAATTTTCAGGGGGGTTAGAATTTTTTTGCAGAGCGATTACAATGGTACTATTATTGAATAATAAACCAAAATGACCGAACCTGTGATGCACTTGGAAGTTTTTGATTCAAAATGTAGACTTTTCCGTTTTTTTCAGGGGTCATCTTTGACAAAAGAAAAATTGTTTATACCCAAAAATTCTTCTTGCATGGCTTCTGGAACATATTCAACGTTGATATGGAAAGGTTCTGTGAAAGTCTGTAAATATGTTCGACAGCAGTGTTGGGGAAGTATTTCCCGAATTCATCAATGAGCGTCTCCAAAGCCCTCGTCCTGAGTTTGGGCAAAAACGAGCTCGCTACCAATTTTGTCGCGAAGAACGGTCACACGCTCCCAGGTTGGGAATCTATGTTCCACGAGAAATCGGAAGAAATAGAAAGTGTAGAACTGAGTGGGCGGTGACAAGACATGCCAAGAACTTATTTAAGCCGAATGTCGAAGTTAGCGCCGAGTTGAGGAAAGAGATGCTCAAGGGGGATCCAGACATCATCTGTTTTATTCCGATTTCTGACTGAACTACTTACAAATCTAACATCAATCCGGGACGTGTCAGCAATCCTGACCAATCCTGACGGCATCCTGATCAATTAACCCTGAAGAATTGTATTAAGGAATTAATCTATCAAAAACGAAATTTCAAAAACTTTTTTGTTGGATTAAGATAGAAATTAGTTCCCTGGATCGAATGAGAACACTACGGTTGCTGTACGATTATCCGTTCGCTCACATTTGAAAAACCTCATCTCAGTAAAAATAGGTCGTCTGTGGTTAGGCAGATGGTTGGGCAGGAGTGCCGGGCTGCATATCCCGTTCGATGGGAGGTCTGAACTGGCGGCCGCCAAAGTATTTTCATCTTGGAAGTAATTGCGATGCGTGTAGTTTGTAAATGTACCACGGACGTCTAATATGCGTAGATAAGTGATTTACGTAGAAGGGCTATCTAACACAGAAATATAACCTCTTTGGAATAATTTGTAGCGTATTCATCTCTGCGTGTTCTCTGCACACGTTATTGATATGCGAGGCTTCAAATGTTTGATCGTATTAAAATACTCTGAAGAACGGGGAAATCCGTGGCGTCGCGCCACACAACCCATAATCCGACCGGGCAGCTCAGTTATGCCCCGTTGGAACGAACCCCCGCACCATCCTTCCTCTCCAAGCAGGATTACAGGCGACAAAGCGAGGCAATTACCACTAACAGAAAGGGGGAAACGACGGCTCCAGAAAACCGATTGAGCTCTCTAATGAAGACTTCATCTTTGATTCGTTACGGTCTTCCCTCTCCGCTAAATCGAGAGCCCCTAAAAGCTCATTGCAAGCCCCCGACGTTACAGCTCAGGCGGGACTGACTACAAAGAACCTTTCCCTGCCCCTCGCCTCAGTTCCCGTGTTTGTTTTGAAACGGAATTGAAGTCTCAAATGAACAGCATTTAAATTACGTCCTCCACCCCTCTCCCAGCACTTCTTCTCGACTCCACACAAAGGAACTCAATAAGGGGGGGAGCTTTGAAGTAATTAATTCAGGAAGTTTGAGCACAGGAAATGCGAAATGCATTATGACGGGTTCCACCTTTTTGGTTAAATTTTAAATGCAACAGCCTCTTGGGCTCGAGGGGCTTCAGTGAATTTCATGGGCCCTTTGTTGATAAAAGGTTCCTTCCCTCTTCAACGCCTATGAAGAGCGCCACGTGCCTTCTGAACCCGTATTGTAGGGTTCGGCAGGAATTCAACCTGATGACTTAGGAATGTACCTAACAAAGCAACTTTGACATTTCTCTTCTCGAGACCCATTTCAAATATGGTATTTACCTCTTGTTCCCAAGTTATGCAAAGATTTGGATCTATAACATAAAACTAAAACATGCATAAGTATGGATTGATTCCCGATCTCAACAAACCTACCCATTCATCGACCAATCCTTCTCAAAAACGCTAGGAATAATTCCAAGGAATAATTATTATTCTACAAATGTCTGTTGTTTGGTGATTATAATTGTTGAAGTAGAATGCTCGATATTATAAAACCCCACAGATTTATATTTATTAAATTAATACATTATAAATAGTGTATATTTAATTAATTTCAATCCAGGACTTAGGTACAAAATATACAGGGTGTCTAGTAAAATTAAGGAACAGACTCGGGGAATCGGTTCCACGTTTAATTTGCAATCGAAAGTGCGTCCATAGCATTTTCCGTTTAGAGGCTTCGTTTTCCCGCAATTTAATTTCTAAGATTTTTTTTACTTTTCAGACCTTGTCTCACTAAAACAGCCGTAGCCCCCCTAATTTTGGTCTAAACGAGAAAATAAGGTAACCATTGGAAAGAACATGAAATTTCCTATTACCCTGATATAAAATTTAATTTTTTAGCCAGATCTTATTGGTGAAAAAAAATGGCCAAAGTTCAAACATTGAAAATTTCTTTAAAAATCATCGTTTTCCTTTCGTTTTTTTCGCTCTCTGTAGGGAAGTTTTTCGTCGAGCACTCTTCGTGAAAAACTTGCCCAGACACTCAGCTTTCCAACGGTATACTCGTTTATATGTTTGAACGTCCTTTTCTTGGAGAAAAATGAGTTTGAATGAAAGAAAACGTGGTTTTTTTTATAGCAAAATCGAGTTTTTTATGATTTCAGAACTTGGAGGTTCGGGTCAAGTTAGTTTTGTATTCTACATGATTTTTCACGCTCAATCGAATGGTGATACTCCCAATCTTCTCAGGCAATCCCAAAAGACCGTGTCGGGTCTCGGGTTTCAACAGGCATTATCTACGTTATCATTTTTCATTAACTACAGTAGTACGTACTGTAGAACTACTCCTCGAGACGTTCCGTAGATAGTTAGCATTTTGCATTACCCCGGCGCATTCGTGCACTCTGGAAAAACGGAAAGTTAGTTTGATTACTCGCTCGGAGCGTGCTCAAAACATGCCGCCTTTGTCCAAGGCAAGAAGGGGGACATTTTGAAAATCCACTGTAGTTAATAAAAAATGATAACGCAGAATGCCTGTTGAAACCCGAGACCCGATACGTTCTTTTCTGAACGTGAAAGCTGAATGTCTGGTCAAGTTTTTCCCGAGGATTGCCCGACGAGAAACCTCCCTAAAGATAGCGAAAAAAAACGAAAGAAAAACGATAATTTTTAAGAAATTTTCAAAAGTTCGAACTTTGGCCATTCTTTTCACCAATAACGTCTGGCTAAAAAAATTAAATTTTATATCAGGGTGATCGGAAATTTCATGCTCTTTCCAATGGTTACCTTATTTTATCGTTTAGATCAAAATTGAGGGAGCTACGGCTGTTTTAGTGAGACAAGGTCTGAAAAGTAAAAAAAACTCGGCGCTCCGCGCCTCGCCAGGGGGCAAGCCCCCTGGACCCCCTTTTGCTTTTATTTAGAGACTACTGCCACAAGAATAGGAACGTAGAATACGCTTTAGCCTCGATTGAACGCTGAACGTTCAACGATGATCATCGAACGTTCATTGTCGAACCGAAGGACGATTCGCGAACGACTGAAACTCCGATTTACATAAATAAAATGACTCACTTCAAACGGGTTTATCGCAACTACTACACATGGATGTACATATTCTTATGTTTATTGGTCTCGTGTCACCGTTTTCGTTCCTGGATACCATTCCCTTTTTCGTTCCTGGATACCATACCCTTTTTCGTACGGGTTTGTCGCAACTACTACACATGGATGTAAATATTCTTATGTTTATTGGTCTCGCGTCACCGTTTTCGTTCCTGGATACCATACCCTTTTTCGTTCCACTCCTGCGTGACACTTTTCGGCTAGTTAGTCCATGGCTAAAGCGTATTCTACGCTAAAATTTTGGAAATTAAATTGCGCGAAAACGAAGCCTCTAAACGGAAAATGGCACTTACGACATTAATTGACAGCAAATTAAACGTAAAATCGATCCCCTGAGTTTGTCCCATAATTTTACTAGACGCCCTGTATACAACGAACAGCAGGTGTCGGGACCTGACTGTAAAGGGCAGGTTTGTATTAAAGTTGTTCAGCAGGACGTTGTAAAAAAAACTGCCACTCACTCTTTGGTATTTAAGAAATCTTTACGTTCTGGTTCCACGTCTACCTAACGATGTACAAATCAGTGATGAATTACCTGTATAATAAAATTGTGATGACTTTTGAAAAGTACTGGACCAATCAAACAACATGAGCAGGTCCGCTTCACCCACTTGCATTCGTAATAATCCCATGACTCCATCACAAACGGAGTTCAATTGTCTCTCAGGAGAAGAGCAACCGTCATAAGGAGTGCGATGCGCGTTGCCTCTTCAATCTCGCCTTTTACTTTCAAATTGAAAAAGCTTATACGGTTCTACTGATTTTGGTAAATAATTTTCAATTACGAAAATAGTGGTAACTAAACCAAGACAACAAAAAATTGTAACCTCTTCAAAATTTGCTGTTTTACGTTCTAAGATCACGATGGTATCCCACTAGCGACCTCTTTAATGTAGCACGTGTATTCTCAATTCACCAGTTGTATTTAAAAGCATCCATGACCTTTTTCCACAAACACCTTGAGTTCTTTAGCTATCCAACAGGAAATCCATTCCCTCCTCGCTTCTCTTCACAAGCAATAGTCTCTGCACCGCGGACTCGTCTGTGGAGCACTTCCCGGCACTTATACTATAGCATGCCCTACTTGATTAGATATTTGCCTCATGAGTTGCGTACACCAAACAATTTCACCAGATCGGCGTATAAATAGAAGATATTTTCGTGAATGATTTCAAATATGGCTGAAACCATGCTCTCTAGCATCTACGTTTAGTTGTGTACCGAAGCTATGTACCGCGCGATTTTTGTAACTCTTTGTAATCTGTTTGTAAATGTTTAGATTTATTTTGATAAGGCGATTCAATTCAATTCAATTCAATTGACTGTTGATAATATCAACAAAAATAATAATAATGTATTTTAAGGATGAAAATCTACTCCCCCCAACAGCACAGGACTTTTTCCTATGGTTTCGGGGTTAATTCCATTACTTTAATCAAAGAATATTATAAATGTTATTTTTCTGGAATAAAATATATAGTCATTCATTCATTCATTCAAGATGTGCATAATCCGAAAAATGGAAAAAATGGTAATTCCTCTGTCTATTTGCTTTTTTTCGCACGGTTTGGGCGATTTAAATAAAAACTTCAAATCGACAGATCTACTCATTCAAAATGAACCTAATTTCCAAAATATAACCTCAGATCTTCTTTACTAAGTTAGAGATATCGGATTATGAAGATTTTCATTAAAATTTCGTATCGTAGGTTTCGTCTTACATTTGGTAGATGAGGCGGGCTAAAGGTAAATTTCGATCGGGTTCACGGTGGAAATATTTCCTTATTCCGTGGACGCAGTTCTCCATGTAACTCGGCCAATCTATATGTCGGGTGTCGAAGTCGAATTCTTCCTTCTCGCTGTCCGATATCTTTGCTGCCAGCTCGTTGGCGTTCGTCTTGTCGAACACCCACTGACGGAACGTGAAGAACGAGGTGTACTGCATCCCCTTGAAGTATCGGCTTTGAATGCTCATCAATCTGAAAAAAAAAACAAATTAAAATAATCAAACTTGTGCTATACAGGGTGCTAATCTGTGGTACCTGCCTCCTCAAAATAACAACTCCTGAACTGTGGAGCTTCATCCTTGCAGGAACGTATTACTGTAGCGCGAGTGGAAAAATTTACATCTTGTAATGTAGAGATCTGTTGGCTTAAAGGCTCTGAGAACTGTGAGCCTTCTTAGACAGCAGCGACTTTGGTTTGCCTTCATCCGTCTTCACAGTTCTGAGTACCTTCACTCCAAAGCAAGCATCGAATGAACAGTTATGCGAGATGGCAAGACTGCTTTTACGGATATTAGGATCTTGAACCACAACTGAATGTTCATGGTTGTTGATCCTCCAATCCAGTCTAGTCTTTGCTTTTCCCACACAAAACGTAGAGCAATTTCCGCAGAGCACCTTTTACACTATACACCTTTATATGCATTGAGAGTGTTAGGAGCCGTGAATTCCATCAAAGAACCGAGTTTGCATTTTGCACCATGGAAATTTAGCAGCAAAAACAGTCTATCACTAGAGGGACTAACTCGCTAGAGGTACTTGGAGTGCAAGAATTGATTAACATCCTACAGTGTGGATTTTATTGTAGAACATTGTTTAGAGAACGTTTTTTTTTTTTTTTTTTTTTTTGTCCCATTCAAATTGACAGAAATGGCGATAAACGTTATTGTATTACTACAATCAATATAATCAAAACATCAATCACTCCCGTGGATTAATTTCGAATTTCTACAATCTTTCTTTTTGCTTCCGAGTCTACCAAGGTTGCAGAAGCATTGTTTTCACTTTCGGAATGTGAAAATTTTTCTGTCTCCAAAATCAAAAATTCCACTCGCATTTTGCGTTTTAGACCTTTCTGAACAATTTTGGTTCCGTGTCTGTCTGTGTGTCTGTCTGTCTGTCAGCAAATCCTTGTTACGGGCAAAACTACACGAAATTATAGTCCGATTTTGATGAAATTTTCAGGGATTGTCCGGTTTGGGGTGTAGATGGTCTCCTATGGGTTTCATGACCCCCGGATCAATAGTAGCCTCTGCGCATGCGCAAACGTGAAATCCTTGTTACACGCATAACTCCGGGAGTTCATTACCGATTTCGATGAAATTTTCAGGGATTGCCCGGTTTGATGTGTAGATGGTCCCCTATGAGTTTCATGACCCCCAAATCAATAGTAGCCTCTGCGCATGCGCAAACGTGAAATCCTTGCTACAAGCATAACTCTGGGAGTTCTGGACCGATTTCGATGAAATTTTCAGGGATTGTCCGGTTTGATGTGTAGGTGGTGCCCTATGAGCTTCATGACCCCCGGATCAATAGTAGCCTCTACGCATGCGCAAACGTTAAATCCTTGTTACACGCATAACTCCGGGAGTTCATTACTGATTTCGATGAAATTTTCAGGGATTGTTCGGACTGATGTAAAGATGGTCCTCGTGAGTAATAAAGAGAAAATAAAGTGTTAGCCTCGAGCTTGGATCGAACCATATTGAACCATCATTGAACGATGCATATATTTTATTTTTCGAAATGCAATCCAATTTATCAATCCATTCAGCGTCAATTTGTCAACTGTCAATTGATATTTTTTAGCCTCGATGGTCCGTTTCATATCAAACTCAGCTTATGGGTATATTCGCATCTCTATAATTAGAATTGATATCTGCTATGTCGCCTGTTCTATTCGACGTTATTATGAGATTCAATAAAAGCATTCTCCGATTCTCTGCAGGGAGCAAAGCACAATGATTAAATGTTCAAGTTCTTCTTTTACTTCGCCTAATTGAACGAAGTTCTTTAGTCAATAATAATTTTCAATGATGTATACAGTCATGTTATGGATACGAGGAAGCTATGTGCCACACCTACTTGGCAGAAGTTTTTATAACTGCAAAAAGTTATCTTGACTTTGAATGAGTCGAAGGGATAGGCGGAGAATGAGAACCCGAAATTCTCTGAGACGGCGACCTCCAAATTACTCCCACTCCGGTGTCTCCTTACAACCCCACTAGTCCGCACCCTACCCTTCGCCATCCATCCCTTCCTCCATTCAGTCTCGTACTCGGCCTGAGGGGATCGGTCGAACGATCCGAGGACTTACAAAGTTATAATTGGCTTACCGGGGGAGGCTTTATGGCAAGTGTTTGCTCTTGGAGTGTGATTCCCATTGTCTATTGATTTTGTCTCTACAGCGTCTTTCTCTCGCTCTGAAACGGACGGGCTATATCAAAAACATCCGGGTTTCCCCTTGCTATTTGTGTAGTTCATATTGAACGTTTCCAGCATAATAAAGAAAAAGGCATAGCGTGAATTTCATTTTGAGGGTTTTCATTAAGTAAATACAAGAAGAGTTAAATGCCAGTCAAAATGAATTACCCACATGAAATGGCTGTATTCCAGACATCATGCTGGCTTCGGAAAGGCTATATTCTGAAGGTATCAGTAGATTCAGGGAACTAATTTGTATCTTAATCCAACAAAGGAACTACCCTCTTACATCGAAAGTTTTCGACATTTCGATCTTGCGACATTTTAATGCTTAAATATAATTCCTTAAGCTGGCTTTAGACGGTTCAAATCTGAATCTCGAGGCAGATGCGCGAGGCTTTAAGACGAGGAATTCTCGCGAGGCAATGCAACGAAACTGATGCGTGAGTAGAGCCTAAACATGCGAGGAAAACCGCGAGAGCTCAGTTACCGCGAGGCAAGGATGGCGACGGGAGGTGCTTCTGTACCCTCGATTAACCCGCTAGAAGAGTTATTTCGTGTCAAAGATTGTGCTACTTGAAAGTAATCGTGATTAGTGGAAAATATGACGCTGAAATAACGAGTATTAGGCAAAGACGATGGGAAGCGGTAAGTCAATGAACAACCCTCCCATGTTCATTAGAGTATTTTCATGTAAAAGGTCAGAATAGTTTGGATGAAGGACGTTCTTTATATGTCTACAGGCGCGCGAATTCAGGGGTGGGGCACAGGGGTACGTGCCCCCCCCCCTTCCAGGCGGATCAAAAATACACTAGATAATATTCAAATTTCAAAATCTCTAAAACACATAATATACATAGAAAACACAGATGTATTTCTATTATATCTAGTAGATGTAATAGAAATACATCTATGTTTTCTATGTATATTATATGTTTTAGAGATTTTGAAATTTGAATTGATAGTTGTCTCTCAAATACTATACTGGTTTTATTTCAAAATAACTAAGGAGATTTTTAACGTAAAATAAAACGTCTAAAGAGCCGCTTTATGGACCCCAAACTCGTGCCGCCGTCCTAGGCCTTTGGTATATGGCGTACGTGAATACACACGTATATACACTTGTATACATACATATAAAAATATAGGCCTAAAACGCATCATTCTGCCTTTACTTTTCTTAGAATTTTACCCAGCTTCACTGTGGGGTTTTTTTCCATACCCACAGACCCCCCGGTAGGTTGCCCCCCCCCCCCTTACATAAATCCTGGATCCGCCACTGTATGTCTAAAAAAAGAAAGGTTGAGTAATTGTCTTAATTTATAGATTGTAATGTTGTGCTGCAAACTTAGTGCAACGTGCCTGCTCTTCCTTCAAAGTTAGTTAGATTGGAAAATAGAGTTCTAAAATCTATAATTTGAAGGAGATTGTTATCGCTTTATAACTGTTAATAATGAATCTATATCGAATATTTTTTAAATTCGGATCGGGCGGCACATTTTTCCTCAACTAAATCAGCTTGCTTACATTACATAATTGGGTAAGGTTAGCTATATAGTAAGAGGGCTTCAGTTGCAGAAATGGATTTGCTACGCCACCGGTAACTTTTAATGTCTATACTTACGCTGGTTTGATGCCTTTCAGAGAAACTATGAAATCGAAGAAGTAGGCTGGGATGAAGTGTGCGAAAAAGAAGTAAACATCGTGCCAGACTTTGGAGGAACGAAGTTTGGCTTTCGGCAGGAAAACTAGCCCGGTGCACGGGTACTTCCTCGCCCCTTGCACGCTGAACTTGACGTAGTCCGCCCAAGTGATGGGGTTGTCGACCCCAGAACTGTGGTGGTAGACATGTAGGCCCCTGGAGGAAGAAAATTTATTAGTAAACTCAAATTAGTTACGATGCACACGGATATGTATGTACATTACATGACATCTATACACAGGAGGAGTGTGACTCCCTTGCTGCTTCAGAAGCATTACCATTGGTAAAATCGTACACAAAAATCATGCCAACATACTCACTTGTGTTAAAGCTACTCAACTGAAAGCAACTCATCGCAATCAATCGTAAATGAACACAAACAATACCGGTCTCTCGGCTCTTCGATTAGCATGACTTTGGCTGGACAGCTTAGGAATGTCGTAGACGCTGTTCACAAACGAACGTTTTCATTCATTAAATTCTTTTTCATTTTTAAATATTTATTTTTTAATTTAAATCTTAACAATATTGTTTAAACTTTAACTCTTTGTATGAACTCGATTTAAACCTCAATATCTTACCATTGTCCTACAACTGGATAACATGTTTGAGTCAGCAAACATTTTACTAAAACTGGATTTGGTCAGAAACAACAAATTATCAACATCGCAACACCCAATGCTACGGCAAAATCAGATTGGGGTTGAGAATGCACGGCGCACAAAGCAACCCCTCCCTCAAGACCGGGGGGTCGTGCGGGTCATTGCATAACTTGCCCCTGACCAAGACAATGCCTCCTCCGTAGCTTTCCCGATTTTCAAACATTAGGTCTGTTTTAGTTATAGAAGGTGTCCCAGGAGTTATGCACAATCCGACTCCTACGTGTTCTACAACTCATTTCCGGACAAAAATGTCTCTTAGCAATTTTTTGCTCATCGCACTCAATCGTAAATGAACACAAACAATAGCCGTCTCTCGGCTCTTCGATGGTCCCGACTTCGGCCGGACAGCTTAGAAATGCCGTAGCCGCTGTTCACAAACGGACGGGCTTATGCGTCCGACAAAACTAACTTAAATCGTCACTTGAGAGGCCTGACGTTGTCACTATTCGATTAAGCGATAAAAGTTACGTACATCCCGCCTCCGACCTTTTTTCGTCGAAACTTTCGGAAAAACCTCAATTTTAACAGAAAACACACGTTCTTCTGCAGTTAAACACCATTTCCTTAACTAAAAATATTTTAAAAAACCAAAACGACTACACCGTTGGAAAGCTGACATTTTGGCGCACGTTTTACCAGGCCAGCACAGTTCTGCGCCAGGCATTCATGGGGTTTCTCGGCGAGATGAAAAACAGGCCATTTCGCGCAGCAATCGCATGCCTTCAAACCAATTAGAAAAATGTTTTCTGACATCAAATAGATAGAAAATGTAACGATCTTTCCAACGGTGTCATCAAATATGAGCTATATCCAAAATTGAGGGAGCTATGACAGTCTCAATTGCCTAAAGTCGAAAACACGAAAAAAAATCTTAAATCGCGAATAACTCGGATATGAGACCTCTGGCGAAAAATACCTATGATACACGAAGGAGTCGGATTGTGCATAACTCCTGGGACACCCTGTATACAGGGTGTTACATTTCGTGATTGTCACAGGCCACGAGAAGATCTACGAAAAATTTGTCATCGAAAATACCTCTTAGCAATCTTTTTTTACACCCTTGGAAATGCTGGTAGAAATTATTTCTGAGGGAACACACCTTTGTAAATACTCAAGTTGTATAAGTGGGTTAGTGGATCGGCTACACTTTCAATTACTTTTTAGATGACATTGAGGGGTAAACAATCGGGACCCGGCGCCGAACCTCTTCTCAGCAATCGAGCAGTTTTAAGTAGTTCGTTTGTGTCTATTTCATATATGAACATTGAATTTGTTTGAGATGGTGGTGTCCTAATTTCAGGTTCTGGAGTGTACGGTTCCGATATTAGGTTACTTGCCAAGTTTTATCCGATGGATGAGAAATTACTATTTAGGAGATTTGCAACATCTTCTGCCGTTCCGGTATGACTTGAGTTCCGAATCCGATCCTCGAGTGAAAAGCAATTTTTGTCATTCGTTCGCAGCTTCATCGATTTTTCGCCGTTTTTTTTTTTCTCAAATTATTGTCGCCTTTTTGTAGTTTATGTTCTATGTATTTTTCTCTTTCATCTTTGATTAAGTTGTTCAAAATATTTTTGTACCTCCTAGAATTTGCTTGTAGAACGATGTTGAGGGGTTGTCTAAGGGTTTTTGACCTGGTGTAATCCATGGTTTCAGGACCGTTTTCTTATTACTTTCGATTTCAATAGGCACTAGAGAACTCACTTTCGCCTCTTCAAGTGAAGCGCACAATTTTTCAGTCGCGATATTCACGTCTTGTTCGTTGTAAAAATCTTCCCAATCTATGTTCAAGATTTTATTTTGAAAAACCTCTTAGTTTTCCTTAGATTATGTCTGAGTTCCATGTTATCGCTTTTCGGTGTTCGGGTTTGTGAATTGAGCTCACACATCACCGGGAAATGATCGGTTATTGCTGTATTTAACAGTGGCATTGGCATTGGTAGAGCCCCTGTGGAAACAGTGGTTTAAACAGGAACTAAGACGAGTCGGGAGGTGGTTCAGACACTTGTATCCGGACGAACTTAAGCCATCTAGGCATTTTTCGACTCTATCATTACTTTGTTGTGAAAGTATCTTAATCTTAATGACTCCGTATTCGGACCTTTGTCAAGTACCTAAATCCTTCTTTCTTCTTTTTTGAATAGAAACTTTATTGTTTGGCCACTACTTAAGTGTGCTTATAAATGCGGTATACATTGAAGTTGGAACACGTAGCATTAGTACCCCCCCCCCCCCCCGCTGGAGGGCTAACGCACAAAAAGATAGTTGATTAGTTCACAATGATTTAAGTTTGAACAGGTTGAAGGTCAGGGTGGTACAGTGATGAGGAGATCGCTATGCCATTTTCTTTTCAGACTGCGCAGGTCTCTTGGTGTACGAGGGGCTTCCAACATTGAGCGTACTATTGGGTTTCGATGATTGTTCATCCGATTTGCAAATTTGTTGTTCCCCTCAGAAATAACTTCGGACAAACCAAGGAGCTCCTGTTGTGCGTAGTGTCCGATTTTGTAGCGTTTGGATTTTTTTAATCTGCGTGTCGGCGGCTGAGCTCCAAATTTCGCACGCATATTGCCAGATGGGACGCAGTAACGAGAGGTAGAGCAATCTCATGAGATGGAGTGGGATGACTTCACTTACCAGCAGAAAGTTTAATTTTTTGATCCTTCCACGAATCGTAGCTACAAGTGAAGAGATTTGAACATTCCAGTGTAGTTTGCTGTCCAATGTGAGCCCAAGACTGCGTCACGTCTGCTCACTAAAGGTAAAGCAGACCAGAGAGGTTTTGTTCGCATTGAGCCGGATCTTCCATTTTCTTGACCATTGGCAGACTACATCAGTGTACTCCTGGAGAATCCTATGAACGTCCTCAACAGTGTCCTTTCGAACCAGAACGGCTTGGTCGTCAGCAAAGTGGGCTGTTATCACTGATGAACTGCGTGGGTAGTCGTGTACATAGTAAATGTACAGCAGTGGGCCCAGGATACATCCCTGCGGAACTCCTGCCAAGATATTGTGGGTTTTGGAAATAGCTGAACGACATCTAACAGCGTAGGTTCTGTTAGAAAGGTAGGATTGCACTATTCTGTAGTAGGTATCTGGGAGGACAGGTCTTAGTTTCAAGGAGACCATCGTGCCACACTCGGTCAAAGGCCTTCTCTGTATCCAGGAAGAGTCCTAAGCATACACCTTTGCTTTCGTAGGTTGTGAGCAACTCGTCAACGACTCTGTGTAGCTGTTGTGGGCAGGAGTGTTCAGTACGGAAGCCGAATTGTTCATTAGGAAGTCAAGTAAAGTAAGAAA
Source organism: Creontiades dilutus (assembly GCA_031894815.1). Lineage (NCBI taxonomy): Eukaryota > Metazoa > Arthropoda > Insecta > Hemiptera > Miridae > Creontiades > Creontiades dilutus. Next base: position 342,216 of record JAVIWC010005454.1, on the reverse strand, counting down.
TCGTGAATTTCATAAATGAAACGTGTAATAGCCCACACCACCTGTCGGCTGCCAACGGAAAAAATCGCGAGAGGTGTAAAGGGGAGTGGCGAGGAGAGACGGGGGAGGGAAGGAGGAGAGATAACGAAACGGCTAACTACTAGTGATGCTTCCCCCTTTACTCTGATCCAGGACGCCAACCGACAAGGTAATCCATTTCCAATGTATCATTGTGCTTGAATCAAATTGATATTAATATCCCATATCCATCCTATAACCGAACTCTTTACCTGATACCCCTGCAGCGCAATTTAATTAAAATAAAAAATATTAAAGGAATACTTAAATCGTTTCCACCTCGTGGTTATAGGAGCCCCGTACTTATTCTTGGAGCAATAAATACAATTATTGAATGAATAACTCAATCTATTACCAAACAAACTTTTGTATAATCATTTCTTGAACCTTATATATCTGTATATATAACCTTAGTAATTTATAAGGTCAAAAAAGGGAATAATATCAAGGAATCGTAATCAAAAAAAGGTAGAATTGATATAACGAGTCATATCAAGTATTATAAACGATCCAGTTCTTCATTTTTATTGTTTGGGCTTCTATAACAGGCGATGATGTTCAGGTTTTTCCTTGGAGTTATTTAAACATGACATTACATTGTGTATTAGACATGTGCTGTCCACCTCCTTCTTCGATCGTCGGTCCACATTGCTTGCCACCTTGCCATAGTGTGTTCCCTCTCTTCGTTGGTTAAGCGAATTCTTTCTCCTTCTTCCCGTCTGTCAAATATCCGTTTTTGTTCTGTACAAAAAAGTTCAATTGGAATGCAACCAGTGAGTACAAGTATGGCTGGCTGTGAAACTGTTCAATAGGCACCCGCAATCTTTGACGCTCCTCTTCGTTGGACTGCTACCGTTCTAGTAATAGGCTATGCCTAAGGCGTCTGCCTACACCTCCATACGTATTTACGTTAAATAATAGTTTTTGAATTTGAAAATCGATCTTTCAGCAGCGATGATTCATTGATAGTTCAACATACTTTTGGGTAATAATAATGAACAACTGAATCACCGATGTGCTGTGCGAACCCCGAAGGTAATTCCTTCCCAGTTCATTAAAAATACTGACGTTTTATTGAGAGCCTGCAGGCCTCCAATTACGGAGATATTCGAGGAAAAACAGATAATGAACAACAGGACTTTGGGCCGAACTTGGTGAGATTTTGATGAGGGTAAACCCGGGCAATATCGTAGCATCGTAACACGGGAAATTCTGGGAAAACCAACTAGTTATTTTACATGACTAATAAGAGTTGCTCACTTGAAAAAGCTTCATTTCACCTTGTTAACAGGGTTAGGATTTTGGAATGAAAAAAAAAGAGTACTGACGAGAAATACTAATTATCTGATACTTTGGCTTTCCCAAGTTAGGTAGAAATGAACGCGAGAATGCATTAAATCCAGACCCGTTACTTCGGTTCACATTATTACATTTCCCTTTCAAAGGGAGTGGGGGAAAAGAACGGGAAAACGGTTAAATTCAGTTTATTCCCCTTAGCAAGTGAATTCGTGGCCTCTCTTTCTTCTGTCTGCTGCGACTCTAAGGGGTCTAAATTAATAACAATTGTCGGAGTAAAACGGGCATTCTTCTTTTGCGCCAGACATTAATTAATACCCTCTCCCTTCGCCTCCATACCCGACCCGTTCGTTTCCCTTGAAGCACCTTTTTCCTTCCAGGAGTTATGTAAAAAAAAAAGGAGACAAAAAAAAAAGGCACCACTTATTTACCCTTTATCTGTCCCGGTTATGGCTCTTACATAGTATTTTGTCTCTTTGAACATTTCGCCCGGGGCTTTTTAAATGTAAATAAATTAATAGGAATCTTCATCAAGCTCACGATAACAAAAAGTTTTATTTATTTAGGTTCAAAGGCTAATTAGGTGTTCCCTCAAACCCCCCCTCTCCTCCCCAACAACTTTAGGAGTTCCCATTTTGAAAATTGAATGGAGGAACAATGAGATCGCCTTCTTCCCTCTCTCCACGACAGACCGAGTATTTGCCCCCGTTCGTTTGCACTCTGTCTACACCCCACTCTTGGCAGTTTTCATCCATCACGTAGTCCGTAATTGTCTCTCTCAGAACTGCACTGAACATTCATTTCAATTTCAAGTGGGGTTTCATTGAAATAGGCGGCAAATTATTACACAACGGGAGAGAGGGGAGAGGGTAGATAAGTCAAAATTTGTTGCACATATGTAGGTCATATGTCCCTGTGCATGCAAGTATGTAGGTATGTTTCCAATGGAGACCTAAATTGCCGGACCGATTTTGACGGTCGTCAAATGGTGAGGGGATTCCGGCGCACAACATATGGTAGGTCAGAGCCTCTAGGATGGAGGCGGTCCAAAGGAGGGATGCGTTGCGCATCTGCAGTGCCTACCGGACTGTGTCTGGACCAGCAGCCCAGGTTATTGCGGGTGTTGTACCAATCGACCTTTTGGCTGATGAGAGGAAGCGGGTTCATGCCAGAAAGCAAGAACATGCGGCCAGAGAAGTAAAAAAAGAGGAGAGAGCAGAGACCCTGCAAAAATGGCAGCAGAGATGGGCAGCTGAAACCCGGGGAAGGTGGACAGCACGTTTGATTGGGGAAGTGCAAAAATGGACGGAGAGGAAACAAGGCGACGTTAATTACTATTTAACCCAGTTCCTGACGGGGCATGGTTATTATCGGTCGTTCCTAAAGAAAATAGGGAAGACTTCCGAGGCAAGGTGTGTGTACTGCCGGATGGGGGACGATGATGTAGAGCACACATTCTTTATATGCCCAAAATGGCAGCAGCTAAGGCAGGAATTGGTTGGAGTAATAGGTGATTTTAGCCCAGAAACAGCAATAGAAAAGATGATACAATCTGCGGAGAACTGGAGCACAGTCAGCACGTATATCACTATGGTGCTCAAAGAGAAGGAAGTGGACAGAAGCTGGGAATGAGCCAGGGTAGAAGTACTGAAGACCAGGAGGAACCCTCACGAGGTTAAAAAGGGGACTGTCCCGAAGTAATGCCAAAAAGCAGTCCCGGGACTGCCTGCTCTGCCTAATAGACGAGAGGAACGGTGTTTTTTAGTCGGTATGCCACGATGGAGACCCCGACACATAGGGTGAGGGGGACACATCTTTTGATATACCCCCCCCTCACTGTCAGTCCAGTAATGGATTTTCCACCAACCTCTATAAAAAAAAATAAATAAATAAAAAATTGTAGGTCAGAACACCCAAAACATCCTTCAACTTCGTAATCGGCGCACAGTGGTCCGGAATGGATATCTGGCTGACCAAAACCCCAAAAATTTTCCGCCATATGTTTGATCGGGAGTAGGCCTAAACTACTCATAAGAGGTTGTGAAAGTGGAACCGTATGAAATAGTCGGTCAAAGAACTACAAACTGACTGTGGGAAGTACGAACATGGACTCCTCGCTATCGCCCCCTTCCCTGCATTTTTACCTCCTCACATCAGTCTTGTTTGGAGCTAATTTCAGACGTCACATAAGAATCACCGCATAATGAGCTCATCAAGCACTGGTAAGTAGAATATTTACCGGGAAAATTAAAATGTTTAAATGCATCATTCTAGCAGTTTGGGATTCATTAACTTTTGACAAAAGTTACTACGAATTGTACACTTTCACTATTCGTAAGTTGAAGAGGTCAACTGGGATCAACGTACCCAGCCCCTAGGCGTGACATATAGGAGTCCAAGATTCCATAAAAATTCATTTTATCGCCTACTTTTGCCTACCCTTGAAATACTGGATTCTTTTCTTCCAGGATCGCCGTTATTCGTTACGGTACGAAGAAATATTCGAGGACAGTTACCAATAGGGATATATTCCAAAGACTTTTGATCTAGACGGATCCACTCATCGCTAGTATGAGACCCCTCCCCCTATCAAAAACGCTGTAAATTCTTTCACTGGGGTTTATTATTCAATTGGCTTGCGTTCATGATTTTAATTTCTACTAAGCTTTGGACTGTGCGTGTTTCACAGATGATAGAGCGATTATTGAATTTCAGGAGGCACACAAATATGATCAACTGATCAATCCGAATAGGTATTTAGGTTGAGAACAGATTTACGTGCTCTATGCATATCTCCTGAAATTCAATAATCGCTCCTGTGAAACATGCACACTCCAAAGCTTAGTACAAATTCAAATCATGAACGCAAGCCAATTGAATAATAAACCCCAGTGAAAGAATTTGCAGCGTTTTTCAAGGGAGAGGCCTAGCCTCTCTGGTAAGTTCCAATTTTCATGCGACATTACCTCAATATCTATTTTACAGGTTATTTAACCATAAATTTGAAGCATTATTTATTGGGTCTCTAATTTAGTTTCAGATCTACAGATTTTGGTTTATTATTCAATAATAAACCATTGTAATCGCTCTAGAAAAAAAATTCTACCCCCCTGAAAATTTCATGGTTTACGTTTCAAAGGGTGTAGAATCCGAATCTGCAATAAAAAATTTTCCGTCTGTCCGCTGTACGCCGTACGCCGCGCACGATATCTCCGAAACGGCTGGAGCAAAAAATCTGAAATTTTCAGGAAAAATCCATCTTGGTCCGACGACGCCCAATTCTTGAGCCAGCTCTCTCACTCAATTTAAAGTGCCCTTTAAGGGCTGTCAAAAGTTTTGTAAAATCCCTAAAACCTCAAAACAAGCCGAAGCGCCCTAAATGTATACTCTATTTGAAGAGCGTACCATTAGGAATCGAATGAGCCCTTCCCCACGTCCGTAGGTCAAACCATTCCCGATGTATGGCCCGATTTATGGTGCCAACATTTGCGTTTTTTCGTTTATTATTGTTTGTTTGTAACCTAGTGATGTCCGGCCGATAGCGTCGAGTTGTAGTGAATGTGGATACTGGAGTGATAGCCGATGTGAATACTTGTAGTGTAGTTAGTAGCCGATACACGGGTTGAAGCATTCTGATAATATATATTTAAATATTATTCAATATTATTACTGGGGTTTATTATTCAATATTATTACTGGGGTAAAAAGTATTCTTTCACTGGGGTTTATTATTCAATTGGCTTGCGTTCATGATTTGAATCTTACTAAGCTTCGGAGTGTGCGTGTTTTACAGGTGATAGAGCGATTATTGAATTTCAGGAGATATGCATAGACCACGTAAATCGGTTCTCATCCAAAACACCTATTTGGATTGATCAGTTGATGATATTTGTGTGCCCCCTCTACATCTGTCTACCTTTGGCTACATCGTTTAAATTTGGATTTGGGGAAGTTTTAACGCAATACGAGTGCCAAAGGACTTGATAAATTATAGATGTTTTTATTGTGGGGGGGGGGGGGGTATTGAGGTTCAATAAAAAAACGCTGCAAATTCTTTCACTGGGGTTTATTATCCAATTGGCTTGCGTTCATGATTAGAATTTCTACTAAGCTAGGATGGGCGATCACAGGATAGGGCGATTATTGAATTTCAGGAGGCTCACAAATATGATCAACTGATCAATCCAAATAGGTATTTTGGTCGAGAACAGATTCACGTGCTCCATGTATATCTCCTGAAATTCAATAATCGCCCTATCCTGTGAAACACGCACACTCCAAAGCTTAGTAGAAATTCAAATCATGAACGCAAGCCGATTGAATAATAAACCCCAGTGAAAGAATTTGCAGCGTTTAACGTTTCATTTTGTTGAAGTTATCTTATCGGAATCTTTGAAATTTTCGTACTTTAGTTTTTGAAACATCATTCAATTGAAAATCATTGAAAATACACTACGAAGGCAATATCAACGAAGTACGGTAAACCTCGATAGAAGCGGGTTAACCTACAAAGCGTCCGCCGTTAACGTTACAAAGTGTAACGTAAACAAATGTTAACGGGATTGCGCGGCGAAAAAGCGATTTGAAAGTCACACCACGGGGCACGAGGGTTTGCCGCGACAAACTCAACCAGCGCGGTACCGCGCTTTTACGTATGACAATTCCATAGAACAGCATAGTTTGATCGCTTATAGAACAGATCGCGTAGGTGGCCCGCTCGCTCGCGTTCGTTTATCACATATGACCATGACGCGTCTGCGGCTGGCGACTTCTTCATGTAGGTACATACACAAGCGCGCCGCGCTGTGGGAGAGTTTCTCTCAAGGGGCGAGCCGCGGCCCTGTACCTACAGGCCCTGTATACTTTCGCCCATATAGGGGCGACCCCGGGGCCGCAGGGACGAAAACCCCTTCCCCGCCATCAGGTTTCAACACCACAGCGGACCCTTTAACTCGGCTGACTTTCCCTCATTAACACCAGTAAAAGCCCCGTTCAACCTCCCCCTCTTGACGCAAAACGTTTTAGTTGTTTTTGTTGGAAAATGTAATTTCTTGTAAGATTCAAAATGTTCTCATTTTGAAGAAAACAAGTCAAGATGTCATAATAATCGGTTCAGGAACACCTTATCAAACAAGTGTGTGGCCGTATTGCAAAAGTGTAATAAATGAAGAGAGAAAAAACATTTATTGATCATTATATGGGGTGGAATGTTGGGTTAGTTGGGATCTGTGAAAAGTATAAATTGATATGCCAAAAGCTCGAGGTGGTATGGAAGCCAGAAGTAGAAATTGAGTCGCCGAAAGTTTAAATTGAGATGCCAAAAATATTAGAATTGATTCGTGCCAAAGGTTCAAATTAATTTGCCAAAATCTTCAATTTGATAGTATGCCAAAAATTCAAATTGATTTTGCCAAACTAATCTGATTTCATTTTTTTTCCTAACTATATATATGTATGTATGTAGGTATGTAAGTACGTTGTGTGTGTGTGTGTGTGTGTGTGTGTGTGTGTGTGTGTGTGTGTGTGTGTGTGTGTGTGTGTGTGTGTGTGTGTGTGTGCGCGTGTGCGTGTGTGATTTTAGTCTTCCGGTAGCCAAATTGCTGCTCCGTCCTCTAGTCCTAGTCCTCGTACGTGTTTCCTAGGGCCCCTTCCCCCACATCATCACCTGGGAGTAGGAGGAATTTGTAATAAATTGCAAATAGTAGAAATTCAAATCATGAACGCAAGTCAATTGAATAATAAACCCCAGTGAAAGAATTTGCAGCGTTTTTCAAGGGATTCGGTTGGGCTTAGTAAGTACCGTTTATGAACACAGAATGCGCTCACGTAAACCCTTGTTAGCCCCCCCAGCCGCACAGTGGGCTGAATCACTAATTTAGGTGGACAAAATTCTGAAACTTGTCCATATGCAACCCTTGGGTAGAATTTCCCAGATCACGGAAAAAATTATTTAAAAAATCAAATTAATATTTTGACATGATTGGCGAGCACACAGTGTTCTAAAATCAAATTGATTTGCTAAAATTTAAAACTTTCCTAAATTCAACGATTGAAGTCCCAGAATACGGGAAAAATTATATTTAAAAATCTAATTAATTTTTTGACACGATTCGCGAGCACAAAGTGGTCTATTATCAAATTTATTTGCCAAAATTGTACTGAAAAAAAATTATGTATCTCCCAAAACGCAAAAAATCGCAAAAATTCATTGCAACATTTAAAAACTAGAAGGATTGATGAAACAAATCCTGCAAACGAATCCGTGGAATAACTTGGCGTTGAAATAGTTTTTCGTTATTGAATAGGGGTATACATTTACAAGTTGCTAAGTTAAATCCACAGGTAGAACGCAATGTATATTCTATAACGAATGCAGAAATTTAATGTCTTACCTGTCTCAGCAATGCCCATTGTTGAATAAAAGCAATAGAACTTCGCGCTACACACACCTTTAACATAATGAATGGCCATCGAATAAAGATAATCCCACTGCCGATTATCAGGCACTTGCGTAAACATGACTGATTCAGTCCTTTACTATTTGTTTGTAAACACGGTATGGAGGAAAATATTAGTATTTACAGTCTCACTAACTAATAATAAAAAGCTAAAGCACTCAGAAATTCCAGACTTTTTGACTTTTGTCCACTTTTGTCTTTCACCTAAATTTTGATTAATATTTTTTCATCTTTGGTACTTAAATGTGTAAAATTAATCCGCCGTTTTTCATCTCACACACACACACCCCACACACACACACACACAGCTAGAACACCCACATTTGTAGGTTGCATAGGTAATATTTTTTCATCTTTGGTACTTAAATGTGTAAAATTAATCATTTAAATGATCTGGCTGTAGAACCATAGAGGTCTACTGTCCCGTTTTTTTATACGTCTTTTCGTCGGGAGCAACGCACGCAGATTTTCCATCCGCAAAAGTGAACTCCATCTCGTTTACGCACCAAAATGTGCAATTTTTAACGTGACTTTTGACAGCCGTCAGAACATCTACGATAGTATTTCTGATACAAGGACAACTACTCCATTGAAAACTAGTTGGTGGGAATAACAACGTCCGTTCGATTAGTACGCAACAAGTAAACCTAGCTTCAACTGACCTCAATCCTTCCCCTTCCAAGTTCTAAAACCTGTTCCATCTGCACATTTAGATATAATGGGTCAATATATTGTAGGTTCTTCAGTGTCGGTTGAATGACGAACGCTTTCGGTTTGACTACTTTTCTTAAATTCTTTATTTTTATTTTCAAGCAATGCTGTAAAGATTTTTAGTTACTTGTAGGGGGTTCTTCCTGCTTCATGCTCATGTGGAGAGAGTCCAACTCAAAAGTATTCGTCATTCAACCGACCGACATTCAAGAATCACCGACACTCAACAATATGGCGTTTTTCTCGTGATGTCACTGGCAGCTGATATGCATCAAATAATCGAATGCGCCATGAATTCTGCCATGGTGTGTTTTCAGGCAAATTCGTATTATCCGAAATATTTTCTCCAATGTTTTTACTAAATCCATTGGCTACTATATATTATTTGAAGGCTGTTTAAGTTTCTAACAGACATTTGATAATTTCCGTCTTCCATGGACCGAGTTGATACAAGATAAAACGCTGCAAATTCTTTCACTGGGGTTGATTATTCAATTGGCTTGCGTTCAGGATTTGAATTTCTACTAAGCTTCGGAGTGTGCATGTTTCACAGGTGATAGAACGATTATTGAATTTCAGGAGGCACACAAATATGATCAATCCAAATAGGTATTTTGGTTGAGAACAGATTTACGTGCTCTATGCGTATCTCCTGAAATTCAACAGGGACACTCCAAAGCTTAGTAGAAATTCGAATCATGAACGCAACCAATTGAATAATAAACCCCAGTGAAGGAATTTGCAGCGTTTCATGCATATCAGAATGATTCAACCCGTGTATCGGCTACAAATCGTTTTAGGAGTTCACTCCATTATCCACATTCACTACATCACTAGGCTACTGATATCAAAACAAAAACAATAATAAACCAAAATAACGCAAATGTACATCGGGAATGGTTTGACCTACGGACCTGGGGAGGTGCTCATTCGATTCCTCGTAGAAATTTCTTCAAAAAGAGTCCAAATTTAGGCCGCCTTGACTTTTTTGAGGTTTTTAGGGATTTTACAAAACTTTGACAACCCTTAAAGGGCACTTTAAATTAGGTGAGAGAGCTGGCTCAAGAATTGGGGCGTTGTCGGACCAATATGGATTTTTCCTGAAAATTTCAGATTTTTTGCTCCAGCCGTTTGGGAGAAATCATGCGTATGGCAGACGGACGGAATATTTTTTATTGCAGATTTGGATTCTACACCCTTTGAAACGTAAACCATGAAATTTTCAGGGGGGTTAGAATTTTTTTTCAGAGCGATTACAATGGTTTATTATTGAATAATAGACCAAAATCAAGGCAACCATCATTATTGCAACCTTGTGATTTGGATTTTGGAAGTGCATGTACTCCTGGTGGTTGTGTTTACGTTCTACTACCATTCAGTTCATTTTTCGGGCCTTCATATATGTTGGTATTGTACAATGTCTGGTTCCTCATAAATGTAGGATTTACGAAGAACATTATTGTCACATCCAAGGAGCCCTCGTAGTCGTCAACTGACCTATATAATGAAATTTATATTTAAATAACTCCAGGCATTGATGTTTTAAAACCTGCGATGTTTCATGAACTTGTGTGGTAGTTTATCATATTGGAAGAACATGTTGGAACCAAATAATTAATTGATACATATTCACATACATAAAACTCAAAGTTTGTTTCTTTCGATCCATGTATAAGCTAACACACATTTAGTTAGAGTGAACAATTGTTCTTAGATATTTATTCACATATTTTTTCGATAAATTTTTTACACCTTTATTTTGATCACAAAGTGGCCACATCAAATTACAAAATTTGTTTCTTTCAATCCATGTATAAGTATTGATAAGCCCAACAAACGTAAAATAATAAATTGATCGAATGATGCTTTCAAGTTTTTTTTTTTTATTTCTCAAATATATTTAAATACCTGGGTGTAACCTTAGGCGACATTGGCGACATTGGTGCAAGTTAGAGTTCTAACAAGACTATTAAGGTCATCAGTTCGTGAAAAAAGTCCCGTTTTATCCAGAAGGATCTTCACAAAATTTGGAGAGTTGAATTGGTGCCTGCGCTTTTGGCCTCTTAAGCCTTAGAAGACAAGGTTGTCTACAGATTTCTAAACCCCCCAGAGTACCCTACGATTAACTTAGCGTACGTTCGGAGTTGCTACATTGTGTGCGAAAAAGGTACTAGTTATCGGGAGATATTGGTTGGGGAAAGTAAGCGAATCGCCCATTTGTAATTAATCCAATTCAGCTTAGCGAACCTTAGTCGCCAAAATGATCGACTAGCTAAAAAGGGATCGGAGTCCATCCCAATTGGACCCGAACCGCAATTAGGGGTTACCAAGAGTTATATAACTCAACAGGTCCAGAAATGGGAGGACAAGACTCGAACAACATATTGGTAAGACACTCCTAAGCAGTGACAAGCCAAGCGGTGTCTTACGATCTCAGAGAAACGCGCACATTCCGTATTGTCACTGAGGCGTACAGACCTTCGCAAACTTGTGGGACTCCTCACTGGCCACTGTCCTCTAAGGTACCACCTGGGTAAGGCCAGGACAATAGAATGCCGGCTCTGTTGCGAAGAAGCGGAGACAGCTGAACACGTACTCTGCGACTGTCCTGCTGTCGCGTCGATAAGATTCCGGCATTTCGGAAAGGGTGCTCTAACACATATTGCCAAGGAAACGCCTGAAAAACTCCTTCACTTCGCGAATGAAGAGGCCATTAAAAAGATTCTTAAATAAAACTGGGAAAGTGTCATAATAAATCGTAGCGGTCTCAGTGACCAGGGGTTCCTCCCATCCCATTTGGGGGAAAAAAAATGGTCGCCAAAAACCCATAGGTTTGACAGTATGGCAATGATGATTCGACATGATGGCAATCCCCTATATTACTATTGGTTCATATTTATCTAAATGGAAGACACTTATTATTGAAGCGGCGATTATCCTCAAACCCCTTACTGTATCCTACAAGATAAATACTAGTATTTCATAATTCTGAAGGAGTTTTCACTGGAAAAACTTCAATTTTTCAGCACAGTTTTATATCCAACTAGTTTAATGGCCCTGCTACGCAGGTTAAAAAGAAATAGGTGAATAACACAATTTTTTTTTTTTTTTTTTTTTTTTTCGTGATTTATTAATTGCGACTGAAAAATCAAATACATTTCATCTAGCAATTTTACATATCAATAAAGGTACATTCCAAGAGGGTAGGTTTACAGCAAAATCTAGCCCTTTATTATATAGCTCAATTAATTAGCACTGAGTTCGATTGCACTTCTATTCACGCAGCACAACTATATCCAGTGGTTTGTTTCGCTTGAGACGTCGGATTTCACCTTCGTTGTTTAAAACGTAGAGCATCTTCGGGTTCACGTGTTTGTGGAGGCGATGTTCATGCTTCCTTGCGTATTTTGCAATAATTTCATAGACTGTCTCCATCCTCAAATCTCGATGAATATCATCGTTTCGCATGTACCAAGGGGCTCCAACTATACTTCTCAGTATTTTATTCTGAAAGGTTTGGATTTTCTTAATATTTGATTTCTTGGCACAGCCCCAGATCTGTATCCCATAGGTCCAAATAGGGCGAAGGATCTGCTTATATATAAACAGTTTGTTGTGAAGAGAGAGATGGGAATTCCTTCCCATTAGCCAATACATCCTTCTGTACTTGATTTTAAGTTCTTCTTTCTTCTTTTCTATGTGTTTATTCCAGTTTAATTTGGAGTCAAGTGTCAAACCCAAGTATTTAACTGCTTCAGTATGCGGTATTTTATTCGAATTGATCTCAACATCCAAGATTGGCACTTTTCGGTTAGTGAAGTTGATGTGGGCTGATTTTGATTAGTTCAGCTTCATTCTCCACATCTTGGTCCATTTACAAACCTCAGTAGTAGACGTCTGTAGTTTGCGTGTTGTAGCTTCTATATCATCTCCAACAGAGAGGATAGCCGTATCATCTGCAAAGGTGGCAACAGTTGTGCCTTCTTGTTGGGGTAAGTCCCGTGTGTACAGGAGGTAGAGTACTAAACAACACAATGAGGGAGTATAATAACAATATTAAAAGTCAAAAAATCGTATATCCCAAATCCCCGAGGAGAGGACCACGTCGCTTGCCCTGGGAGACGCTTCCCCCCGCTGGGGCCCTCCTTCCTTCACTGGCGGCGCCCAGCGTTACCACCCCCTGAAACGTCGATATACTCTGATAAGCTGGTTTTTATATAGTGTGATTTTGCTTACCCTGTATTAGCGACGTCCCAAGCACTAGCGACGAGCAAGTTGGCGAACTGGTCGCAGGGAACGATGTCAGCAACTTTTGATCCGTCGCCGTGAATTGACCTGAAGACTCCGCGGCCGGCACCCGCGATGAAGCCAGCAGCTCCGTTGTTCACGTTGTCCACCCATCCGGGCATCGGACTTTTCAAAGTTCCCATCACTGCAACAGGAGAGAATGTTGCATATTGCGTCATTTGAACAAAAAACTAGTACAAAAGGGATCGATTTGTGTATTTTACCAACTGTGTACGATATTTCACGTTTTGTTCATCTGAACGCAGGGGTCCTGAGAAAAAAAATCACAAGCAAATCGCATATAAGTTGAATCGTTTTCCCACTCCAACAAACATGACCAGCTTGCATTTCTGTCACATTTCTTTATCCTCTCTTATGACATAATAGAATTCAAATCTGCAATAAAAAACGCTGCAAATTCTTTCACTGGGGTTTATTATTCAATTGGCTTGCGTTCATGCTTTGAATTTCTACTAAGCTTTGGAGTGTGCGTGTTCCACAGGTGAAAGAGCGATTATTGAATTTCAGGAGATAAGCATAGAGCACGTAAATCTCAGGAGGCCCACAAATATGATGTACTGAACAATCCAATTAGGTATTTTGGTTGAGAACAGATGTACGTGCCCTATGCATATCTATCATTAATAAACCCCAGTGAAAGAATTTGCAGCGTTTCACCTGTGAAAATAAACCATTTCAGATTTTTCCAGGTGAAAATTATTGATTTTCTGGAAACATCAAATTGATCAATCCAAATAGGAATTTTTGTTAACAACCGATTTACGTGCTATAAAATTTCAGATTGAATTTGATTTTTCCTGATTAAATTATCAGAATGCTTCAACCCGTGTATCGGCTACAAAGCCTTTTACAAGTATCCACAGTTCATTCCAGTATCCACATTACTACATCACTACGTCACTAGGTTACTGATATCAACACAAAAACAATAATAAACCAAAATTACGCGAATGTTGGCACTATAAATCGGGCCATAGTTCGGGAATGGTTTGACCTACGGACCTGGGGAGGGGCTCATTCGATTCCTCGTGGAGTGTTCTTCAAGAAGAGTAAACATTTAGGCCGCCTTGACTTTTTTTGAGGTTTTTAGGGATTTTACAAAACTTTGACAACCCTTAAAGGGCACTTTAAATTAAGTGAGAAAGCTGGCTCAAGAATTGGGGCGTCGCCGGACCAACATGGATTTTTCCTGAAAATTTTAGCTTTTTTGCTTCAGCCGTTTGTAAGAAATCGTGCGTACGGTTTACGGCGTATGGCGGACGGACGGAAAATTTTTTATTGCAGATTCGGATTCAACACTCCTTTGAAACGTAAACCATGAAATTTTCAGGGGGGGGGGGGGGGGGTTAGAATTTTTTTTTTTTTTTTTTTTTTTTTCAAGAGCGATTACAATGGTTTATTATTGAATAATAAACCAAAATTGGGGTTCTCATTTGAAATAAGAAGGTTAGTGTAATTAGCGCATGGTTGCGCAGTTGCGTGGTCTATGCAAATATGATGTTGGACATCCTTGGAGAAAATTATGAAGATTCAAGAGAAAATTGTTTTGTTTACCCCCATGAGGACGTTTTTAGGAGGGGGGAGGGAAACAACACGTGGGACACCCTGTATTCTTCAAATACATTTACTGGGGGGGGGGGGGCGGAACTATGATAATAATTATTGTTGTCAGTAAAAACCTCACTGAGGCTTTTCCGACTTTTCCGAGGACAGAAGAGAGATTCCCGGATCTAGTACAAAAAGAGTTTCAACCCAAGGCCGGAGTCCTATTCTATTGGAAGCCCTAGTAGGAATAACTTTTATTTTTCTCCCCGAAACCTTTCCGTAATACTCTAAGCTGATTCGGTCAGTTTTGCCACCTCTGGAAAACCTCTCCTACTTAAAAACGGTACACATGGCGGTAGGATAACATCCCGGTCTAGAGATAGAGATAGATAGATAGATAAAGTTTATTTGTATAAGTCAGTGACCGTTACAAGAGTTCGATATGATAATAGTTGAATTTGTACATTATGAGCAGAAAAAATGAAATAAAAACCAAATAAGTACACTTTCTTGACGTTTACTAAAATAATGTTCCTTTATGACGTTAATTAAAATAATGATCCTTTATTCGTTTGAGGAAAAAGCTCGTAACATACGCGATCTACTGATGTAGTTGTGCACTGTCAGCATCTTCGTTGCGTCCTCCTGGAAGTCCATCACCATGCAGAACAAAGAGTTTAGGTCGTCCCTACTCAAGGAACTCAAGGGTGCATCTACTTTTATGTGGGGGGACAGATGGTAGCTTCGGTAGGCCTGATAAAGTGGGCAGATAAACATGAAGTGCACCATATCCTCCATGACTTGGTGATTGCAGTGTACGCACAGCTCAGAGCATCTTACAATGTACACACTTTTTTGTAATATATTCTTATATTTTCATTCGAGGACAATCTGATTTGGGCCAGCAACCTCTCCATATTAATGTTTTTGTGATTACCCAGATACAGTTGTCTTCCTGAGTATTCAACCACTCGTCTGTAAAAACTACTGTAGGAAGAGTTGTAGGTGCGTTGAATGTCCACGCTCCAACAGTGGTTCTTGAAACCTTCCACCAGGCTGTTGAAACTGTCCTTAAGTGTATAAAATTCCAGATTTGGAGAAATTATGTCAGCTGCCCCAATAGTTGCCAGGAAACACTTCAGTTTCGTAATCCAATTATAAGCAGGATTATTGTTTGACCCATTTGAGTCCGATTCAATCAAATCTTTTATAATTATCCTTGGCCATCTATCATCATTCATCTTCAAAATTCTCAGCAGAAACATCCCGGTCTAGAAACGCCCTTATTCACCTTCATCATTGAAATATCTTGCTAAAATTTTACTAAATTCAGGAGTCAAAATATGCGATTACCTTCGATCAGAAGGGATTAGTCAACAATTTGTACAGAAGTAACATTTGAGGAATAACGTATTCCAAAGATACATTTCGTCGACTTCATTTCCCCAAGGTAACTCAGGTGGGCCAAAGGCTAATATATAGATAGCCCTTTGAATTGATTTTATTATCTTGGCTGGGAAGGGCTGTTTCATTCCAATTAGGAACGCCGGGTTTCATTCAATGGAGGAAAATACAGCCTCAAATCAGGTTTGCCACTATTTCCGTATTTATTTTTCACGAGCACGAGCGATGGAAGCAGCTTTCGCGAAGGTAAGCCGTTCCTAATTGGAATTCCGATTCCTGCCTCATTCATGCCTTCAAGTAGGAATTTGCGTATTCTCGTTTAATTGCCAGCCGCATGTACCTACACAGAATGTAATGATTTTTCATTTTCTTGCGCATGCGTGTCCTGAACCTTGGATAAATTCAATGAACTCTTCTTCTACCTTTATATCTGTAGGAATAAACTTACTTCAGTAAGAGTTTTATTTCAATCTAATGAGCATCAAATCGGAATATAAGACAAAGTTTGCTTCCTACAGGAGAATATAGCGCCTTTTCTGTTGTTTAATTTCAATTCCTACAAAGCAAAAGCCTTTCTGTTTCACGAATGATTGACAACGAATTTCGAAATCTATTCCTTTCAGATTGCTTGGTTTTATTAGTAGCCTACGCAGTGCAGTTGTGGCTGCTAATAGGAGGGAAGTAGTGTTCGCACCCCAAACCAATGAAACAAAATAAATCCCACATTGGAGTGTTAGAGGTGGGTAGTGGGTGAGTGACCTTGTCTCAAAGAACTTCTCTTTCAAGTGAACTTGTCCCAAATGACCTGCGGAAGGAAGACCTGCAGTTCATCACAAGACGTTTGCGACAGCATGGCTCCCCGTGGCCGACATTCGAACTAATCAGACGGTGGCGAACTTTTCGTGGCAAGTGAAGTTCGAAACTTACAGGTCGCAAGAGACTTGCAGGTGACAAACGTCTCTTGCTGAGGGGTAACTTCGCTCCAATCCACGTTCGCTTCCGTGTATGCTTTCTGGTTGATCAAGGACATATCTCGGTCACACTCAAGGTATGAATGCCCTCGTACAAAATTGCTCGGAAAGCAAAAATGGGACCAGATGTAACAATCTATCAAGCTAAGTAAACACACTGATCCTGTAAATCAAAGACTGTCAATGAGGCGCTTCCGCCCCGGGGAGGGGCACCCTGGACAAGAACCATTCTTTCGCGGGCGAGCGAGATTGAACCATTCTTCCCCTGTGTGGCATATCTTCTCCTCGTAATATCTTCAAAAGAAAAAATTTTTCCCCTTTGACGATACCACAAGTTGCTAGCTACACTAAATAGGCAGCAGATGCCACTCTTATCCAATTTTTCGTACTCACTGGACAAGAACCATTCTTCCCCTGTACTCTTCTAATTTTTACATCATTCTGCCTGTTTTAGGACTATTCACAACATTTTAATGATCAAAACATCTACGTTATCACTACCACAAAGATTATCAAGCATTCTGCAAATCTTCGTCTTGAGTACCTCGGAAAGTTGAATACAGAAATGTCCTTTGTATTACGACAATACCCTACCCTCAAAGTACCAAGTTTTTTTTTTTTTTTTTTTTTTTTTTTTTTAATTTAGTAACTTTCTTGTGGGAGCCACTATCAAGTGATTTAGATTTAGAAATCACTCGTCACTTGCAGTATTATTTCTCACCCATTGGTGAGCTAATACAAATTTCATAATTCAAAAAGAATATTTAGATTAACAGATACGAGTAGAATAATATTAGCAACAGATTAAGATAAAGAAACAACAACATAAGCAAAATATAATAACAATGAAGGTAACTGACAGAAACTTAAGAGAAGTTGGTTAGCTAGTTGATAGATCACTGTGCCATTTTCGTTTTAATCGTCGTCGATTTCTAGGTGATCGGGGTTCATCCAGTATGGAGTTGACTACAGGATTTCTATTCAGGCTCATGCGGTAGGCTAGTTTGTTGTAGCATTCACTTAGAACTTCTTGCACGCAGGGAATGTTCAAATCCGTGTGAAGCGTAGTGTTGCGGACAAACCAAGGGGCGTCTGTGATTATTCGTAATATGCGGTTTTGAAGGGTCTGGATTTTTTTAATTTGCGTGGCAGCTGCTGAGTTCCATATCTCACAAGCGTATAGCCAGATGGGTCGCAGTAAAATGAGGTATAGTAAACGTTTGATATGAAGCGGAATAATTTGACTAGTCAGGAGATATTTTGTTTGTTGGATCCTTGATCGAATTGTTGTACTTAAAACTTTAATGTGAGTGTTCCAATTCAATTTATTGTCTAGTGTAACCCCAAGATAGCGGACTGAGTCTTCTTTTTTCACTGATTGGTTATCGAGTATTACATCAGGGACAGAGACATCGATTTTATAGGTGAAGCACACCAAGGTAGATTTAGTGGCGTTCAACCGTATTTTCCATTTGTTTGTCCAACTGCTAAGTTACCAAGTGGTGACATTTCTTCTAAGGATTCAATTCGAGTCGATTGCCACCCGCAATTATACAGTTCTTGTCCTACAGCTCATTTTCCACGATTTCAGGGATTAATATCAAACAAAATCTTCGTGAGAAGGAATTTTTAATTAGCGTTCACTCGATTTTCAAACTCTTCGCTTAAGGTCTAAGCCTCCTTAAGCCACCCTTAATGCACACCACCTCCGGTTCATGGAGGAGGAGTTTCTTGTTTATCTTCCCGCTCATCCTACCCTACATCACCTTTATGGGGGCACGTAGATAAAAGCCTAAACGCTCAATAAATTTCCTGAATGTTCTTTACGTTGGTTCCCAAGGGAAGGTTTGATTTAAAAGAACTACTTTGAAGACAAACTCGAATTACCAAACAGTGCGGTTGCGGATGTTTTACTGGTACGCTTCCAGTTTTAATGTTTGCCTGCTGTGCAGTGTGCTGATTTGTGATGACTCCTTGAAACCCGCCAAACTTCTTGTACAAACAACTTGTGCAAGGCATCTTTGGTATTTAATATACCACAATCAGAAATTTGTGATAGCCGACACAATCTATCGGCTATCAGCGGAACAATCGCGAGAGGAGAGGCGAGGAGTGACTGGGGGGAAGGAGAGATAACGAAAACTTGCGACAAGCCCCTCTCCTTACCACTTTCTACCAAGCTCTCATCCGACCAGGTAATCCGTTCTTTCAATTTCTGTATTTGAATCAAATTAATATTAATATCCCAGATCCATCCTATTAACCGAACTCCTTACCTAATACCACCTGCGGTGCTATTTATAAAAATAAAAATATAGAAGGAATACCAAAACCTTTTCCAAATCGTGGTTAATAGGAGCCCCGTAGTTATTCTTGGAGCAATAAATACATTTATTGAATAAATAACTATATCTATTTCCAAAACCTTGCGTATAATTATTTCTTGAACCTTATATATCTATATATAAAATAACCTTAGTAATTAATAAGGTGAAAAAAGGGAATAATATCAAGAAATCGTAATCAGTGTGTGTTTTACAGGTGATAGAGCGATTAGTAAAGGTAGAATTGATTCAACAATTCCTTTCAGTATTACAAATTGGATATAGTGAGACTGTTGGATCAGTTTTTTCATCCTATAAGTGGTCTTAGGGAAGGAGGTTTATTAAAAATATCTACAAGTTACACTGATCTATGAAAAATGAAAATAATTAATAAACCACGGTTTCATCAGTCTACAGGAAGGAGGGTTCTTCTGAAGGGCAAAAACGCTACCAATTCTGACACAGGGGTTTGTTATTTTTTGAATAATGTGTGTTTACGTGTGTGAGGACCCGGCTAGAAGTTAGAACCAACCAGACGCCAAATCTAGGAAAGAACGGATGTTTAGGACGTCCCTCCGAAGCAAGGCTTTGCCTATTAGAATTAATCCAGAGGGTGTGGAAGAACCTAAATCCGAACATGAGAAAAAATCTCGGCATGTCTTTCAGCCTATCCTACAGGATGAAGCCGAAGGGCAACAATTTTTAACATTTCCGACACATGGGTTTATTTTATATTTTCAAATATTGCACAGAAACCTCGAAAAACCATGTTTTCGTCAAGTTTATAACCGATTTTTGACCCCGCATTCCGGACGGACATTGAATATTTGGACTCTACGCACCGAAAAACAAAAGGGAATAATTTGATGAGGGATGTAAAAAATATTTGGAATCCCTTATTTGGAGCATGAGTCTTTATTTTCATCGGTACGTTTCGTCCTTCAACGAGGACTTCATCAGCCTTATTATGTCATCAATACATGTAGAGTTCTGGCTTAGACATGGGTGCCACACATCCTTTCTCTTTGTTTTAATACTTGTAATATGGTCAATTGAAGTTTTTTAATTGCTCCCTCATTCTTCTTTATATAAAAACTGGTCATGATTAAAACTTTTTATATTGTTGTTGTAGTCATTAATTTAATCAGTGAAAAAAAAAGGATAAAAAAGAGAAAAGGGGAGAGAAGAGCTGCAGGCAAAACTAAAACTCATTGCATGAGCATCTAATCATCCAGATTAGATTTAAGGCTGATGAAGTCCTCGTTGAAGGACGAAACGTACCGATGAAAATAAAGACTCATGCTCCAAATAAGGGATTCGGAATGAATGTGATCACCCCAATACAAGAAATATCTGCTAACGGATTACAAAGAGTTTTTATTGAGAATGGTGAACCAAAATGTGACCTTATAAGAGAAATAAGAACTTAACATTTTAATTATGTATTCAGTTAAAATTAGCTTCCCTTTCAAGAAATTTCCGTAATCGCCACGACGACCTGCAAAACATTTCTAATCTCCCCCAATCCAGTCCGTTCAGTACAAACCGCTTCATCTCGATCAGTGAAGGTTAGCTGGAGGCAGCCATTCAAAACGCCGTTGTCAGCGGTGAAAACTAAAAACCATTTCATAAGCCCTTGCATTCAAATTTAGGGACTCTGCACGCACGTTAAGTGCCCATCGCGCCACATTCAGAGGTAAACTAGTATCATTAATTAGGCCGGCGCACTCAACTTAAGGATTCAGCTCAGGATAGGGCGAGATGAATTCAGATTATATCGCTCTAGTTTGTAAACATCCCTCTGCACCTGGATTGAAGGACTTAACAATCAGCTCCATGTCTGCTCTGAGAGTTTTGTAGTCAAAGGATGACAAATTATCTGTAAGGGCATATTTGACGGAAAGCACGGCAAATGTACGATTCCTTGCCAAATCAGAAGCTACAATCCAAAACATTTTGATTCTATAAATGGTCGCTGGGAAGATGGTAATTTGTATCGGACCTTCAGAACCGGCATAACTATATCAGAATCTATAGAACCAGATATCTATGTTTTGTAACATCAATCATACATCATATAAATATCAGTTACTTAACTCGACCCTAGTAGTAGGTAATGGTACCAAACCGTTTAGTTGGTAAAGTTTGCGATTGTTTCAGCAAGGATTACCGATATCACAATAAGCACAAACTACACATTACATCACCTTCTCTGCAAATGATCTTTCTCAATCCCTGTAGTGTGGAACGAGAATTGAACTTAAAGAGTCTGTATAGTTGACTTTGTCTTAACGGCGCATTCCTATTGCGATTTTATTAATAAATATTATTAGGTGAAGGGTGGGCGGCTTGAAACCTGAATCCACCAATTTTGACTACTTCTATCAATTTATTGGCATGATTAACAGGTGTCCAATCACAATGATAAACGCTATTGAATAGAAAGTGATTTCTGTCCAGAAGGAACAATGTATGTTACAGAATTAAGCAAACACCAGTATGCTGGAGTTGTACTTACCAATAGTGGGACGAACGATAGCCACTGGCATGTTGCCTCGTTCAGACGTTATCAGATTCTCCGCCAACAGCTTGCTGAACACGTAGGCGTTGGGAAAAGATCCGAGGATCCTGGAAAATAAATGGCTTGAGATAGAGAATAATGTAATCCGGGTGGATTCTATAAAAGTAATTTTGATTCTTAGTACGTGCGTTAGCCAAGACCTGACTGACCAAAAGTCTTGTTTTTATGTCACAAAAAACGATCACATCAAATTTTGGGAACGTATAAAAAACGGAAGTTCTGCACAGTTCATCGCAAGGCCTCCATTCATTCATAGATTATAAACTGGCAAAACCGCTGTAAATATGGAAGGAATTGTGATATACAATGGGATTCATTTTGGTTTATTACTCAATAATAAACCATTGTAATCGCTCTTGAAAAACAAAATCCCAACCACCCCTGACATTTTGATGGTTTACGTTTCAAAGGGTGTAGAATCAAAATCTGCAATAAAAATTTGTCCGTCAGTCCGCCGTGCGCATGATTACTCCCAAACGGCAGGAGCAAAAAATCTGAAATTTTCAGGGAAAATCAATATTGGTCCGACAACGCCCCAATTCTTTAGCCAGCTCTCACTTAATTTAAAGTGCCCTTTAAGGGTTGTCAAAGTTTTGTAAAATCCCTAAAAACCTCAAAAAAAGTCAAGGCGGCCTAAATTTGGACTTTTTTGAGTAACTTTCCATGAGGAATCGAATGAGCCCTTTCCCAGGTCCATAGCTCAAACCATTCCCGATTTATGGTCCGATTTATGGCGTTATTTTGGTTTATTATTGTTTTTGTTTTGATTGCGGTAACCTAGTGATGTAGTGAACGTGGATACTGGAGTGAACTCCTAAAAGGGTTTATAGCCAATACACGGGTTGAAGTATTCTGATAACCATTAAAAAAAACGACGCAAATTCTTTCACTGGGGTTCATTATTCAACTGGCTTGCGTTCATGATTTGAATTTCTACTAAGCTTTGGGGTGTGCGTGTTTCACAAGTGATAAAGCGATTATTGAATTTCAGGAGGCTCACAAATATGATCAACTGATCAATCCAAATAGGTATTATGGTTGAGAACCGATTTATGTGCTCTTTGCATATCTCCTGAAATTCAATAATCGCTCTATCACCTGTGAAAAAGGAACACTCCAAAGCTTAGTAGAAATTCAAATCATGAACGCTAGCCAATTTAATAATAAACCCCAGTGAAAGAATTTGCAGCGTTTTTGCGAAATGGAATCTAAGGAACACGTGACCTGATTGAATAGACTGAAAAACAACATCCTCGGTGGGAAGAAAATACTTCCAAGCATGCGCTGCCATAGCATAATCCATGTTTCTTGAATTTCTTAGCATTCTTGCAGTATGCTGCATAGCGGCATCTCCATATGAATAATTTTCGTCCATTTACATGATGCATGAAACATTTATTTTATATTTCTAATTAAAAACATGGCTGTAGTTTACATTTCTGAAAACATTCACTAAACGACCAAATTGACGTGGGAAAACTTTGATTGATATTGTTCAGAAAAGTGTTAAATTGAACGAGACTGTCATGAAGAACAATTAAGACCCAGTGGAGCTGGAAAAGTGGGTGCAGGGTGAGTCAATGGAACATTAACCAATTTTAATTTGAGATATTCATGAAAATTAAAAATGTTTGTACAGCGATCGAGAATTGAACAGGCAACCTTTCAGAGTCAAATGTCTCAACAACTTGGGTTTACGGAACAGATCATTAAATTTTATATAAGGTGCATATATTATAATAGAATCTTAACAATGCCAGGATGAATGTGTCTTGCGGGTTAGTAGAACCTAATATACCGTGCGGGTTAGTATTCTCCCACTTGCAGGGTGGCCGTAGCCCCGAACATACTGTTTCGCTTTACTCTCGTACTAGTCTGATATATGGTGTCGATATTCTCCATGTATTAACATTGTCTCTTCAATAGGATTGTTTGGTGATTACTTCCATTCCTTATGAAACTATTTATTCTTGTCATTCGTATTGTTTACTGGATTAATTTAATTTAATACATTGTAATTGCGCTGTTCTCATGTTAATAATAATGAATGAATAAGTACTACTTAGATACAAGTTTTAAATTCAGGAGTCTTGCAGAATGCCCGAAACGGCAATTCCGTATGGAAAATTGTCAACATTCATTTCATTACTCTAATTAAAGCGTTTGGTATAACTGAAATTTCTGGATCTCGATATCACGTGAATCCAAATCGCTTCCAACCCAGGGGCGTGAGGCAATGGGAATAAAGGTGTGTAAACCCAGGTCACCTGAGGGAGTAGACGCCCTGCAGGTCACTCAGCCCAAAGACAAGGTCAGTAGGAGAAGGTCACCAGTTCACTCCGTGATTGAATGCAACCTGCAGGCCACTCCATAGTTCACCAGTTCATTTTGTGGATGAATGCGACACCTGCAGTCCACTTCGTGAATGAATGGGACCTGCAGTTCGTCGTCTCCATTCTGAGACAGTCACCACCACTACCGCTATCTCGTGGCATGACCGTCAACCTCTATTATCTTCGTCATCCGTCAGAATTCCGTGAATGACAGTCAGCTATTGTTCTCTTTTCCTACTCTTTAGTCATTTTTCGAATCCTCAAAAAATCCTCGTAAATTTGAATGGTATTGACTCTGCGATGAGGGGAGTCCTTCGTTGTCTAAAAGAAAAACCCGAGCTAATGGCGGATGGGTGAACTGCAGGTCACTTTGTGAAGAACGGTTTGGCAGACCTGCAGGTCTTCGAGTAGTTCGAATGTCGGCTACCGGGAGCCATGCTGTCGCAAACGTCTTGCGATGAATTGCAGGTCTTCCCTCCGCAGGGACAAGTTCACTTGAAAGAGAAGTTCTTTGAGACAAGGTCACTCTCTCACTAACCACCTCTAAATGGGAAGCCACGAGCGAAATCGTCAGACCTAGTTCCGATCCTTTCTGGAGGACGGCTGGCACGTCCGCGACACCTCCGGGTAGTCGGACGAAAATCCAAGGTGAAATTCCTTGTTTACTTCACTTTACTGAAATTTCTGGGGAAATTCACTAAAAAACTAAATTTGTGAACTGGTTTGGGAAAACTTGAATTGATATTGTTCAGTGAAAAGTTAAATTAAACTGGAGTGTTGAGGAAAAAGTTTTGAGGAAAGAATATTTGTTCTCATGGAATCGGATCGTGAAGGACGGTCATGAGAAAAACATGAGTGTTTTTTAGCTGCTCGTAAGTGTAATAAAGCAGTTGATTCGCTCTACTTCCGTCCTCCAGATAGAGGACATAGAGAACAATTAAGACCCGGCGGACGGAGGGGAAGTGGGTGCAGGGTGGGGAAGTGGGTGACGGGTCAGGGAGGGGGGATGCGTGCAACATGGGCTCCTCTAATTGAAGAGCGGACCTCCCTCGCCTTTCATCTCTCGAGAACAAGCGTATTGTTAGCGGAAATCCCCGTCCCGGGAAACGAAGCCCGTATACATGTGCGGACTTCGGTCAATGGATTGTCTGGGGAAATAAATTGAAAAAACAAGGATTTTTTTCTACATACATAGACGAGAGAGACCGAGAGCGAAAAGAGGAGATAAGATGAAAAAACTTCGTCATGATTGAAAACAAAGTATTACCACTCTTTTAGCCCTGTTGAGATGGGGAAAGGGGGTCTTCTTTATTCCGCTTTTTTGAAACGATTCTGACTTGTTTCTGTCTAAAAACAAACCGCTGAAAGAACCACTTTTATCAATCAGTTCTTCATTTGAAGAACAAGGTAAATACGGATTTTGTACGCCGCACCTTCGAATTCTACAGCCTACAACATGTCATGTTAACGTATGCAGCTTGGGTGAGTCGAGCAGTTTGCCCGACTTACATGTTCCGGTACCTTTGCTTCTAAAGTCACACTATCTATGTATGTAAGGTATTAAAAAACGGGACAGTAGACCTCTATGTTTCTACAGCCAGATCATTTAAATGATTAATTTTACGCATTTGAGTACCGAAGATGAAAAATTGCCTGTGCAACCTACAACTATAGGATTCTAGCTCAGAGGAGGGGAGCTAGTAAACAGAGATGGGGCAGTTACACGAATGACCCCCTCGGGCGGACGGAAAAGTGGTGATGCCGGGATAACAGAAGGCGGAAGGAGCCCACCCGAAGGTTAGTTGAAGGAGTGTTGAGCCGGGGGGGGGGGGGGGGGGAACTGTCGGTACGGTCGCTAAGAACTGGATGGTACTCCTATTAATCATTTAAATTATAGAACTTCCGGGTCAGAGATTGGCTACTGGCGCATTAAATGACGAAGGATGACGTCCAATAGCCGATCTATTGCTGGAAAATTTTCATAAGAAAATACTTTTGAAATAAATTTTAGAACAAAACGCTACGCATTATCTCACAGAGGCTTGTAATTTCATTATTGGAATATGCCTTCTATGTAAATCACGGATTTCTAGTGGACGTGCCTACGTTTTTATTCTCATAAAAAGGGCAACTTTTTTTCCAGAAAATCACCAAAACAAAAAGTTGGAAGAAAATTTTGGAAAAAAATCAGGGCTATTCTTTGACAGCAGGGGATGATTTTAAAATGCTCAGTTGAGATCAAACTCCACTATCACCCAGAAAATTTCAAATTTAAGATTTTGGACTCCACGGTAATCACAACCCTCCCACTGTAATCAGAAACCGATATGAGTTTTCAACATGTCATCAATTGAATTGACGACAGCTTCTTAGCTAATAGCGCATTTCCTGTAAACCAAGTCTGTAGACAGTGCTGTTGAATTAAAAGGAGTGGGTTGGACCAATGGCAAAGAGGAAGAAATTATATTGACAATAAGTTCCCAAAAGTTATACAGTTTTATTTATATTTGCCAGTTCATGAACATTTTGTGGGCAATAGAAAAGTAACCCTTCACCTTATATGTAGGTATATCATGAAAAAGAATAGAAAATCACAGTTTGACAAAGGTAGATAAGTAGGCGGGGCATCCTAGTAAATGTATAGGTATAGTTGGGTCTACCCAGGAGAACATTTTTTCATCCGGTACGCCCCAGTTAATCAGCCTTAAAATCTCACAAAATCAGGAACCAACTTTTAGCATAAATTAACTTCAAACAGAAAACATTAAAAACGAAATCAGTTCAATTCAACTATCAGGTTCTGTTATTACTCTCTCTGCAATAAAATTAGTTAAAATTGAACAGGAAGACAGAAGATGAAGACATCTTGTAATAGAGAACGTGATTACATTACCATGGTTAAAACTTCGATTACCATGGGGGCATTTTGGGTTTCCGCATGGTAATCATAGGAATCGTTACATGGTAATCAAAAATCACACTTCACGGGCTCCTGGTCCGCCAACTTTATCCGCCGCTTTTGCTTTCAAAAACTAAAACATGGATACTAACTACACTTTATGGGGTTGAAAATAAAAGGGGTTGGAAAATTATTGGACTATGCCTTAGAGGGAAAACATGATACCATGGCAATCAGGTGAATAAAAATACGCACCCGTTCCCCAAGTCACGTTGAGCTCCAACGGCCAACTGACGAAAAGCTAACATGCCGGGTTTTGGTTGGGTTTCAAGAGCTGCGTTGCCACACCATGACCAGAGACTTTCTTGCACCAAATTCCTTATCAGTTCTGGTGGATCAACAAAATTCTTTGGACAAAGTTGTTTCTCACTTCTGTCTGATCAACCACACCTTGCAAGCCGCAAACTGCTTCCAATCGCTGCAAAAATCGATTGGCCTCAAGAAAAAATCATGGAGATGTCTCACGAGTGATAACGATGTCGTTTTCAAAAGAAAGCATCCGTGAATATTAGATGGGGACACCCACGGTAATCAGAAAAAGTGTAATTCAAGGTCCAGTAAAAAATATGCAGAAGTAAGTAGGCCTCCTTTTGAATCGTGTTCTGGTAGAGCAGAGCACAGTGAAAGCCACGAGCATTCTAAAAGCCAGGAGCCAAAAACTCAACTTCTTGCCGAATGGCGGGTGAGGGACATTGAATTTGCCCTTTTTGTGAGAATTACACAGCAGTGGTACATTATCTAAGCTCGCTCCTCGAGTCTCCTTATCCTGTCTTGTCCAGTCTGGATGCCATAAAAAGAACTCCATATTCTGTACAACACGGTACAATAAGAAGGAGATGATGTCGTGAATGATAACTTATAACTTTCATTCAAACTCGATTTACTCACGTTGGTTGCTGAATGGCAATTTCGTCGTCAGACATAGATTCAATGTGCTTGATGAAATCCCGTGGTGCCCATTTGCTGGGATACACCTTCTCTTGAAGGACATCGGATTGCGTGCAGTTGCAGTAGGCGGTGGATGTGTAGACGAATACCTGAAACATATTGAATACAAAATATTTGAAAACGTTGATTGAATGCGTTCATTTCTCCATTAGACAGCCAGTGCTACCAGCGCATAACTTTCAAACACAACCTAGGCATCAGTGATTCAACAGCCTGAGGGTATTTCAACCACAAGATCTGTTCTGTTTGCTCTTCCACCTTTTCGTATGTGCGCCTCACTCCGACTATCAAGATGCTTCTTTTGTCCACACATTGCAAAGAGGCAAACAAAGCAGTTTTGCCACGCTAAACATGGTCTACTGACCGATCTATTTGAACGGTAGCAGCTCCATTAGCACATGGATGGTAGCAGCAGTTTCCCTTTGTTGGCACCCTCTTCGACAGAGTACAGCTGTCACAAGCGCCTCAATCTTTTGACTCTTGTCATTAGAGAACCACTTCGCGACAGTTATCGTCTGGTAGCTCCTTCCTCCATAGCTATTTTCCCATAGCAGCCAGTCTGCCGATTCCCTCTTCTCATACGATCTCTATAGTTCACTCCTTATTTCAGTTGTGTGAGCAACGGATCTCATAGGGGACCGTCTACATTCTAATCGCATATTCCCTGAAAAACACCAAATTCGGATTTGTTCGAATATTCAAATATTTATTTCAATACAATTGAAAATTGTAGGAATTAGGCTCATTACATGGATCTGAGGACACACGGACAGACACATGTATGTATACATAGGAACCAGAATGATATAAAAAGCAAAATTCGTCTGGACATTTTAATTTTGGAAAAAAAAGTTTCATCTCCCAAAACTGAACTTGGTAACAATGAAAACGGACAACTTATCACATCTTGATGAGAGGAAAGCAGACTGCAGAGCAGAACTGAATGGGCTTCCGCCTTCGCCATTGTTAAGGGCCTCGTTCCCAGAATTCTCAAGCCAGGCTGTTTCATTGGCCTCACAACAAAGACAAGCATTCGCGAAAAATCCGAAGTCAATGGAGCGACCCCGCCCACAAACATGCTCATATACCCGTATACCGTGTTTGTTTGCACGGTATGCGCACATTGTTTGAGAACGTTCACAAACCCCCGTTAACGAGCGATGTGCGTTCAGTCTAAACGGGCCTCAAGACAAACACTAGAATGATTCAAATTACACGTACAAGTTACAATTAGTCACCAGTTGTACTAACCAGCCAACTTGGCAGATGTTTTCACTTCAGTCTGAGATTATATTATTAACACTATCATTAATGTAGCGTACGTGAAGTAGGTATTGAATAAGATGATAGAATCTAGGAAAAGATCCCTTATCGGTTAATGTCAATACAAGCACCTGTGAAGAGAAATTTAACGTGGGCGAGTTTGACGTTGGAGTAAGAAAATGGAAAAGGGGTTTTCGCTGAATTCGCTCTCGTTACTTTGTATAAAGGGGATCCATCTCTTGTTTCGCCTGTTTGTTTCGTTCAATCTTATTGGCGACAAGCTTTATACCTCGAATAACATCAAACGGCAAGAAGTGCTTTGGCCGAAGGCTTTACGGTGGAAATCCCCCCTTAATACGAAGGTAAAACAGACGGCGGGCCTTCGGAAAAAGAGGAGCGAAGATTGAAGAATGATACTCTTTATATATATATAAAACCCCCTCGAGATTCGGGATGTGAATGGTATCTTTAGACTCTGAATAAATGTAAAAGGGGGAATAGACTGATTGGGGTCTGAAAGGATCCGAAATGCCAATTTTTATTCCGTCTTGGTGTTCAAGCCAGTCGGATATTCGATACTTTTTGAAAAAAAAAAAAAACGCCATGAGGCTCCGTTGATATTTCGGAGTTCGGAAAACGAGGGTCGGTTATTTATTTTATTCTTTTCATTGACTAACCTCTCCTAAGAAAGTGCTACAGTTGCCCCTCAGAAGTAGGCTTCACTTTTCAGCAATTTTAAAATGTTGAAATATGTAACAAGCAGGATCTCAGAAGCTCTCGTAATAACAGTATGTAACCAGAGCATTACCAGAGATAATTAACACCTATTTCTACCGCAAAAACCTTAGTTTACTATTTCAATATGAAATATGAATACAAATTAATGGGTAATTGGGTATTTTAAGAATAATAACTCGAATAATTCGATTGCAGGGGGGCTTCCTACAAGAACCTAATAAGTACATAATTGGAAAACGCTAGAAACAAGCTTTTTGTAAAACGCGTTTCTCCAATTTGAATGCCTTTTGGCCTCCAAAATGTTACTTGTTTTGTTCTTGCTGAATAGTCATTGATGCTCAAGAACACGAATTTTCATTAAAGCTCAAGTTACAGTTTTTTTTTTTTTTTTTTATGTTTGTTACATTATTATTCGGTGTAGGTAGTTTGTTTTTAGGAATAAAGTTTACGGTAAACTTTTATTTTCAACTCCCGTTTTTATGTTACTGGGTAAAGTTAATTAGTTTTGATTTTTTAAACGGTTCTTTTTTTTACCATCACAAGAAGAATCAGTAGCAACTATCTACCTCGGACTTTTGGCGGGTTTGACAAATAATAAACAGGTACCAAATGCCTAGCTTCATTGAAAAATTTCTTTATTGTGGGCAAAGTGGAAACTTCAAATTTTTGGTGCTTAGGTACCGAACACAGCAAATTGTCTATTTATTGTTTGAAAGAAAAATCACTAAGCTTCAAAATACTTAAACCTAATCCCATTTGTAGGTAAGTACATAGACTTCAAATTTTATCGCCATTGGATAAGCAATTTTATCGCAAAGTGGAAACTCAACATTTTTGGTGCTTAGGTACTGAACACATCAAATTGTCTATTTATTGTTTGAAAGAAAAATCCCTAAGCTTCAAAGTACTTAAACCTAAACTCGTTTGTAGGTAAGTACATAGACGTCAAATAATATCGCCATTAACCTTGAAAAAATAAAAGAATCTTGAAAGCGCTGAACTTGAGTAACTAAGCAAACTGAGCAGATCCGAAAAAAAAGGTATGACCTTAGTCATGACCTAAGTAATGCCGTCGCTGTTGTCGTCGTTATCGATCTCCCAGTCTTATTCTTATTCTGCAGGCTCTTGATTGATGAAAGGTCGAGGTAAAACTCCTTACTGGCTGGTCTTTCAATGCACTGCATCACGGTCTTCAAACCCTTGATTTTAGCAGGTTAAAGTTCCAGTTGATCAGCAAAAAGAGGTTTAATATCAAGACTAGTGGCGAAACACAGGAATAAGTGAGATGGCAGAACAATTTTTATTATCAATATTTAATATTGATTACAACCCGAGATATGAATGGTCAACATGAGGAAACAGACGCTTTGCCCTTCATGCTCAGCGTTGTCAGGCAATGGACATATTCCGTTCTTGTTTCACAGGATAGAAGATTATTGAATTTCAAGAGATATGCATGGAGCACGTAAATCGGTTCTCAACCAAAATACCTATTTGGATTGATCAGTTAATCATATTTGTGTGCCTCCTTAAATTCAATAATCCTCTATCTTGTGAAACACGCACACTCCAAAAACAACTTAGTAGAAATCAAATCATGAACGCAAGAAATTGAATAATAAACCCCAGTGAAAGAATTTGCAGTTTCGTTTTTTTATTGAACCTCAAAACTAAAATTTCCCCCCCCCCAGGTGCTCACGTTCTTCTGAAAAAACATCTATAATTTATCAAGTCCTTCAGTTGTTATTGGTTAAAACTTCCCCAAATCCAAATTTAAACGATGTATTTTTTTATCTTACTGTTTTATTGGTTTGGGGGTGCACATGGTTTTAGGTTAACCGAAAGATTGGCAGAGAGAAGTTCCATTCAGTCGTAGCCCTAATCCTCGAGAATCATAAAGGCATCAGAACCATCGTGCGTGCAGCTGCAAGAAAGAAGAGGACGATACCTACTTTGTTTGCCCACTGTGGGGTATTCTCCGGCAGGATTTGGTTGTTCAAATTGGAGAGATAAGCCCAGAAAATATCATTGCCAAGACGGCATCAGCAAAACGGACCTGGGATGTAGTGAACACCCACGTTAGTCTTTAAGGCAAAGGAGATTGCCGGAGATTGGGACGGAGGGGTCACTAAGGAACAAAGGACATGTTTTTGAGAAGAGCGAATGGCAAGAGGAAAGGACTGTTGATAGCCAATAGTGAAGTTTAGCGTAAAATATTATTGTGAATCGTAAAGTAATACAGTTTCTGTAGTGTAATACTGCATAGTTGGCAAACGCTTCGCATAAACGGGTTTTCACCTCAAAAAAAAGCTGTAATCCTGATATTTTTACACCGAACATGCCAAAACATATTGGGGAACGATCCTGAGTAAAATTCTTTAAAAAAAAGTTACGGAATTCAGAAGATGCTCGACCTGCTGCAGAAGTCTAAAAGGACGCATTGATTGATATTTGGAGAGAACCGGCTCCTAGCTTCGATTTGAACGATAAATTTACCATCACAATCAGCAGGAACTAACAAATCACATTCTTTTCCTTTCCATTCTAGCTTTTTTCAAAATATCAGATTATTCTTGTTCTTCTATTTGTGAAATTTCCTTTCAATAACGTTTGTGTTTATATATACATTTATAAGAGAGAAAGACATAGAGAGACTCAAAGGATCGGCCACCATCCGAACCGCTGTCCATTCAACCATTTGCTCTTCTTTGACAAACATCAATAAACGACTATATACGATGGTCCGCTGGGTGATACAATTTCGATAGGATTCCCTGATAAATAAATCACTGCTATTAGATGTTTTGCCTTTAGACGATCGAGCGAAGCGCTGGCAGATGATTAATTTTATTTCAATAATTTTCTTCAGGTGGATGGCTCCTTATCTTACCATCCCGCTAATGAGTACCTTCAAACCTGTGAGCAACGTAGAAGGGCTATCTAATACAGAACTAATTGAGAAAATTTTTGGTGGTGCGTTGGTGCAAAATAGAGAAAGAGGCTAAGAATTTCGGTGAAGAAATAAAAACAAGTGGGTGTGGCACATAGCTTCCTCGTATCCATGACATGACTGTACAAATGTAAAATAATCTCTGATTTTGTACTTAATGATTACCTATATAAACTTATACTAGTACCTACCTACTTATAAACTAGTTCATTTCAGTACAGTTAAATCAGCGAGGGAGACTGGTATATATCGAAAAAACGTCTGCCAAGTGGGTGTGGCACGTAGCTTCCTCGTATTCATAACATGACTGTATAGATCATTGAAAATTATTATTGACTAAAGAACTTCGTTCAATCAGGCGAAGTAAATATTGAATTAGGGTAAATTTATTGTTATGCAGGAGCATAACTTGGGAAAATAAAGGTAGGCATGTTAAACTATTGAACAAATTATAAAATATACCTAATAATAAAAATTGACATTGACGCTGAATGGATAGATGACTGAAGTGATAAATAATTATTATGACATTTCTAAAAATAAAATATAAGCATCGTTCAATGACGGATCAAATAATGTTGGGTTGACTGCAGCGTCGTTGCAAAGTACCCAACTGCCGTCATCCCTCCGCACAGTGGCTGTATATATCTTGCGCATGCGCAGAGGCTACTATTGGGCCGGGGGTCATGAAACTCATAGGGGACCATCTACACATCAAACCGAACAATCCCTGAAAATTTCATCGAAATTGGTCAAGAACTCCCGGAGTTATGCGCGTAACAAGGATTTCACGTTTGCGCATGCGCAGAGGCTACTATTGATCCGGGGGTCATGAAACCTATAGGGGACCATCTACACCCCAACCCGCACAATCCCTGAAAATTTCATCGAAATCGGACTAAAACTTCGTGTGGTTTTGCCCGTAACAAGGATTTGCTGACACACAGACAGACACGGAACCAAAATTGTTCAGAAAGGTCTACAACGCAAAATGCGAGTGGAATTTTTGATTTTGGAGACAAAAAAATTTTCACATTCCGAAAGTGAAAACAATGCTTCCGCTACCTTGGTAGACTCGGAAGCAAAAGAACTAGTGTACGAAGTGATTGCCTACATTGGTTTTTACGGCTGTTGGTGAATGCGGGTTAACAAGAGCGGGCTCAAACAACCCAAGTATCCGAGGTGTCAAAGAATTCCACTCCTGGAACGTGGAGCTAGCACGCGCCTCTTTATAGCAACGCGTGGCAATTATTAGGGACGTGCGTAATAACTTTTTGTGGCGTCGGAGGAGAAAAAAAAGTCCGAGAGTGGGCCCTTCTGCTAGGGCACAAAATGTATACGGCCTGTCCTCTCCATCTCTGCTCTTAGCCCTTTCATGTCAGAGAGGGGAAAGAGGACTCGAGTTCTTTCCACCAACCCTTGTTTAGTTCCCTCTCACCCCACCAAGTGTTTTACCTTCATATTAAAGGTGGATTTCAACCGTAAGGGTGCGTCTATATTTATGCGCCCTAAATCCACGTAAATCTGTGTTTCCCTGTTGTTCGCTTTCCCCCCTCTACGAAGCACATTTCCTATAGTTCTCTCAACACGTGTGCACTCGATCGGCTCGGAATCCCGTCAAGTATCGGACTATCTGGAGAAAACATGATACGTTACGTCCGTGTATGATACGATTCTTCCACAGACAATGGTACAGGGCTTTTAGAAATGATCCGCTTTCCTCTGAGGAGTATCAGAAATAGAATAGTTTCGCCATCGCATTCAAAACGATACCATAAAATACAGCCGCAGCTTCATACCAGTTTCGCTGTGAACGTATTTAGATCATACGTCAACTCTCTGTTGAGCTGCTTCAGCCACATCACAAGCATTTCTGCTCCAGAGTGTAACGCACATTAGTCATCAACTTTTGTTGAAAATATAGCATAGCGTATCAGCAATGACAGATTAATTGAAATTGGGCCCATTCCACTCTCTCAAAGTATTTTACTTTCACATTAAAGATGAATTCGAGGGGGAGATTGTGCTGTCAATTCTTGCACATTTCAGTTGCTGCTTACATTCTTTCAATGTCATGCATTTCCCGCATTTGTTTCAACCGTTTTTCCGAAATTTCCACGTTTAATGTTACATTGTCTTTTATTCTGTCTCATAGTGAGCTAGAACCGTGAGCTTTCCCAGTAGCTTCCATTATTCTTTTTCTCATGGCGGACACGGCGATCACCTACTGGCTAAAACTAGAAAACTTGTAACTTGTGCTACTGACTCATGAATTTCTTTCAACATTGTTATTAAGATTGAATAAATGGTTTATTGTTTTATTTCAAATGATGAAGGAAAGAGGATAGTAGTGGTGCAAGCGCGAACAGGTAGGTAAGGAGCTAAGCTCTACTAGGTTTTTCTTGGTTTTGGTTTATTATTCAATAATAAACCATTGTAATCGCTCTGGAAAAAAAAATTCTAACCCCCCTGAAAATTTCATGGTTTACGTTTCAAAGGGTGTAGAATCCGAATCTGCAATAAAAAAATTTTCCGTCCGTCCGCCGTACGTCGTACGCACGATATCTCCGAAACAGCTGGAGCAAAAAATCTGAAATTTTCAGGAAGAATCCATCTTGGTCCGACGACGCCCCAATTTTTGAGCCAGCTCTCTCACTCAATTTAAAGTGCCCTTTAAGGGCTGTCAAAGTTTTGTAAAATCCCTAGAAACCTCAAAACAAGTCCAAGCGGCATGAATGTAAACTTATTTTAAGAACATACCGTCAGGAATCGAATGAACCCCTCCCCAGGTCCGTAGGTCAAACCATTCCCGATGTATGGCCCGATTTATGGTGCCAACATTTGCGTTTTTTGGTTTATTATTGTTTGTTTGTAACCTAGTCATGTCCGGCCGATAGCGTCGAGTTGTAGTGAATGTGGATACTGGAGTGATAGCCGATGTGAATACTTGTAGTGTAGTTAGTAGCCGATACACGGGTTGAAGCATTCTGATATGCATGAAACACTGATAATAAATAGGTAAATATTATTCAATATTTTTACTGGTTTTTATTATTCAATTGGCTTGCGTTCATGATTTGAACCTTACTAAGCTTCGGAGTGTGCGTGTTTTACAGGTGATAGAGTGATTATTGAATTTCAGGAGATATGCATAGACCACGTAAATCGGTTCTCATCCAAAACACCTATTTGGATTGATCAGTTGATGATATTTGTGTGCCTCCTCTACATCTGTCTACCTTTGGCTACATCGTTTAAATTTGGATTTGGGGAAGTTTTAACGCAATACGAGTGCTAAAGGACTTGATAAATTATAGATGTTTTTACTGTGGGGGGGGGGGGGGGTTATTGAGGTTCAATAAAAAAACGCTGCAAATTCTTTCACTGGGGTTTATTATTCAATTGGCTTGCGTTCATGATTTGAATTTCTACTAAGCTTTGGAGTGTGCGTGTTTCACAGGATAGGGCGATTATTGAATTTCAGGAGGCACACAAATATGATCAACTGATCAATCCAAATAGGTATTTTGGTCGAGAACAGATTTACGTGCTCCATGCATATCTCCTGAAATTCAATAATCGCCCTATCGTCCTGTGAAACACGCACAATCCAAAGCTTAGTAGAAATTCAAATCATGAACGCAAGCCAATTGAATAATAAACCCCAGTGAAAGAATTTGCAGCGTTTTTTCTTGGATAAAGGTTCATAATTGAAAATGATAAACAAGAATGTATTTGTAACAGTTTCTCACAGCGTAATTACAGTATTTTTGGGTTAGCTCAGGTATAAATTAGACCTGTAATCTAATCAAATACTATTCAATATTTCCATTGGAATCAAGCACAATTCTCGTGGACTGAAAGAGTAAGATTGGTTGTAAAAGCAACTTATCTCTCATCTGTCTGCTTATTTTGCTTTTGCTTTGGATAGAAACTTCCTGACATCGATGTAAAAAAAGGGCTACCTCCGCAGTAGGGGAATTGATGTCAGAAATGAATATCACAAGGGCGAAAACGTCGAGTTAAATTCCTTTATTCCCGCCGAGAGAGACAAAAAGGGCACACGTGATCTTCGAGGGGCGGGTTGAGATAATTTCGATATTCATGCAGTACACAGGAAATATTGACTCGTGATAAATGAGATGGGAACGGAAGAGCGGTAGCTCATACTTACCCTCATGTTGGGCATCCTCTTTGCGAGATCGACCATGTAGGACGTGCCCTGAACGTTGATCCGAACCGCCCTGCCCAGCCCAGCGTTAAAGTTGATGTAAGCAGCAACGTGGAACACGACTTGCGTCTCTTGGATCACTTTCTCTTTATCATTTTTCGAGAGACCGGCATCCTCGAAGGCCACGTCCCCTTCCACTGCAGACACCTTCTCCCGTTGTTCTGGTGGAATTGACGAAAATAACTGAAACAGTAATTTTTACATTAGAATACATTCAAAAAGAGCTACCAATTATTGCGCAGAGGTTAATATTTATTGTATTACAATAACTCTTTAACCTAAATCACTGATCTATGTAGTCGTATTAGTGGTGCATCATCCAAACTTTGCACCTCAAGCTCCCATACTTTGTCGTAGATGCCGTAAAATGAAAACGGTTTATTGTTAAGCGTGTTAGGAACGAAATTAGCTACAAGAGCCTTCAGCTTATCACTGATCTCCTTATGGATAACGATGAGGTCATAGTTTGTGATTATCATAATTAACGGTAAGGTCATGGTAAGGGATAATTATAAGTTTCATAGATAACGATAACTTCATAGTTCGTCATTTAACGATAAGTGTAATAGATTTTGGTCACCGCGTTTCTACAAATTTGTGTTAAATTCTTTGATCATAATTATACCATGAGACATTTAGTATATTTCATTGTATCGTTAAAGTTGTGTTGTTAATGAAATAGTTTGAGTAATTCAAACTTTAATCGGAAACCTTATTGTATAAAATCCAACAAGGGATTGTTACAAAAGTTCGGTTGTTGTATACAAAAGAAAAAATAAAATAAATAAATTGGTAACACTTCATTAATTTCAAATTTAGTAAAATTAGCTTGTTCGCTGCTGTAGTTGCCTTCTTTAAACATCATTAATAAATTAATTCTAAATTTTTGTTTCATATAAGAGATATATACATGTTTAAATAGTCTGCCATTGGAAAGTTGTTCAAGTGGTATCTGGCTGTCGATGATCTTCATTAGGTATCACATTTAGAGCTCGTTACTGGCGAATGCCCTCAACATCAAGGAGTGTATGACATATTGGTAAAGGTTGGATATTAATTTTCTGTCTTTCCCAAGATCCATTAGACTACAGACCCTCGTTTCAGTTTCCCCTGATCCCTCCATATCGCGTGAGAGGTATTCTGCCAAATAATAATCTCTATACGGCTTGTATAACGAGAATTCAAGCAAGAAGTGTGTAATCGTTTCTGGCTCGAACTTATTACATACTGTT
Source organism: Creontiades dilutus (assembly GCA_031894815.1). Taxonomy (NCBI): domain Eukaryota; kingdom Metazoa; phylum Arthropoda; class Insecta; order Hemiptera; family Miridae; genus Creontiades; species Creontiades dilutus. The sequence continues at coordinate 303,907 of JAVIWC010005454.1, read as the reverse complement.
TAAAGTTCTCCGTTGTCAAGCACGTATTTGCTTCGTTTATGAAAAAATTTGATTTTGCCCATATCTTTATTTGTTGTTGCTAATCTTAGCGGAGAAATTGATCCATTTTATAGATGTTTCCTGTCAGGTCCGTATAGTGTTGCCTTCCAGAAAAATCAACTATTTTTCTAAACATAGGGTTGTAGCTGCTGTCCATAGTTGTTCTTATGTCTTGACTCCAGCAATGATTTCTATACTTCTCTATTATGTCCTGCCGATGACACTCCAATCTCAGCTAGGATGCCGTCCAACTTGGTGAGCCCATTAAAGTCAGAGGAATTCTTATGATTTCCATGAAAACGGGCCGATTCCTGGAAACACAGCTTAGGCCACCTATGGTCTTCCGTCATCAATATTCGAAGTAGGAAGCCCAAGGTTCTTTCCAATACTGCCACCTTTAATGGGAATCTATTCAGCTCTAGCCGCAGGAAATGCCCTGGAACTCCCTTTGACAGGCAGAGAACACTCCTTATAAAGAACATCTGAACAACCTCTATTTCATCCAAATACCACACACCCCACACCTCACATGCATACATAAGGACGGAGCTCACGAGGGCATCAAAAAGTCTAAATCTCGTCTCCCAAGTGTCAACTTTACCTCTACGAAGAATGTCCCTCGTACTGCCTACAGCCGCCTTCGCCTTGGCAATGAGATTGTTCTTGTTGAGGTTAAACTTGCCAGTGCGAGAAAACGTAATCCGTAAAAAGTACTGGAAGGACGGGACTGGGTCGATGAAGTTTATGTATGAAAATGTAGGAGGTAGTTAATAATTTACTATGAAATTATTTTATTCGCACTTGCACAAGTTGCACAATTCAGCTGTATTTTACGAGAAACAACATTCCGCTATCCGTGTCCTTCTAGGCTACTGTAATTAGCTTATTTTTCATAGAAGCAACGGAATGAACTTGCATTCACCACAAACCAATTATTCCCAAGGTTTGTAATCGGTATTCCCAATTATATATTAATAGATAAGAGGCGGGATGCGATTATGCGATGATTATCATAGTTATACGGATAGCTGGACGTTTTCAGGGATACTGAAGTAGGATATCTTATTATTTCATTCGTCACATGGTTTCTCGCACAAGCTCCTTATTACATTTATATTATTTAATTTTTCCCGGTTCATTATTGACAACATCATCGTCTTAAAACAATGCCTCAGCGATGGAACTCATTCGACTATGATCTAACATGATCACAACCCGATTCATTCAGATCAAGATCCCAAAGATATAGCAGGATGCAAGTTTATGAGTCGGTAAAGGCCTGATTGAAATTTGCTGAAAACCTTAACAAAGAGGTGATGGAATGGACTAATCGCCTATTCCAAGGGTTATGCCAGCAAAACCCAGAGGACATCTCTGAAGCTGACATTTACTACTGCTAACTACTACCGCTTTCCGGTAATCGCTGAAGCTCTGAACCGATCTGCCACTTTTATTGATGATGCTAAACTGCTGACATGCGATTTACATCCCAATATCACTGAAGCACTGCACTGCAGGTAATCAGTAATTAGCAGATATCTGCCAAGTACTTCTTATCACAAACCTATTCTCTATTGCCGATGATTAGTCAAGTCATTTGGACCTCTAACCCCCCCACAGTAAAAAAATGCGTACGTTTTCTCTATTTGGGAGAAAATGCTAAATTTCAGGAGGCATACAAATGTGATCAACTGATCAATCCAAATAGGTATTTTGGTGGAGAACCGATTTACGTGCTCAATGCATATCTCCTGAATAATCGCGATAATCGCTCTATCACCTGTGAAACACGCACACTCCAAAGCTTTGTAGAAATTCACACCATGAATGCAAGCCAAATGAATAAAATTGAACAATAAACCCCAGTGAAAGAATTTGCAGCGTTTCATGCATATCAGAATGCTTCAACCCGTGTATCGGCTACAAATCCTTTTCGGAGTTCACCCCAGTATCCACATTCACTACATCACTAAGTTACTGCGATCAAAACAAAAACAATAATAAACCAAAAAACGCAAATGTTGTCAGCAGAAATCGGGAACGGTGTGAGCTACAGACCTGGGGAGAGGCTCACTCGATTCCTCATGGAAAGTTCTTCAAAAAGTGAGCTGCAAATTCTTTCACTGGGGTTTATTATTCAATTGGCTTGCGTTCATGATTTGAATTTCTACTAAGCTTTGGAGTGTGCGTGTTTCACAGGTGATAGAGCGATTATTGAATTGCAGGAGGCACACAAATACGGTCAACTGAACAATCCAAATAGGTATTTTGGTTGAGAACAGATTTACGTGCTCTATGCATATCTCCTGAAATTCAATAATCGCTCTGTCACCTGTGAAACACGCACACTCCAAAGCTTAGTAGAAATTCAAATCATGAACGCAAGCCAATTGAATAATAAACCCCAGTGAAAGATTTTGCAGCGTTTTCAACAACTGCTCTCAGTGACCTAACCCAGGCTACAATGATCGTACAAAAACTCAGCGTTGAAGATTTAACCTGCAACAATAGAGACCAAATATCATTTTGAGGTCTTAACTTTAACTTGTAGAGAAGTGTCTTGAAAGATTGTAACACAATCAAAAGAAGCAACCCACTAAAAAACGTACAAACGAGATTTTAACTGTGTATTTCCATTTCATTCAATTCCGATTCTCACTGGCGTACTTCAATAAAGCTCTCTGGGAGAATCTACTGGAGGAATAATGTTATACTCCTGGAGTCTGTGGATCGAGACACCTTCGTTTCGTTGTTACCGAAGTGGGTGATTACCTGAGGATTACAGCCTTCACTTCTCCCCAAACTTTGGAGCTTCCTGCGCGGACTTAATTAGTTCTAAGTCGCACAAGATGCGAACCGCAGTTGGTTTAATATAATCGAGATTAGGGGGGCCAGGCGGAGTTATTTGGAGGCGGTTTCTCGAGGTGAAGGGCGTAACTTTCCACAAAGTAGACGAGTCGTAATGCCGTCAATTGACAGCTCAAGTTTGGGCTTGTTGATTTTATGCATTGCATTGTGTTCACATTGAATGTTTCTCTCTTCGTGTTCTCAATGACTTTCCAAACTGTACAGTTGTACTTCCAAGTATACTCGGCAGGTGGGGACAGGTGAGTAGCGGACTTTTAACCAAAGCTTATTCCGGAATGGAGATGCAGGAAAGGTACTGATTGAAGATGAAAAACGCTTCAAATTATTACACTTTGCGAAGATGAGGTTTTTCAAACGGTGAGCGAACTGATAATGGTATAGCAACCCGAGTGGTCTCATTCGATTCAGAAAACTAATTTTTATCTTAATCCGACAAACTACCCTTTTCGTATTTGCACACACTAACAGAAAACTTTAAAAAAATTAAATACCCTCATATTTACAGTCCCCTACTTTTGGGTAAACGTAAAAAACCTTATCTTAGCTCACTTCTAATTTTAAAAATTGAGTGAATTAAATTGATTGATGTAGTGTAGGTTGCCAGTAGTTATTATTACGAGTTATACGTTTCCATGACAACTTTTACATGCCACGTCAGAGTGGAATTTAATAAAACAAAATTCCGGACCCAAAACCCCCCCCCCCCCCCCCCATTTTTAATTTTATGGTTTATAATAAGCTTATTTTGCAAACACACTTTTTTCTTCCTCTGATAGGTAATTATTGTACAGGAAAAAATATTAAAGATAGACCTAATTTTCATTGAAAATCTTTAGGTAAGGTCTTTAGGTAAGGACTTGTCTTTGGTTTGATAAAAAAATGTATTACATTTTCTAAAAATTACCCCCCCCCCCCCCCCCCCCAAAATGTAAGCCTAGGACCGCCACTGCTTGCTTGACACGTTAGACTATTCATTCTTACACCTTATTAGTGTTAATTATTAATTGAAGAATTGGCGTTAACGATAGTTCAACGAATCATCCGACATTTATTATTATTATTATTATGACTTCAAACAAAATTAACATCTATTATGAACGTAAAGCAGAATGGGCGAGCCTAATGAACAAGTGTTCGGTCAGAAAAAATTGAAGGCAATTGTAATCTCTAATGGATTATTAAAATGTATGCATATTTTCATTTTATGAGTTTGGTTAACCTCAAAATGTTGAGAAAACCTGCGATTTCTTAAGAAAAGGCCGGCTCACAAACTCCTTTTTTCATTCCAGTCCTTCTTATTACCACTATCCAACCACTGAATTGTTGATTGATGATTGAATTGATTGAATTTGAAATGTGATTTGAAATTTTGTTGTTCTCCAAAAGCAAAATTCTCCCACTACGAATTTTGCGTTTTAGATTTTGAAAGAACAATTTTGGTTCATGTCTTTCTGTGTGTCTGTCTTCTGCAAATCCTTGTTATTATTCAATAAAACCATTGTTATAGTCCGAAAAAATGAAATTTTCAGGGATTGTGCCCCATTGGGGTGTAAAATGATGGTCCCGTTTAAGTTTCATGAATCCCCGGATCAATAAGCCTCTGCGCTACTACCCCTGCTCTAGACTATAACTTTCAATAGGATTGAGAAAAAATTCGTTCTTGCAGAAAAAAATCAAGCATTCTACAGAAAAGGATGATTTGTTAGAACACATTTTGAGCACATTAAATTGAGGGACAAATTTCAAAAATTGAACCAAAAATCACTCAAAAAAATGACAAAAACGGCTAAAAATTGTTGAATTTATTTTGAAGAATATTATTCTCTTACTTCGGATCGCTAGGTGAGGGAGCCTCTGCGCATGCGCAAACGTGAAATCCTTGCCACAAGACATTTTCCGAATAACCGATTTGAAGAGGTTGCCAAATGTCGTTATTTTCACTTTCATCTATTATTGTTGTCAATTTTTATTATCAGTTATTTTATAATTTTGTTCAATAGTTGAACATGCTACTACCTTTAGCTCAACTATGAAGGCTCCTGCATAACAATTAAAAAAACCCTTGAATTCAATGATTTAAAATTGAACGTTCATAGTCAATAATAATTACTCAATGATCTTAAGTCTGTTATGGATACAAGTAGAGCCATTATTGAATTTCCAGATTGTTTTTCATGGACCACGTAAATCCTTTTTGACCCAAAAACCATAATTGTTGATTGATGATTGAATTTGAAATCATATTTGTGTGATTAAATCATATTGTTCAATAATCGCCCTATCCAAATCAACAGGGGACTTCCAAAGCCAAATGCAATTGTGGAAGAAATTCGAAGATGTTTCACTGTCGTACGATTTCAGCATTGGAAATTGCTTTTTTTAGGATCACTCTTTATAGACATAGATCATTGATTTGCAAAGAAAGGTTATTTTTCTACAGAAATATAAATGTCATGCAAAATAATTGGCAGCTTGTTTTTTATCGATTTCAGCGACTTCTTCTTTGTTTGGTTGCTTTTCTATTGCTCGAAGTGTGTTTTCTCTGTGCGAAACCATTCTCAGTAAACTGGTGAATTCTCATTCAATTGTACAATCTAAAAACCAAGATATATTTTATGATGGTAGTGTAGGAGAGAGCAGTAACGCATTTATTTACTGTCTGTTATGATGTTGTGCATCTTGCAAAATCATTATCTATTAGCATTTCTCACCAAAAACGTAAACAAACAGTCCGTCAAACATTTTTATAGTTAACTCTCTAGTTAGTGTGGTGGGTAATTGTTTTGTAGATGAAAAAATCGAGACAGTAGACCTCTATGGTTCTACAGCCAGATCATTTAAGTGATTAATTTTACACATTTAAGTACCGAAGACGAAAAATTGCCTGTGCAACCAACAAATATGGGATTCTAGCTCAGAGGAGGGGAGCTAGTAAACAGAGATGAAAGCTACGGCTGGGGGGGGGGGGGCTAACAAGGGTTTACGTGAGCGCATTCTGTGTTCATAAACTGTACTTACTAAGCCTAACAAACTCCCTGGAAAAATATGTACATCAAACCAGAGCACCAGAGAGGCTAGTGCTTACCAAGCTGGCAGGTACACGAATGACCCCCTCGGGCGGACGGAAAAGTGGTGATGCTGGGATAACAAAGGGCGGAAGGAGCCCACCCGAAGGTTAGTTGAAAGAGTGTTGAGCGGGGGGGGGGGGGGACTGTCGGGTCGGTCGCTAAGAACTGGATTGTACTCCTGTTAATCATTTAAATGATAAAAGTATGAATGATATATAACCAAAGTTGCTTAATAGTTAGATGATTAAGTACCTGATGCTTCGAACCAGCAGGACAGGCGATTGTGCCGTAGAGGGAATTAAAACTCAAATTCCAAGTGAGATCGCAAGCCAACCATCTCCTTCCATTGTGTTCAACAGCAAGATGCGTCTACAGACGGCTAAATAGAATACTGAGGAAGGCATTGGAAACGACTTGATCTTCCCAAGAAACACCTCAATCCGAGGCTCATTGGTTTTTTTTTTTTGTGTTCAGCGAACAAAAGGAGTTTGAAGCACGGGGGTTGGGATCTGATGGATTTTTCCTTGGGGCCATTCAACGGCCCCCTCCCCTTTTTCTCCTTTCCGACTACCTATTTTCTCTACAACGCTACTTGATTTGGCTTTACCAGCAAAAGGGCAGGTTTCTCGCCCTCCGCCTGATACCTCCGCTCTTTGACTCCTGTTCTTTCCTGTTGAAGCAAACTTATCGGGCGGCTATTCATCTTCTTTCGCTCTTTTCCTACGTGTTTGGCGGTTCGAGACCCGCCGTAGAGAATAAAGCTAATGGAGGAGGTGATGGCTCTGAGGTAGACTTCAAGTTGTGGATCCATCAACATCACGCCACCTGCCAGCCCATTCATGATGGTTAACGAATCGCTGTACCAGTATAATGATTCCCGATCACATCACCACATTGTAAATGTTTATCGATCACGAATTTGCTTGTCAATCAATATCTTCTACTACAATTGCTGAGTCCTTGCCATTACGTGTTACAATATCCAGTGTGTCCAGGTAACAATGGCCCCCCTACTTGCTTACATTATATTACCTCAGTGTAAATCTTATCGGTACTTAATGAATATACCTGGTATCAAAATCTTTTACTACAATTATCAAGTTCTTGCAATTATGTGTCACAATATCCTGTGTGTCCAGGTAACTATGGCCCCTCACATAATACCACAGTGTAAACGTTTATTGATAACGAATTTGCCTGTTGATCAATATCTTCTGCTACAATTGGTAATTCCTTGCTATTATGCCACAATATCCAGTGGTTCCAGCAACAGCTTACAGCCCCTCACTTATTCCTACTAATTAGGAGCCGAGAAAAAATCGCTCCTATTTTGGTTTATTATTCAATAATAAACCATTGTAATAGCTCTGGAAAAAAAATGCTAACCCCATCTGAAATTTCATGGTTTACGTTTCAAAGGGTGTAGAATCCGATTCTGCAATAACAATTTTTCCGTCCGTCCGCCGTACGCCGTAGGCACGATATCTCCGAAACGGCTGGAGCAAAAGATCTGAAATTTTCAGGAAAAATCCATCTTGATCCGACGACGCCCCAATTCTTGAGACATCTCTCTCACTCAATTTAAAGTGCCCTTTAAGGGTTGTCAAGGTTTTGCAAAATCCCTAAAAACCTCAAGACAAGTCGAAGCGGCCTAAATTTTTCTCTATTTGAAGAACATACCAACAGGAATCGAATGAGCCCTTCCCCACGTCCGTAGGTCAAACCATTCTCGATGTATGGCCCGATTTATGGTGACAACATTTGCGTTTTTTCGTTCATTATTGTTTGTTTGTAACCTACTGATGTCCGGCCGATAGCGTCGAGTTATAGTGAATGTGGATACTGGAGTGATAGCCGATGTGAATACTTGTAGTGTAGTTAGTAGCCGATACACGGGTTGAAGCATTCTGATATGCATGAAACGCTGATAATATATAGGTAAATATTATTCAATATTATTACTGTTGTTTATTATTCAATATTATTACTCTGGTAAATCAGTATTCTTTCACAGGGGTTTATTATTCAATTGTTCAGAGACGTTCTGTTTTTGTTCATTTATTAGTAATAGTGGTTCTCTATTGCATATTTCTATTCATCATGGTGTGCTATAGCTGTACCACAAGTGAATATGTTTGAATCAATCGTGAATCTGTTCTCGACCAAAAAACCTATTTGGATTGATCAGTTGATCATATTTGTGTGCCTCCTGAAATTCAATAATCGCCCTATCCTGTGAAACATGCACACTCGAAAGCTTAGTAGAAATTCAAATCATGAACGCAAGCCGATTGAATAATAAACCCCAGTGAAAGAATTTGCAGCATTTTTTCCGTAGAAACCAAAAGTACCAAATTTCACATAGGCGGACAATTTTCCTGTTCAAAATCAAAATTTCTTCTCTCATTTTACGTTTTAGACCATTTTGAACATCTTCCGTGTCTTGTGAATGTGTGCGTTGACGGTGTTTCATTTGTTTCATTCCTCACAAATCTATACCTTAGTCTACGCATGAGTAAAACTAAAATCCACTCACTATCATATTTGCAGGTTGTAGTGGTCCCCATTCGGTCGATGTTTGAGATTATTTTGAGAATACGAGTATAATTGCCCTCATATCAGCTCCGACTACATAATCATAATTTTCTTCACCTGTAATACCAGCAGATCGTTTCAGTGATCAATCCATCAAGGTTAACTATACGAAGAAACAAATGTGCTCACCTAACTTGGAGAACCTTTTCGAAGTATGAAAATCAGCATTCTGCATTATCCAATGAAACGATTTAGTAGATATTTCATGGAAAAATCGCTCGTATTTAACGTATGGAATTGCGTGGAAATGCGAAACATCGAATTTCCAAGTTTTGTTCATATTTGCCACGTGGGTTATGAGATGTCGGGAATTTTCCCAGGCTGAATCACGTAGGCGTGTTCATTTATCCATCTTAGAAGAACATTCAACGTATTTAATGTCAGTTACGGAAACTGTTAAGTATACGAGGTAATGGAATGGTATAGCTGCCCCCTGCAATGAGCTGAATGCGGTAGTAAAACTCCGCCACGCTCGGAGGAGAAACCAGACACTACATCGTTTAAATTTGGATTTGGGGAAGTTTTAACGCAATACGAGTGCTAAAGGACTTGATAAATTATAGATGTTTTTATTGTGGGGGGTTATTGAGGTTCAATAAAAAACGCTGCAAATTCTTTCACTGGGGTTTATTATTCAATTGGCTTGCGTTCATTATTTGAATTTCTACTAAACTTTGGAGTGTGCGTGTTTCACAGGATAGAGCGATATTTGAATTTAAGGAGATATGCATGGGGCACGTAAATCTGTTCTCAACCAAAATACCTATTTGGATTTATCAGTTGATCATATTTGTGTGCCTCCTGAAATTCAATAATCGCTCTATCACCTGTGAAACACGCACACTCCAAACCTTAGTAGAAATTCAAATCATGAACGCAAGCCAATTGAATAATAAACCCCAGTGAAAGAATTTGCAGCGTTTTATTTATTATCGATTGCACAAGTGACGTTACTTATACAATGTTGTGTATGAAAGAGTTAGTGAACTTGTCCTCAAGGATCCACAGCAGAATAGTGTTTCCAGTGATATTTGATGTCTCTACCTTGTAATGTCCAACCTTAACATTATCTCTATTATTATAATAAAAAGAGAAATGAAACAATTGTGAACGTCCTCACAATATTTATACATTTTGCCGTATGTGGGTAGTGCAGGGAATCGGAATCTCGTATAAATCCTGATCCACGGCCCGACTTTTTGACTAATGTCCGTGAAGTGCGCCAGGACGCCCTCATTATTATGATAATGCACTTGGCCCTCTACCAGCGATCCGGAGAAGGCTTCACACCTGCTTGGCTTGTTGAAATGCTCTCCCATTCCCCTCGTTGTAATCTTGGATGACAGCGTCTTGTCATTTTGCTATTGCGAAAAATTGCTATTGCGGTTGCTCCAAAAATTCAAAAATAAACATTTCTCAAAAATTGTCTTAATCAAAATCCGTTTTGAGTTATTCTGAAAGGATTCCAAAAATTTAACGTTTTATATATAAAGGTGCTAATTCATTACCTCAGGTGTCCATTCTGAAACTAATTTCTAAGAAAAAGTGCCTTCTGATTTTGTTTTAGAGACTTCCTTTCCGAGCTATTTCAGTTTTAAGATTTTGCTTCCGAGTCCACCAAGGTAGCGGAAGCATTGTTCTCACTTTCGGAATGTGAAAATTTTTTTGTCTCCAAAATCAAAAATTCCACTCGAATTTTGCGTTTTAGACCTTTCTGAACAATTTTGGTTCCGTGTCTGTCTGTGTGTCTGTCTGTCTGTCAGCAAATCCTTGTTGCGTTCAAAACTACACGAAGTTATAGTCCGATTTTGATGAAATTTTCAGGGATATTGCGGGTTGATGTGTAGATGGTCCCCTATAGGTTTCATGACCCCCGGATCAATAGTAGCCTCTGCGCATGCGCAAACGTGAAATCCTTGTTACAAGCATAACTCCGGGAGTTCATGACTGATTTCGATGAATTCAATATTTACTTCGAATAATTGAACGAAGTTCTTTAGTCAATAATAATTTTCAATGATCTATACAGTCATGTTATGGATATGAGGAAGCTATGTGCCCCACATCCACTTGGCAGACTTTTTTTTTTTTTTTTTTTTTTTTTTTTTGTGTGAGTGTTTCCGACTTAACTTCATCGTAAAGGCCATAACTCTGTTAATTTTTTTACATAAATTCAAATGTGAGGTTATGCAGGGTGTCCCACGAGTTATGCCCGACCCGACTCCTCCGTGTTCTAAAACTCATTTCCGACCGAAAATGCCACTTCGCAATTTTTTTTAGAAACCTCGTTTCCGAGTTATTCGGTATTTAAGATTTTTACATGACTTTGTCTTATGTCACTAAAACTGTCATAACTCCCTCAATTTTGGAGATAGCTCAAATGTTCAATTTTACACAGGAGGAGTGTGAGCACTATCACCGTAATCCCGAACACAAAAACGAGCACCTTCATAATAAAGCACAGGGACACACCCTTGAAAATGTGTGTGCGTATGGAGTCCGTCGGTCGGGAAACCGCCGAGCATACTCCCTTGCTGCTTCAGAAGCATTACCATTGGCAAAACTGTACACAAAAATCATGCCAACATACTCACTTGTGGTACAGCTATAGCGCACCATGATGAATGGAAATATGCAATAGAGAAACCACTATTACTAATAAATGAACAAAAACAGCAGCCGTCTCTCGGCTCTTCGATTATCATGACTTTGGCCGGACAGCTTAGAAATGCCTTAGACGCAGTTCACAAACGAACGGGGTTATGCATCCGACAAAACTAAATCAAATCTTCACTTGAGAGGTCTGGCGTTGTCACCATTCGATTCAGCGAGAAAAGTTACTTAAATCCCGCCTCCAACCTTTTTTCGTCGAGACTTTTGAAAAAACCTTAATTTTAACAGAAAACACACGTTTTTCTGCAGTTAAACACCATTTCCTTAACTGAACATATTTCTAAAAACCAAAACGACTACACCGTTGGAAGGTTGACTTTTTCGCGCACGTTTTACCAGGCCTGCACAGTTCTGCGTCAAACATTAATGGGATTGCTAGGCGAGATAAAAAAACAGGCGGTTCCAAGATTGTGACAAAACCCCCTTTTTGCGCGGCAATCGCACATCTTCAATGCAATTTAAAAAATGTTTTCTGACATCAAATAGATAGGAAATTTAACGCTCTTTCGAATGGTGTCTTCAAATTTGAGCTATCACCAAAATTGAGGGAGTTATGGCAGTTTTAGTGACATGAGACATCCAAAAATAGGAGGTAGAACACGTAGGAGTTGGACAGCTCGTGGGACACCCTGTATATACGCTGGAAAAATTAACATTTGAATGCAGAAAACATCAGTTTTCAAGGTGAAATCCACTTTTGGTTTTCCGACTTTGCTTCTCTAAAATGGCCATAACTCCCTTAATTTACTTCATAAATTCAAATCTGAGGTTACCGTTGAAAAGAGAGAGCGTTAAATTTATTTTCTTCTCAACGAAACTGACAATTTTATAAACGAGCTGAATAAGTGAAAAAACTCGCCGAAGTAAAACTTTTGTTAATTATAACTTTTTGTTAAACTTTATGGTATTTTTAAAAAGCAATTTTCACTAACCTCATCTCTTTTCTTACAAACCATCCGCAATTCAAAAGCTTTCCAAGGGTATAATAAAAATATATTTCATGTGGGAGGTAGGTCATGGAGAAATTGACGTTTGAAAAGTAGACGTTAAAAGTGAGTTATTACGTTGAAATCTATGTTTTTCGCCCTGGAAAATTACTGAGGAAAACTACCTGAAAGAAGCATGAGGAGGGCTTAGAGGGTCAACATAGGATTCAGCGAAAAAGGCCGTAAATACCAACTCATTTTGGTCTTGGTAATCGTATTACACGAAATTCCATAATAGGTAACATTTTTCTTAACTCCCCAACGTTGAAATTAAACGTTGAAATTTTATTTTCAATGTGCGTTGATTTCAAATCTGCAATTTCCATCGTCATAAAAGGCCTTGGAATCAACTTAAAAAAAGCGAAGATTTCAAGGTAAAAACCCACGATTTTCCGCCTTTATACCTCAATTATTCCATCACTTTCAACAGTGAAATATTTTGTTGGTTATACCGTTGTAATCAGTAGAGATGAGAGCTGAACATTTTTCTTGAATTGCATTAAATAATAATCCGAAGTTTTCTCAATTCAATTGTCAGAATGTTCTGCACAAAAAATTGCTCAGATTTAAACTCAATTTAACTTTATAAATATCAGATAATTGTGGAAAATTCGCTCATTCGATTATGCTGCATTTCTAACTTTGTTTCTTGTTCTAAATGCTACCAATAAAAATACTGATTCACTTGTGATGGTAAAATAATAGTTTTTGCATTTCGAAATCAATCTTTAATCAGTGATGAAATTCATTGTCCTACATACTTTTGGGTAATAATCATGAGCTATGGAGCACCCTCGATCTGCTGTGTGAGCCCTATAACTCATTTCTTTCCAATATTTTGTTTTAAAAAAAACAAATGTATATAGGTATTTTTTCAATCAAAATATAATCTTACTCCCAATATGCACACGAAAATACATTCAATGATTGAAGTTAGTTAACGATCAACGTATACATGAAACCTTCAACTTATTTCAAACAACTTTCTATGAGCTCCTAAGATAGAAATCATACTCGGATCTTCAAACATCTAGCTGACAGTTTAAGACCGCTGGGATGAGGGAAAATAGAACATATAACTGATTAGCGCTTACCAATCCTGAAGCGAGAACAATGTTCTCAGAACATGCTACTCTAGCACCTTGTTCGTTCTAGGATACTAACACGCAACTACGCTATGTCATGCTGACTTTAGTATGAATGGAATGAAGGCGCTCACTCCATTTTACGGAACGTTCAACTTCGCCTCGTTTTGACTGCACTCTTGCTGACGTTGTTACTGCATTACGGTATGGGAGATATGCTTCCCTAAGTAATAAAAGCCATATTTGAACGCATTTAAATTTAAATCAAATAAACTCGTCGGATTTCCTGTTGCAACCAAAAAGTAAAAATCGTGTATCGGTTGATTCCTAAAGTGAGCGCAAATTCGTGTCTACCACGCGTGATATTTTTACGTTCTTGATATGGCCTACGTTCTTGATTTTTTTTCCTAACTGTTCTGAACTGTTCTGACAAGCTCTTCAATACCCTTTGGCAACAATAATGGCCATATAGGTTTTTAAAGGAAAGTAAATACGTAATTTACCTACCTATTCACATTGTCGTTGTTGGTCTGAAAGTTAAATACTCTACTCAATTTCAAACAACTTTCTATGATCTCCTAAGATGGAAATCGTACTCGGATCTTCAAACATCTAGCTGACAGTTTAGTACTACTGGGATGAGGGAAAATAGAACATATAATTGATTACCGCTTACCAATCCTGAAACGAGAACATGCTACTCTAGCACCTTGTTCGTTCTAGGATACTAACACGCAACTACGCTATGTCATGCTGACTTTAGTATGAATGGAATGAAGGCGCTCGCTCCATTTTACGGAACGTTCAACTTCGCTTCCTTTTGACTGTTCTCTTGCTGACGTTATTACTACATTACGGTATGGGAGATATCCTTCCCTAAGTAATAAAAGCCATATTTGAACGCATTTAAATTTAAATCAAATAAACTCGTCGGATTTCCTGTTGCAACCAAAAAGTAAAAATCGTGTATCGGTTGATTCCTAAAGTGAGCGCAAATTCGTGTCTACCACGCGTGATATTTTTACGTTCTTGATATGGCCTACGTTCTTGATTTTTTTTTCCTAACTGTTCTGACAAGCTCTTCAATACCCTTTGGCAACAATAATGGCCATATGGTTTTTAAAGGAAAGTAAATACGTAATTTACCTACCTATTCACATTGTCGTTGTTGGTCTGAAAGTTAAATACTCTACTCAATTTCAAACAACTTTCTATGATCTCCTAAGATAGAAATCGTACTCGGATCTTCAAACATCTAGCTGACAGTTTAGCACTACTGGGATGAGGGAAAATAGAACATACAATTGATTGCCGCTTACCAACCCAAAATCGAAAACATGCTGCTCTAGCACCTTGTTCGTTCTAGGATACTAACACGCAACTACGCTATGTCATGCTGACTTTAGTATGAATGGAATGAAGGCGCTCGCTCCATTTTACGGAACGTTCAACTTCGCCTCGTTTTGACTGTTCTCTTGCTGACGTTGTTACTACATTACGTTATGGGAGATATGCTTCCCTCAGTAATAAAAGCCGTATTTGAACGCATTTAAATTTAAATCAAATAAACTCGTCGGATTTCCTGTTGCAACCAAAAAGTAAAAATCGTGTATCGGGTGATTCCTAAAGTGAGCGCAAATTCGTGTCTACCACGCGTGATATTTTTACGTTTTTGATATGGCCTACGTTCTTGATTTTTTTTCCTAACTGTTCTGACGAGCTCTTTAATAAACTTTGGCAACAACAATGGGCATTTGGTGTTTAAAGAAAAGTAAATAGGTAATTTACCTACCTATTCGCTTTGTCGTGGTTGGTCTAAATGTTAAATACTCAGCAGTTGATTTTCATGCACCTATAAATTTTCTTTGTACGCAATTTTTTTTCCTCGTTGAGGATCTTACGCCTTGAAAATAGGTTTTGCAATGCTCCTGTAAAATCATGTCAGCAACAATGATCAACGAAAAGCTGTCTACAACTTTTCCCGATCTCAAACCATTCCCGATGTATGGACCGATTTATGGTGCCAACATTCGCATCCACATTCACTACATCACTAGGTTACTGCCATCAAAACCAACACAATAAGGTGTTTTTTTTCTTGTTTTGGGCGCAGTAACCTAGTGATGTAGTGAATGTGGATACTGGAGTGAACTCCTAAAAGGGTTTATAGCCGATACACGAAGCATTCTGATATGCACGCTCCGTCTTACGAAATTTAAAATTTTCAAATGGAATATTTTTCCATTGTAATCGCTCTGGAAAAAAACGCTGCAAATTCTTTCACTGGGGTTTATTATTCAATTGGCTTGCGTTCATGATTTGAATTTCTACTAAGCTTTGGAGTGTGCGTGTTTCACAGGTGATAGAGCGATTATTGAATTTCAGGAGGCACAGAAACATGATCAACTGATCAATCCAAATAGGTATTTTGGTTGAGAACCGATTTTAGTGCTCTATGCATATCTCCTAAAATTCAATAATCGCTCTATCACCTGTGAAACACGCACACTCCAAAGCTTAGTAGACATTCAAATCATGAATCATTGAATAATAAACCCCAGTGAAAGAATTCGAAGCGTTTTTTAACATTGTCGTAGAAATTCCAAATTACCAAAAGACCGCAACAATGTTGGAGTTCCACAACATTCTTAAAATTGAGTTATTACCTTCTTTTTTACCAAGCTTATTATTATAGTGTACTACCATTTGGAAATATACCTACTTGTACAGCGAATTTTCATGAATAGTGGTGCACTGCTGACTTCAACTTTGAATCTTCCCCATCATGGAAGTCTAAATTGTTTACCACATCATTTTTTGTTCATTAAGTGCATGTTAAAACTGTTCATACATTAATTTTTGTTCCCCATTATGTTTTACGAGTACTTTTGACACAAAAGCTCTTTCCAAACAACATCACAATTATACACTATTTTTATCCCTCCCTATTCATTTCTAAATATGTAGGAAATTTTCCTTTCTAGTTCTGCGAGAACCTGAGCTGCGAGGCCTCGTTTACATAATCAGTCTAACAGCATTATCAGTAGATATTAGCAACACGGCATAAGATTAGGGCACGTCCGTCACATAGGTAAAGCCAAAATAGCAGAAACAAAAATAGCAAATTGTAACCACCAGAATCATAAGAAATTAGCATAATGCTAATAAACTAAAATAACGCTAATGTTGGCACCATAAATCGGGCCATAGATCGGGAATGGTTTGACCTAAGGACCTGGGGAGGGCCTCATTCGATTCCTCGTGGAGTGTTCTTCAAAAAGAGTACAAATGTAGGCCGCCTTGACTTTTTTGAGGTTTTTAGGGATTTTACAAAACTTTGACAACCCTTAAAGGGCACTTTAAATTAAGTGAGAGAGCTGGCTCAAGAATCGGGGCGTCGTCGGACCAACATGGATTTTTCTTGAAAATTTCAGCTTTTTTGCTTCAGCCGTTTGGGAGAAATCGTGCGTACGGCGGACGGACAGAAAATTTTTTATTGCAGACTCGGATTCTACACCCTTTGAAACGTAAACCATGACATTTTCAGGGGGGGTTAGAATTTTTTTTTTTCAAGAGCGATTACAATGGTTTATTATTGAATCATAAACCAAAAATAGAGGAAGGAGAAACGAAATTCCGACACGTTAGAAATAGGTTTTTCATTCAAAGCAGAACCTCAATAAACCCCCAGAAGCTTTTCATAGAATCAAGGTGAGTTGACTTGACCTATTTTCTTCTTATCCCTTTACGTTCTTCTCCCCAATTTTTTTATTTTTTGTCACATTCGTTCCTCTCTACCCTGTACACATGCACCTATAATTTGTATTTAGGCGAAAACAAAGATAGTTACAAAGTAAAAACCAGAGCTTCCTCATTACTGGAACCTAACAACTTGAAATTGCTTCACAACCTAACAACAGGGCAGCTTTCACTCGGAAAGGTTCTTCCGGGCCTGTTTTGCCTTGAAGGGCCTAATGAGGGCGGCCCATTTAGTCGGCCGTTCGATCGGCAAGCGGCTTATTTTTATCGCTACTTAATGAAGTTGTTTGTTAAGCTTTCAAAAGGGCTTCAGATCTGCCGGGCGATTAAATAAGTCACGGCGCTCGAGTGAGTGACGATTTCCACCCTTTTCCTTCCTTGCTGTAGAACGTTGGGGAGCCTTATACTTGTTGAAGAAGCCAAAAAGCCATAAGCCCACCTGAAGCGAACTGCCACTTGATTTTGGTTTATTATCCAATAATAATCGCTCTTGAAAAAAAAAAATGCAAACCCCCCCTAAAAATTTCATGGTTTACGTTTCAAAGGGTGTAGAATCCGAATCTGCAAAAAAAATTTCCGTCCGTCCGCCGTACGCTGTACGCACGATTTCTACCAAACGGCTGGAGCAAAAGATCTGAAATTTTCAGGAAAAATCCATGTTGGTCCGACAACGCCCCAATTCTTGAGCCAGCTCTCTCACTTAATTTAAAGTGCCCTTTAAACAACAAACATTTGTAAAATCCCTAAAAACCTCAAAAAAAGTCAAGGAGGCCTAAATTTGGACTCTTTTTGAAGAACTTTCCATGAGGAATCGAATGAGCCTCTCCCCAGGTCTGTAGCTCAAACCATTCCCGATGTATGCTGCCAACATTTGCGTTTTTCTGGTTTATTGTTGTTTTTGTTTAACCCCCCCTGAAAATTTCATGGTTTACGCAGTAATCTAGTGGTGTAGTGAATGTGGATACTGGAGTGAACTCCTTAAAGGATTTGTAGCCGATACACGGGTTGAAGCATTCTAATATGCATGCTCCGTCTTACGAAATTTAAAATTTTCAAATAGAATATTTTTTCATTGTAATCGCTCTTGAAACAAAACGCTGCAAATTCTTTCACGTGCGTTTATTATTCAATGATTCATGATTTGGATTTCTACTAAGCTTTGGAGTGTGCGTGTTACACAGGTGATGGAGCGATTATTTAATTTCAGGAGCCAAACAAATATGATCAACTGATCAATCCAAATAGGTATTTTGGTTGAGAACCGATTTAAGTGCTCTATGCATACCTCCTGAAATTCAATAATCGCTCTATCAACTGTGAAACACGCACACTCCAAAGCTTAGTAGACATTCAAATCATGAATCATTGAATAATGAACCCCAGTGAAAGAATTCGCAGCGTTTTTTGTTCAAGTGCCGTAGCAAAGACATGAAAATGTCAAAAGCTGCACTGCTCTTGGCAGTATTTCTTTCGACAACACGCGCTTTTGCCAATTACTTGAGATTTTGCAGTCTAGCACACATTGTTTTATTGAGAAAACTAATTAGTTAGTTTAAGTACAGTTTTTCGATGTAAGGAAACCAATTTTCGTTTTTCATTCTTTTCATCCAACAGTTGACAGCAGTTAATGGTAGGTCATTTGTATAGGTCCTGTGATCATTACTGCTGCCTGGTGTTCGAAATTTCAACTGAATGGATTCCCTCCAAGAAGCCCTTGCTTGTCTTAGCACCATTCGGCCAAACTTCGCAACGTGAGTAGGCACCTACGTCTTTTTTGCCAACGAAATACTGATCGAGGTTACAGTCTTCATTTCATAGGGGGCGATAGGCTCCATAACTTTTTACATAATTGAAATCAGATCTCACGATATTCCGCGGCTGCATTGTGTAACAACCGTAGTCCTCAGCGGCTCACAAAAAAAAGCAGATCTCCTCGATGAATTTACCATGGGCCTATTTAAAGAGGTTTTTCCAACGCAACGTTAACGCAACTAGAGGCAACGTTCATTTCCAAGGCTATTAAGGACGTAGGTAGGCACCTAATTGTTTTTCATACGAAGAGTTAGAAAGCGTTTACTCCGTGCATACAGTTTGATCAGATTACTGCTCGGTCCGGAACCCAATCATCATTACCTTCGTCCGTTGGCGGTCACCGCTTCAAGGCTCACCGCATGTGCGATTATATAATAACAGAAGTATCAAGTTTTTTTGTCCTATTATCGTAAATCGTGGACATCATCAAGTTTCGCCGTATTCCCCGATCAAATGTATTCCGGGAAAACAAAATTTTGCTTCAGAGCGTTGTAAAAATACCTATTTGGATTGATCAGTTGATCATATTTGTGTGCCTCCTGAAATTCAATAATCGCTCTATCCTGTGAAACGCGCACACTCCAAAGGTTAGTAAAAATTCAAATTATGAACGCAAGTCAATTGAATAATAAACCCCAGTGAAAGAATTTGCAGCGTTTTTTTATTGAACCTCAATACCCCCCACAATAAAGACATCCATAATTTATCAAGTCCTTTAGCGCTCGTATTGCGTTAAAACTTCCCCAAACCCAAATTTAGACGATGTAGCCAAAGGTAGACTGATGTAAAGGAGGCACACAAATATCATCAACTGATCAATCCAAATAGGTGTTTTGGTTGAGAACCGATTTACGTGGTCTATGCATATCTCCTGAAATTCAATAATCGCTATATCACCTGTAAAACACGCACACTCCAAAGCTTAGTACAGATTCAAATCATGAACGCAAGCTAATTGAATAATAAACCCGAGTGAAAGACTACTTATTTACCCTAGTAATAATATTGAATAATAATCCCCAGTAATAATATTTACCTATATATTATCAGCGTTTCATACATATCAGAATGCTTCAACCCGTGTGTCGGCTATAAACTACAAGTATCCACATCGGCTATCACTCCAGTAACCACATTCACTACAACTTGACGCTATCGGCATCACTAGGTCACAAACAAACAATAATAAACAAAAAAACGCAAATGTTGTCACCATAAATCGGGATACATGGAGAATGGTTTGACCTACAGACGTGGGGAAGGGCTCATTCGATTCCTCATGGTGTGTTCTTCAAATGGAGAAACATTTAGGCCGCTTCGACTTGTTTTGAGGTTTTTAGGGATTTTACAAAACTTTGACAGCGCTTAAAGGGCACTTTAAATTGAGTGAGAGAGCTGGCTCAAGAATCGGGGCGTCGTCGGACCAAGATGGATTTTTCCTGAAAATTTCAGATCTTTTGCTCCAGCCGTTTGGGAGATATCGTGCGTACGGCGGACGGACGGAAATTTTTTTATTGCAGATTCGGATTGTACACCCTTTGAAACGTAAACCATGAATTTTTCATGGGGGTTAGAATTTTTTTTCCAGAGCGATTACAATGGTTTATTATTGAATAATAAACCAAAATGACCATATAATGAAAGTTTCCGACGAAGTTTTAAGTTTTAAATCATCTTGATTTTGAGGTTTATTTTGGGTTTGTAATCGTGGATACGACTCGGACCACGCCTTACAAGCAAAGATAATAAGTTTGATGTGAATTATAGGAGTGGCAGTTAATGATATCTAGTCTAGGCCGAACCATGGCTCGGAATAAGTGCCACAAAGCTACTCGAGTTGAACATTTTGTACGGACTGTTTTGTGATACCTTCAGCCACTATCAACTTCCTATAAGGGCCCTATGTTTTATCTCTAATCCATCTAACTCAACTTCCTTAGTTCCTAGAGCTGGTTAAGTGAACGTCCTTCCCACCGTAATTGAATTTTTAATGGTTTCGCCCCTTTGACACAGAATCCCTGAAACGACCTTTATTTCCACGGTCCACTATCCGATCGCAAATCAAAACGTACCAGAAACGTGAGTAGGGGAACGAGGGGTAATAGCGTGCTCTTAACTTTGGAACCATACAGTTAAGGTACAGAACGTCATGAAAATGTTTTTCTTGGACGAATGGCTCTAGAATTTATTCTATTTTCGATATCTGAGCATTTCCCTTACATAAAAGGATTTTTAAAGAAAAAACAGCCGTGAATGTTAATAAAGTGCTTTGGGCGGCATTTCCCACACTGTGGGGTAATGCCGCACGCACTATGGGGTAATGACGCCCAACCCCGAGAACTGAATTATGTTCCCCACTCAACCGTCATTCAACCCATTTTTTCCAAAGTTAGAAGGTTAAATGTATTTATAACAATAAAAACCATGAAAACAGTCAATAAACTATAGTTAAAATGAACGACAACTTAGAAATAGGTAAACTACAGCACCTATTGTATGTAGAACTTTTTTGAACCCACATTAATGTTTAGCTTTTCATTCTTTTCAAAATTATAAAATAGCCTTGCATACATCACATAGTCCGTGATCAGGTCGTCCCATGGAACACATGTAGTGGCTGCTGTGATTGCAGTGCTCGCAATTCCACTTTGACGAATCGTTATCGGCTTCTTGGCAAATTGTACACAAGCTGTCTACAAAAGACGAAGTCAAGAATTCTTCAACATCTTCGTCTGTGTCTACAACAAGGTCTCCCTCAGAGATATCTCCCCAGTCATCACTGTCACTGCTCTCACTTTTGGTTCTTGTGCGCTTCTCTTTCTTTTTTTGAGGTCTTTCAATTTTTTTCATGATTTCCACCTTTCTTCTTCTTCTGAATCCCATCTCTGTAGTAAGTTGATCAAAATCCAGCTGATATAAAAATAAAATTTTCCGTCCGTCCGCCGTGCGCACGATTTCTCCCAAACGGCTTGAAATATCCAGGAAAAATCAATATTGGTCCGACAATGCCCCAATTCTTTAGCCAGCACTCTCACTTAACTTAAAGTGCCCTTTAAGAGTTGTCGAAGTTTTGTGAAAACCTCAAAAAAAAAGTCAAGGCGGCCTAAATTTTGACTCTTTTTGAAGAACTTTCCATAAGGAATCGAATGAGCCCTTCCCCAGGTTCGTAGCTCAAACCATTCCCGATTATACGGCCCGATTTATGGTGCCAACATTTACGTTTTTTTGGTTTATTATTGTTTATGTTTTCATCGCGGTAACCTAGTGACGTAGTAACTCTTGGTGAGTGATGTAGTGGAGTGAACTTTTGAAAGGCTTTGTAGCCGATACACGGGTTGAAGCATTCTGATACGCATGAAACGCTGCAAATTCTTTCACTGGGGTTTATTATTCAATTGGCTTGCGTTCATGATTTGAATTTCTACTAAGCTTTGGAGTGTCCCTGTTTCACAGGTGATAGAGCGATTATTGAATTTCAGGAGGCACACAAATATGATCAACTGAACAATCCAAATAGGTATTTTGGTTGAGAACAGATTTACGTGCTCTATGCATATCTCCAGAAAATGCATGTCAATTTTTTGACATTTCAGCCCTTTGATTTCACACTTTGGGGATTGACTGAGATCGAAGCCGAGAACTCAGTCTTAACCGGATTTGATAAATAATAGATAGGTGTATTTATGGTGTATTAATACCTGTAGTTATGTGATCATCATCGCTAATATCTCTCTTAAATCTTATCTGATTATATCTTAATTACCATCTCCAATATCTTCACGTGTTAAAATGTTGCCCAAGCCTCAGTTTTCAACTGACTGTTAAATCAAGATTTTTCGACGCAGAAAACTTGAAAAGGTTGAGCATTAAGTTGCTCGAAATTTTTAATTTTTATTTGGAGCGTGACCAATCAAAAAATTTAAATTCTGCAGTATAACCATATGAACGAATTTTTTTTCTCATTGTATTCACTTTAAACTATTCTAAAACTTACATATTATGTGCATAAAATCTGTTAATAAATGAATAATTAAAAAAACCATTTCCTGTAAAAACAAAAAATTTATTGTAGAATCCAATCAAAGGGTTTTCAACATTAGCAGTTTTTATGGATTTTTCGCATATTTTAATGATGCGTTGGCATTGAAATGGAAGGAAATTTACCGTTTTTAGACCGACCCAAGGTCTGAAAAGTGGAGTTAGTCTCTGAGTGTCATTATTTTTAGTTTTGCGTAATTTTTGAATCAACCATACCAACCGATAAAATTCATAGAGCACGATCCTGAACCCTATTCTCAACTTCGACCTCGAACGAAATCGGACTAATAGATCTTAGGCTTGGACTTAGGATGGATTTAAGTCAATGTTACTAGTAATTCAAGAACTGGATCATCTACGAACGGGCTCAAGGACGATCCAGCCGGTATAGGTTCCCCTCCAGCTGTTGCGGGGTTTCCCGGAGCTATTCCGCGGCTTGTAGCGGTTAGCAAGGCAACGATGTGAAAACATGGAAGTTATTTTAATTTTGTTTATGGGTGTTTTGAATAGAATTTCCATGTAGTTCTTCTTTGAGCATGAGAGTTGGCATAATTTCACCAAATCATCAATCAAACATATTGCAAGTAATGCAATTACATGATCACACTCATAAGCATCATTATAAACCTCATCAATATTCTTTTCAGACTAGGCTAAATTCTTAATCAAACTTAAAAATAAAAGAAAAACCACGAAAATGTTGAATGGATCGGCTATGACCCTTCCCGACATCATATTGAAAATTTCTGAGGAAAATCACGAGAGAGGTTCGTGAGAGAAAAACTAGGATCGAAAGTAAATAAGGCAAATGGAGTGAAGATATAACAATTATTCACTATTATCCCCACTATTCACCTCCTTCCTTACTAAAATTCGAAATATAGTTCAAACTAGAAAAAGATAATGTTCTTATCTGACAAAAAAATCTGCAGTAACTATAAGCTGTATGAGCTGCGCTTCGATTGGACTGTCTACATTTATATTTTACATGCCGTTTTTAACAGAGAGAATACTTTGTATGGTACAAAAAAAGTAAAGTAATTCGATACTTGGAAAAAAATATAATAATTAGTGGCAGTCCCTAGTCTCCATTGTTTAAGGAAATTGACGGAAGTTCAGGAGTTGCGCAGAAAACAAATATGCTGTTTAAATCATTGATGAGGAATGAAACAAAATTGAAAATGCAAGATTCCTGAAGGAAAAACAAATACTGCAATGAATAACTTTCAAACAAAGGTTTTAGTGGTTTGGGTAACCAATAAAGAATAGGTAACTGCATCAAGTATTCATCAATAATCGCACTAGTTTTGAATGTATTGAATTTTTCAACAATTTTAATATGAGGAGGTAGTTTCATAAAACGTCAAGGGTCTAAATACGAGCTCTGCTTCTTATAGAAATCTCACTTAGGGTAAGAGATTGGTACCAAGATGGCAGAATGCATACGAGTAACACCATGTAACCTAAGGGTAAAAGGAAGCCGGCTAGTGAAATAATATTGGAGTACGTTTGGCAGATGAATTAGATGTGGAGGAAGAATATTAATTCAATCAACGGGTTTGATATCCCGATCTGAATATGAAACCCAATACTGATTTACTGCAACCTCGACTGATTTAAGAGACGTCTGATACCAAAACCCGACCCAAATGGGAATACAGCGAGTTAGTACAGAATACACGAAGGCAAGGAATGTCATTCTTAAAATAGATATGGGAAGGAATTTATTGGAAAACGGAAAAATAAATTAATCTTCTAATTGTAACTTAAAAAAATGAGGGATTTCCATTTCAAACACTTGTCTACAAAAACACCCAAGTATCTTTGGCAACCAACACGTTGGGTTGGTGGGCAAGAACAAGGAGGCGATGGATATTACCCCCACTTTTCTCTACCTGACGGAAAATTCGAAATTTCCGAGGTTCGTTGCACAACTGGACCAAATTTGGAGGCGAATTTTTTTCTTACAAATAATCAATTAAATCAGATGAAAATAGTGCAGAAATGCCGATTTATTGCTCTTACCCCCTCTATATCTCCCTGCTGTCAGAAAAAGGCAAATTATCGAAGTTGGTTGCACAACCACAGAAATTGGGATGGAATAAAGTAAGAATCAAGGAAAATTTCCTTCCTTGATTTTATCAGGAAATCGGTTGTAAGTTCTTATTTGTAGCCAAAAGAGTGAGGTAGAAAGATTGGAAAAGAAACAATAAATAAAACAACAATAAAAAATCAGCTGCTCATCATAACCGTAGTTTTAACCTAATTCCCCAAAAGGCGGCTATACCGAGGTATCCCAGCCTATCCTGCGTTCTTGTTGTTGGTATTTATTTCGTAATTTCATTCACAACATTCGTTCATGTTATTAACAAATGTAGTAAACAATGCCGCTAGTTTTGCTGTCACTTGGTCGTATTGTTGATTGCAGTAGACGCTCACGAATAGAAAACTACCTACAGCGTATAGTTACTCGCGAATTACACGACAACTAAATAAGAAATATAACAAGTAGTGAACAACCATGTCAAAGTGTTTCGAATTATTTTAATTATTATTATCGCGGTTATCAGTCTACCTTCAGCCGTTCAATAACGATTTGATTTTTGATCACATTGATTCAAGGTGAAAATGTGAAATAGGTCAACATCGCCTTTTCAATTCGTTTTAATTTGAGGTAAAAACACGTCAGAAGTGACGCTAAAATTTATCACGAAAAATCACGTTTTTTCCAGCATTACACCCTCCAATTCCTCTCTTAAGAGTGAAATTCAAAAATTCCAAAGCTTGTTGTTGAACTAGAGTAAAATTTTAATCGAACAAAACAAGAATCTTGCAAATCAGTTAGGAATTGAAGGCTCAGCAGCGTCGACAAAATGTCCAGACACAGACACACACTGACACATGCACCAATCAATTTTTTCAAGTATTCGGTCTTAGAATATTATGATAAGATATGTATTCAGTTTTTTTTTTTTTTTTTAATTAATTAATTAATTTTTTTATGTTTTGGTTGTCCCACACTTCCCTTAATCGATTCTGACAGGAGGCCCTCTACTGACGAAGCCTTTTCAGAGAGACGTCCTAAAAACTGTACATGAGCAGTACCTGTTTGTTTAAGGATACACCTCATCCCTGATGAGGGACGTCTAGAAAATCCGAGGATGCGGATGGGTTTGGCAGTGGCTTGGGATTTTTGCGTATTATCAATTTGTCGTTATTGACTCACCGGCAAAGACAAAATCTTAGCTAGCCGCTTGTCGACCTCTTGGCCTTCCTTCTTCGCGCGAATCAGCAGGTAGATCCTCTTCAGGTTCGGGCAACTCCTCAGCAACTTTTCAACGAGAACGGCTCCCAGGAACCCGGTAGCCCCCGTCACGAAAACGGTTTTACCCTCGAAAAACGAGGCGATCCCATCTGAGGAGGTCATGACGGCAGATGTGTAACTGCGGACACCACAAGTTCGTTTCGAGCACCCACGAAAACGGCCTTTCCGAAGACGAACGGAGGGAGTAGGGCACTTTAGCTATTGCGTCTACCCACAAAAACGAAGAACAACACCCCTCTTAATTGGGAAAACCGGTATGAGGCGGGGGGGTGTGAAAGCGTTTTTCCTTGACGCACCCCTTATTTCCCGACGGCCACCATTTTTCGCGTAGATTCGTTAAATGGGACTTTCACTAATCGCGAAATTAAGACTTCGCGTACTTCGGTAAACTAATTTCGATCGTTGCGGTTTAGGTTCGTTCTTGTGGCAAGCTGATGTTGTGCACTGGAGCGACTTATAGAGGAAATGCGAAAGAATTAAAATAAGGACTCGGGAGGATGTTAGCGGAGTTGTAATCCTTGACGGCTCGGAGAGGGGGCAGGTGCGTGGTACATGAAGCTTGATCTAGGATAGCGAATCGCTATAATTAGCACGATTGCCTTCATCGGATGCTTGAATGCGCTCTAGATTCAATTGAACCTTACAAACCCTGTTTGTAGCCGAACGATTCCACTATTCAATATTCTACAATGAAGCAACTTCGACCCAACATTACCGTACTGGCGGTTTAATAATGATAATAATTCATTGACAAAAGAAAACATATTGATAAGTAATGCACGCATTACAGTTTAGATAGATAGTTTATTTACTTCATTTCCTTCACACGTTACATTCTTCAATTAAATAATAACCGATACCGAGCTGGATAGCGTAACACTATGGCCCAGCCGGAGTTGGTTCATAATTCTCATTGTTATCAAGTACCTATAACACTATTTACACCATGTTAATAATCAAAAATTAGATTCCACTTCCATGGAATGATGTACTTCAAATAGAATATTTTTCCATTGTAATCGCTCCTGAAAAAAACGGTGCAAATTCTTTCACTGCGGTTTATTATTCAATGATTCTTATTTGAATTTCTACTAAGCTTTGGAGTATTGAACTTCAGGAGGTATGCATTGAGCACTTAAATCTGTTCTCAACCAAAATACCTATTTGGATTGATCAGTTGATCATATTCGTGTGCCTCCTGAAATTCAATATTCCCTCTATCACCTGTGAAACACGCACACTCCAAAGCTTAGTAGAAATTCAAATCATGAATCATTGAATAATAAACCACATTGAAAGAATTTACAGCGTTTTATCAAGTACCTGTTACACTATATTTACAAGATGTTAATAGTTAATCATCAAAAATTAGATTCCACTTCCATGGAATGATGTACTTAGTGGATACGTGATTTATATTGCTTTTGATGTTATAAAACGAAAAATCATTAATTATTAATTTTAAATTATTTTTGTTTATGAAGTACACAACTTATCTCTCATTAGTTTTTCAAGTTTCTCTTTTGAATAGCTGTTCACCGTTTATCTTCATCAGATTCCTAATTTTTCCAAAATCTTCATTTACTATTTGCATGTTTCCGTATTTTGTCTTCATTTGAGCGAATGTATTTTTAACTCTCGACAAATTTAGTCTATACGATACGATTGATTGCCGCTGTCTCACATCACAAAATATATACTTTTATATATTTTATTTCATAACACCTCGTGAACACCCCTCATTTCTTCTGAAACTAATAGAGATGTAAACAAATATTGAAAACCATGCCGTGCCGAGGCGCCAAAATCACGGACAATATTCGAGCACTTTCATTGTAATTTATACATGTTCAGATAGAAAAACAAACCATGTTTAAATTAATTACTAGATCCATTATAATTTATGTTCTATCTAGTGATGTAATATATTGCTTCCGAGTCTACCAAGGTAGCGGAAGCATTGTTTTCACTTTCGGAATGTGAAAATTTTTTTGTCTCCGAAATCAAAAATTCCACTAGCATTTTGCGTTTTAGACCTTTCTGAACAATTTTGGTACCGTGTCTGTCTGTGTGTCTGTCTGTCTGTCAGCAAATCCTTGTTACGGGCAAAACTACACGAAGTTATAGTCCGATTTTGATGAAACTTTCAGGGATTGTGCGGGTTGGGGTGTAGATGGTCCCCTATAAGTTTCATGACCCCCGGATCAATATTAGCCTCTGCGCATGCGCAAACGTAAAATCCTTGTTACGAGCATAACTCCAGGAGTTCTTGATCAATTTCGATGAAATTTTCATGGATTTTCAGGGATTGTTCGGTTTGATGTGTAGATGGTCCCCTATGAGTTTCATGACCCCCGGATCAATAGTAGTCTCTGCGCATGCTTTAACGTGAAATCCTTGCCACAAGCATTACTTTAGGAGTTCTTGACCGATTTCGATGAAATTTTCTGGGATTGTTCGGACTGATGTAGCTTTAGTCAATAATAATTTTCAATGATCTATACAGTCATGTTATGGATACGAGGAAGCTATGTGCCACACCCACTTGGCAGACGGTTTTTTCCCTGTAGAATTTGTTCTCAAGTTGAAGCTACAGTACGGCCCAAAATATGTTTCTTTCGAGAAAATAACCGATGGAGATTCATTTGTGACGTGCGAAATTCGAATGGGACGAGCCAGTAGAGGGCATTTTTTGAGAAAAATATGCAGTCTAATTCAAAAACTCCATTTCTCGGCCATAGTCAATACGGTGAGGGGTCTTGTCGGGCACGGAGGAGTACTTCCCACCAATCTTCCAGGACCTCAGTTTCTGCTCTTGAATTGATAGACACCATACTGTGATCACATTCAAGATAAGAATGGACTCTTATCGGGAAAACCATTTTTGTAGAATCAAAACGCTCAATTCCTGAACTATTCTCAAACTATATGCAGAGGTTCGGAGAACTTCTCTAAGTTTGACTAATCATAGAGGACGTAAGATGGTGACTGGCGTTTTTCCTTTTCCAAGACAAAAGAACGACTTCGTCGAAATTACAAAGGGAATTCCTATTCCTGACATGTGTCGACTCTTACCCAGGACTGATGATGACAATCGAGAAACATCCTCAGTTTGTTCATCCAATTAGCGTCATCAGATATCTCAGAGTTATTAACTAAGTACGTAGTGACGATGGAACTCAGGGTTGAATGCTAATCAGAAGATTGGTTCTTGTCTCAAACAAATCGACAGTTCACATTCGACAGTTGATTCGCTCCTGTCCCACCCATAACATGACACTACACATAACTACCAATACCAGATTCATTATTACTCATCAAAATCGTTTATTGCGCAGGAGAGCAAATGAGCCTCTCCAATAGCGATCACATCATCAGGGCAACTGATTTATTCATTTGAACAGACCAACGCCCAATTACAGTGGTAAATCATAATACACTGATAAATATAAATAGAATACATCAATAATAATACGTAAATATTTTGGAAATAATAATTAATTCAAAATAACAATTTAGAGGGGCGGCTGCACACAGGAGCATATGCTCCCCCTGGGCAAAATGAAAAAGATACCTGATAACAATGACATTAAAAGTACAAAACTATCATACTGTTTTCCAACTTTTCCCATGAATCCTCATTGCTAAGTAGAAGAGTTTCAAAGTCAAGGCGCCAAACGAAGCCTCAGGATGGGTGAGAGGATGGTGGAGTCGTGAGTTTTGTGGGGGAGGAGGTAAGAGGTTTGCTGCCCAGGAACGACAATCCAGCTCTGCGCTCGATGGGCAGAGGTTAAAAGTGAAACACAGCATTTCACACTGTGTGATTCGATCTGACTCCAAAGAATGAACAAATGAGAGTGAAACTTCTGGTAGCACTAACAGTTCACCACTCCCCCGCTAAGAATGGTAGGGTCATTCCTATCACACGTATCATACTGTTCTCACACATTTCCCAATGAATCCCCAATGAGTAGAAGACTTTCAAATTCATGCGCCAAGTGGAGCCTCAGGATGGGTGATAGGATGGTGGAGTTGTGAGTTAGGGGGGGGGGGTTACACACTCAGCCGCGCTCTAAATGGGCGGAGCTTGGACGGAGAGCACAGCTTTTGATTTGATCCGTGTCCAAAGAATGAACCAATGAGAGCGCAGCAAAATTTCACGGAACACACCTAGTCGTCTGCTCACCAGCTAGAATCTGTACATCTAATCACCAAAACCCACTCTCATCCTACCATCAGTTGACTGTCCCCAACTCTTGTGACTAACTGTGTTAGCTGTAAATACACGGTGCTGCTTTGGTATGCATTCTACCGACCGGGTGTGTTCTACCGGCCTAGTCACGTCCTACCTTTCACTGGGCGCTCTAACCGTCAACCACCAAGAGGCTTACGTTAACCCATGCACTGGAGCCCATACGCAAGGGATTGAAAGGTCGTGGTTGGATGCTAATATTAAGCTCCTGAAGAAAATGAGGGGAGTTCCACAGCAACACTTCCAGTCCCACCTCGACCATTATTGCTGGAAATTGCATCGAAAAGACGCCCCCGACCTCTTCTTGGCTATGTTGGAGGACATCAGGACCACACAGCAATAAGGTGAGTGTTTCTGTAACTGTTTAGCAAGTAGAAGGCATTCCGAAACAGAAACGCGACGGTAGAACGCATACCGAAGCAGAAACACGACGGTAGAATGCATACCGAAGCAGCACCAAATACACGATGAATACGGTAAACGCTATAAAACGTCAGTTCGCTAGATTGTCAGCGGAGCAAAGATTGATTAGTGCGCCCAAAGCCACTATTAACAGGACTATAACAAACCTCAGAGGCAAGCAGGAATCATTCCACGATTTGCAAGTTCAACCATCATTACAACGAAAAGGTCGATAGGCTCTGCGGATGTGAGGTACGTAATACACTTTTCTGCTTCCCTTGTCCTCTTTGCTGCAATAACAGGAATGAAGCTTGGGTCAAAGATGGAATTGGGGTTTCTCTTCCACGACGGTTCTATCTGGGCTGATATTAATTTCAACAGTTGCAAAACACGGTTTCCTGAAATTCGACAATCATGCCTTTTCTTTCTTTTCCGTACTAACTACTGAACTTCTTTTAAAGGTTGACGGCATGAGCGGCCCCGCGGGCAAGTTGGGGTACATGAGCATCCCCTCTCAGTGTGGGAGCACTTGTTCCAGCGGCCCCGGTCGGTCTAGGTGTATATGTACGAGCGGCCCTACGGAAATACGGGAAATGAAACCAGTAGCACCAACTCAAACTTTTTTCGAGCGTTAATTTATTGCTCTAAAATGAACACTGTCAAAACATGCAAATAGACAATCACAGACACATGACTCTCGACCCAAGTAGGTACCTCTCAGTTATTCGATCTGGGCTGGTACTTATAAGAAACGATCTGGACATACTTAGATAGGGTAACCGTTTACCAACATCATATCTCGATTTCCACGCGAACTTTTCGTTAACAAGGCTACTTCGGGTTCCATCTTCGCTCGGATTTCTTCCAATCACTGGGTTTAACTGGCCTGCGGGCCTTCGCTGGAGCAGGGCCGCTCGTATGTACCATTTCTAATCTGTGCCCATAGACCAGGCGGGGCCGCTCGTACAAGTACCCCTTTTAAAGGTAGGATTGAGTCGTTTGTTATACGATTCGGAACCGAGAAAGCGGACAAGATTGATCTCCTTTGCATATTGGTAGTTGAAATTTGTATTTGGCTGAGAAAAGCACAGTTTTGTCTCACGTTCCCTTCCTGGTTGTTCCTTACAGTCACGATGCAGCCCTGGGTTTTCAGGGCAGGAGTCACCTCTGCCTAAAATGCTACCGTTGTTTAATTTTGATGTTTTTCATTTTTCGAATAATTCAGTAAATAGTCAGCTACGAGTCAAAAATAATTATAAGACGAGTCTAAGAAGAAAATTAACAAACTTATTTTTCAGAGCACATTGTGGACGAGTCGTAATTTTCACGATTTTTACCTGAAAACATCTTTTTGATCACTTTACCTACAGAGGGTTAAGTAAGAACAAACCGGGAACGAAGTGTGTTCTCTTTATCACTGTGATCTAGAATCGAATAGCATCACTACCGCTAGTATTTGTCGATATATAACATATTCCTCGATGATTTAACTGTACTGAAATGAACTATTTTATTAGTAGGTTGGTACCAGTATAAGTTTATATAGGTAATCATAAAGTACAAAATCAGAGATAATTTTACATTTGTACAAGGTATTTGATAGTTCTTCAAGTTGAAAGGAGCATTCATAGTCTTGTAGCCTTGTAGATTGTCGACATTCTCTTCCTGATCGCCTCAGAATAGGTTGGAGTTGCACTCCAGATTGCGCAACAGGTAGTCCTGAGTTTTTAAATCTCGAAATATCTCCATGATAATTATTTGTAGGAGTTACATTTTGTTTTTCATGTGATTGAGGAGTCCATTAGGTACTCTTAACTTGTGTGATTTTAAATAGTAACTCGCTCATGGTGGATTAAAAATATTTTGTATGACTGAAATATAGCATTTCCTCGCAAATGAAACCTTTTTCCAAACCGGATGTACGTATTGGTGACTCCCTTTAATTATCGGTACCTAGCACGTGTTTCTCCAGACAGGAGTAGATAGGTAGAAATAAAAACAGTTGGAAATTTCTCAAACTTACCTACTTGTTTCCTATTCTACTAAGGTGAGATCTACTTCGATAAACCGATGCCTAAAATTCATACTTAGAATTTTTGTCAACTTCTACGACAGGTACAATTGCAGGGTACCAATCTAGGCACCTCATTTCACTCATTTTCTCAATAGGGTTAATTTGATTTGGAAAATGTTTCATTTGGTCTGGAAAAGGCTTCATTTGGCTTACAAAGGCTGTTTAAATGGTCCCTTTTTTTGACATCTACAGTGGACAAGACAAGACATGGAGGCGCAAGGTGCCGAGTTATGGTAATATACCACTGGCTAGGTACGTCTCATATATACAGATCGGTGATTTGTGTAGAGATGTTGTTCCAACACAGAAATAACGAACAGAGTAATAATTTGAATTCTGCACTGTGCTTCCCAGTTTAGTTTCCCATCGCAATAGAAGTCTTGATGAGGCCGCGGTGGTGTAGCGGCCAACATTCCCATCTGCATAGATCTGTACGAGGGCGACCTGGATTCGAATCCCGGCCGCGGCGAGGTATAATTTTTACTTTACTCGTCGTATGTTATTTGAGTTTCATTCTTAAATGGAATTCTTTAATTTTTACAAGAAGTTTGATTCTATTTATTACATTCTTACTATCGCTTTGAGGATTTTCTTTCTTCATTTTTCTCTAATTCCCTTTTTTATGTTATTAAAATGGCCTTGACTCCCTTAAACTGCTCTCGAAAAGGAATTTTGAAGACATCCCTGGGAAAAGCATCAAATTTTCAAAGTATCTCCATAGGGCTAAATAACATATTTTTTTGAATAACATTTCAACATAACTTAGAAGGTCACACAATCAGTCAGAAGATCAAACTTAGAGAATTTATTTCATTTTTTTCATTTGGTTTGAAAAAGATTTCATTTGGTCTGGAAAAGGTTTTATTTGGCTCGGAAATGCTATAGAATCTAACTGTTTGCCAGAATCTTCTAAATGACTCCCTTGATGCTTGTTGTAATGTTGGGTTAAAAAGACCCCACGTTATCTCAAATGTCCTAAAGGTTCATGTTGTCTCTGGAAGGTTAAATAGGTTGAAAATATTTCTGAATATAGTTCAAAATTTGAACTAATGTTGAATCGTTACAAGGTCAACACTTTAGATGCTCCAATATGTCTCACGTTAGGGATCACACTTTTGAAATTTACATACTCTAAAACGAGACATTATTCTCTTTCACTAGATCATACACCTTTTGTCGTAAATTGAATTTTTCATTGGTCCCAACATTAGATATCTTCCTGAACTGGACATACCTGTTATGTAATTATTGGCAAATAAGTTTCACGATTCCATTCAAAGGACCCCAAACGGATTTCCATAGAGTATTTACCCGTTTCATCAATTCATACAAGAATTCGGTTCAAAATTGTAACAACAAAGTTATCCAACCCTCCCTGATGGAATTATGTAATGTAACAGCTGTAAGTTTGAAAACCCGTTAGGCTAATAGTCTCCGACCACAACTGGGCCAGACGTGGTTAGCAGGCTTGTGTCTGTACCGACACTCCCGTTCTGACGCCCTCACCTACTAAAGCCTCCCATTTGTGACCTATTGCTCAGAGATCACAAAAAACTTCAATGAAACGAAATTTGGAGAACGGATCTGTATTAAATTGCGTAGGACGTGTTTGGACACTTTTTGAAAATATTCAACATTCGAACAAATCGTTTTTTATGCAATTTCATTTCTTTCCACGTTCATATAGATGAAAAATCCAGTCATAAAATCAAAATATCTCATTCCGTTCTCAAATTGAGAAGTAAACCGTATTTTCTTCATTTTGGTACTGCCACATGGTGGCATATTTAGCAACTAAACACGTTAAATTTACCCGTTACATAGGTGGAATGGGTTAAATCACCATTTCAACACAAAAACTAATGCTCCATTAGGAGGTGCACAGCACGCTTGAGACCACATATTCAAAAGTGGCTAGAAAGAAAACATGGAGAGGTGAACTTTTTCTTAACACAGTTCCTCTCAGGATACGGATTATTTTACTACAACCTTCACAGAATGGGGAAAGTAGACGATCCAACTTGTGCGAACTTTGATGGAGATGATGATGTGTTTCACACATTCTTCGATTGTGAGCAGTGGGAAAAACAAAGAAGATATTTGCAGGGTGCCCTGGAAATGCCTATCTGAGGACGTGACACCGGAGAATATAGATGCCAACATGCTTGAAAGAGGGGAGCATTGGACTTCTGTAGTTGTCTATGTTGAAGGCATCCACCAGAGAAAGATCACCCAAGAGCGGGAGAGACAGAGGAGGCTACCAATGAAAGGAGAGGACTAAATACAAATACATCCCAAGGACTTGGCCTGAAGTAATGTGTTGAACAGTTCCAGGCCGAGTTGCAACGTGAGAAAGGAAGGTAAGGTTTTAGTGGGTTTAAACCGAAGAGCAGTCCCTCCTGGGTATCTTACAAGATCGGATTTCCACCTTAGGCAGTGAAGAGGCGTGACATTTTTGCTATGCCATTGCCAGTGGCAGCTACAAACCCCGCCTTAAGCGGCCCACACACTACCCAACCGTCGGCCGACAATCGGAGGTGGGGGGTGCCGAAAGACGACCCCCTCTCCGACATTTGGACGGTGTGTGGTGGAGACCCAACCGTCGGACCCGTTGGATGACTAGAACCACCCGACATCAAGCGGTCGGGTTCCCCCCCACCTTCAGTCCCGATTGTCGGCCGACGGTTGGATAGTGTGTGGGCCGCTTTAAGGTTGAACATTGCTTGCTACGGTAACCCTGTCATTGTGGCTGAACCAAAATTCCACGGACGCCACTGAGAACTCAAGAGAGCTCCCAAAGGTTGGTGGACTTGCTCAAAGTTGCGTGTTTGAGCACGAGCCTTAAAGCGATTTGATTGGTCGATGTTTTGGAGGGAGTAAGAGGAGGGGGCCCTCTGCAGTGGGGTGTATGAGATACACAGAATGACAGCCCTTCCACACAAGCGCTAATGTCGCCAATGAGGCGGTAATTGTGCCAACTGCAAGCACGAACATTTCTTTTTTATAAAGAGGAAACTGTAAATTTAACAATATTAGGTAACTAATTCTTTAAATTTATTAAATCGTCTGGTCATCGCCCAATCCAGATGAACACACTTCGCCACTGACCTTAGGATGTTAAAGATTTCCTCACCTTCCTACCGAAAAAAAAAGTTTAGGTTTAGAAGGTGGTAAAATGCACTTTAAACATCGCAGGCAAACACTAAGCCCAGTTTCAATGGTTTCCAACCCCAGTTATTCCAGCCGAAACTAGATTATAGAAAGAGTAGTTCTGAAAATCTATTGGGGTCCATTCAATCATGCAGCTTCAATCATTAGATGAATCCTTTATGCGTTTACATAAACAAAAACTTATTCTAAACAAGGTAAAGTACAGTCCCATGGTGAATAAATAATGAAAAATAAATTTAATGTTTATTGCAACTACAAATGTTGGAACAATCTAAATGCACAGACCATTAAGTAGAATATGAAACAGGATGTATCATCAGATTTTATTTTGATGAAAAATACTACCACTATGGTGAATGGTAGTAGAAATGGAGGCACTTGACAATGTATGTTGTCAACCGAAAATATGTCCTTAGTTATTACACAACGTTTTGGATTACAGCAACTTAAATAGTGCGTACAGTATCTACACATCAAAATTTCATAAACAATTTCACTAGAACTTTTTGTATAAAAATAATATTTATAATAGAATGTTTAAATTAAAAAATATATTACAACCTTGGGTGTTCAAAAAGTTTTCTACATTGCGTCATCACTGACCGAAGATTACGAGCTCATCGGGGAAATCGGCGAATGATAGTTTCTTAGCATCGCTGGCGTCAAGCTCGAAGCTCCAATCATGACGTTTTCAAGTTTCATCTAAGACAAGCGGCTTTCTTTCGACTGAATTGGATTCAGTCGGACACTACAGCATGAAGGGGTAGGGAGCGGGGGCAGTGTTTTTTTCTGTTTCAAGAGGAACTGATTGTGCCGTGTTCACTTTTGGGATATTCAGGGCCAGGGGGAGTTCCCGTCTTGGCGCGGAAGTTGAGGAAAATACGTCGGATGTGACTTTGTTGGTTAATGTATGAGAGGGGTTTTCGGAGTTTTACAAGCCCGACCAAGATTAATTTAATATTATCACCAGAAATTGTCGCGATTGCGATGATTAGCACAGCCCTGAAAGAAAAATGTTGAGTTAGAAATGTAGTACAGAGGGAAAACACGACTAATAAGAAAATCAATATTCGCGTTTGAATTGCATAAAACAACGTCACGCTGAGGGTTTGTTCATACAGCCTCTCAGACTTGTCAGTAACTATAAATTAATAAATTTAATTACAAAATTAACTTATGCCTCATTGGACAGTTAAGCTTCTTCTCTTATTTTAAGATGCGCACATAGAATAATAAAATTATATTGAGGAGGTGAGTTGCAAAACCCCTCGTTCCATTTTTCAAAAAAATTGAGTTAGCAGAGGATCCTGAAAGTTTTTATTCGTTCTTTCATTATATGCCATCAGGTTGAAGCAAAATTCATTCGTTCCACTCGTCAGTTGGTTTCAAAACTGGCTCGATACAGGTTATGCTGCAAAACACGTTCCCACGCTAACCTATCTAAGTTGTACCCTTCTCATCACTGTTTACCTACCGATCCCGTGCAGCACGGCTTCTTGGTTTTTTTAAAAATATTATTACTTTATCACTTAGTTTAAGTTTGTATTTTATCGTGGAACATTGTGTGAAGCTCAGAGGAAGGAGAATTTCCTTGATGAGATTTTAGTGAGTTACTTTTAGTAGGTACCCATGATGATAAGTGGTGTCATTTTCCATGTTTCGAGTTTTCATTTTCATTTTTCAACGCCCTACGGTGATTGAAGCTGATTTCTTCAAAAAGAGTTCATGTTGTTATTATGATGATATGATAACCTTTGTGATTTGACCATAATGCAATAGACATAATGTGATGTGATAGCCTAAACGTCTACGGCCTTGTGTGGACCACCAGTCAGTGTTACGGTTACCTTGAGTGAGAATTTATAATATTTTTTCAGACTTCAAAAAGAATTGATGTTGTTAGTGTGATATTATACCTAAGTATGTGATTTGACCTTAATTTTATGGTCATAATGTTATGTGATGGCAAGAACGTTCACGTCCTTGTGAGGATCATTAGTCAGCAGTTAAGGTTACCTTAAGTGAACCTTATGATATTTTTTCAGAAATGATTTTTTTTTTTTCAATAAAAAATAGAAAATATTCTTGTAAATTGAAGAAACCCTGTGTACTTAATCTTTTCGCAACTCACCTCATAAGCGTGGAGCAAAACTTACTCATTCCTAGATCGTGTGCCACAAAACTTGTTCTTTGCGAGATTTTGTTGCAAAACTCATGTTCCCAACTCAAATCCCCACTTTCTCGTTCTTGTTTAAATGGATTTTATTCTTTTCTCTCTTAATTAATCAAGGCTGCAGCAATTTTGAAAGGTAAAAAGAATCAATTTCACCTGATCAGTTTCAAAAATGTGCGGCGGTTTTCATGATTTCTGAAAATTGCATCTGAAAGAAATGAGCGAGTTTTGCAGCTCACCTCCTCATTTGACGAGTAAATAATTCGAAATTATTGGGAGTGTACGAAAAATCCAAAAGCATTGCAATTCAAGGGTCTGTATGAGGGCTTACCCCAACCTAATATTCAGAGAACAATGAATCTTGCAGAGAAAATTTAACGATCCACACTGAACAATCGCTGAAAACCTCATCATGTATGGCAAAACAATTACGGTATTTCATCTCTGACAACTTTTACGATACCAGTAGTGCCAACAGAGTTGATTCAGTGAATTATCTAATTTTCACGAGAAATCACTTTGCCTGTGGACCTATCTTCAAATATCCATCCATTCCCTATGGACTCTAGCCATTATATAATAAGAAACGTTTGTTTTATGAAATTCACGTTTTAGAATGGTTTTCTTCTGATTCAAAGATAATAGAACCCGAAGGGATCATATAGAAACTAATCCATAAGTTCTATTATAATTTTTTCAACTCTTTCACATGAACTGCTCGGAAGCATTAGCTGAAGTGCTGACGAGAAGCATCGGAGTCTTTCTTGACAGTAACTTGGGGGGTATTTTGCAAAATGGAACCAATTTGGGGAGATAGTAGGTCCACATACAACATGTCGTTCTAAGCGTGTACTTCCCTGGTATGTTTTGCCTGTTTTTTGGTTTTTACATACCCATAGCACCTAGTAACAACGGTCATTGTCCGACTTAAGCAATTTTTTCTGTGGACTGGTTCCTTTTCATATAATGTGGATAGCAAGTATATGCAAGTACAGCGTAATTGAGTCGTTTGCTATCAAACCCAGCTCATTCCAACTATAAATAAGGTTAAAAGATTTGCCTTTGGAGTCAAAACCATCTCATACCAAGGTACCTACTTTCTTCTCCTATCAGGATCGGTACAAAGATGCTTCTACACATTGTTGTGTATGGACGAATGTTTTTCGTGCCCTGCGATTTTGTTAGTGAATGAGCTTCGTTCGTTTTTCTTTACTAAACAAACACTTTTTATATTTACCACATTGTATGCCTCAAATTTGAAATTTTTTGTTCGATTCGAAGAAAAACCAAATTCTAATCATTTTAAAGCTAATGAACAAAGTAAAGTTCTTAAAATTATTGTTAAGCCCATTTAACATCTCGTTACGAAAAATAACGAGAAACTTGAAAAAAATTTTTTTTGCAACAAAACCAACTTAATTCTAACCAAATTAGTCTACTTACGATGGTGCTGATTCAATTAGGATGAAAATGGAAAACTAGCCTAGTTTTGCGGGGTAGTATCTTCATTTTCTTTAACAAAGCAATAATTTATCTTCAAAATTTTGGTTATGATAACTTTTTTGTCTCTCCTGCAATATTTACAAACATGGAATGAGCACGTTTTGATGGCAAACGCCTCAACTTTGACTTTGGTAATGGTAGGATCTCCTTGAATCTGGTTGTGGTTGTGAGATACTGGTTAATATAGTGTTCATCGCCAGGAGAATGACATATTTAATCTGGTGAAGATAGACGGAAATCGAGGATTGTGGGCTTGTAACTGAAACCACAGCCTTGGAAACCCTTGATCGTCTTAAAATTGGTAAACCCAAGGTTATTCATGCATTCCAGAAGAATAGAGTAAGGTCAAAGAAATTGGCTGACTTTTCTTAGAGGCTGCAAGTAAGGTTAAGAATTCTACAGAAGTCAAGTGTGACGGATTCCCTTCTGCCTATCTCTATGACCGATACAATGACTTCTGTGATGACTCGATGCCTTGCCTTAACGCTAAACGTTGAATCCACGAAACTCTCAAGTTATACAAAAACAGCCACACTCACATTGATGGTGGAAAGTAACCCTCAAGATTCCGGGTTAACGTTCATTTCTGAATCGAACGTTTCGATGTGAGAGAGATTCCTAAGTGCCTCCGATCTCTTGTTCGCGGGAAGAGTTTCAAAGAGTTCGACGAGGGCGTCCATAGCAACATCCGGACTTTCCTGCAATCAAAAATAAACCCATAACGATGACTCAGTCGGTCAACATTCAATATAGATAGATAGATAGATAGAACGATTCTCTATTGCCTATCGGGTAAACATCCATAGCAAAAATAATACAAATGAAAGATGCTCATATAAATTATTAAAGGAAAATACATCTACACAGATCAGCCAGAATAAAAGGATACAAAAATCATGACAAAATAAATGAACGTCTGATTAGGAGCTGAGAATTAAAAGTCTTATCTCACAGGCCTCTCTTAAATAGAAATACAATCTGTTGGCCACATCACGATCACTGGACGTCAGAATTCGCTTATACTGTTCCTCGTACGACAATGGTACTGCAAGCACTGGCAATAGAAACTTCAGTCGAGGGTTAGACAGCATGGGGCACTGAATGATAAAATGGATGGCTGAGTCACTCACAGCCCAGTTGCAGATGGGACACGCTGATGGATAAAAATCGATGCGAACCCCCGCAACTAGGATCCTTGGTGAATGCTTTCCCAAAACCTGCATCTGAGCCAATGATCGCGTGATGTAAACTGGCCACTGGCCAGTGGCCAGTCCTGGGTAAGATAACTCTGAGGCTGGAGTGATGATTCCTGAAAGGCTACCGAACCGTAGTCTGGGCAAGCATCTGAGGATATTGCCATTTGCAGATCAATGTTGCGGGAGACAAAAGGCAGGGATGACATGAGGCTATGTATTGTCCTGGGAACTAGCATCAGTTCAATGTCATCAGGCACACTCAGTCCAAAAGACTCCAGGGAATTCTTCAATTGCTTGAACCAGTTATACCTGGGATTGCATGATGTCAGTCTGGATAATTCGAAAAGGCGCAACATACAAAGTCTAGGCAGGCGGTCAGGAGACATTCAATATAGCGGTAGGTTTACCGTAATCACTTATCTAGCAATCAAAAGTAGTATTTAATAACCACAGTAGAAATGAGGACTACCACAACAGAGATTGTGCCATAAAGTTAGGATTCTATGAATGAAGAACTTCTACTCACTGCTCGTTTTAATTTCTACACATTCTAAGGAATCTTATCTCCCACTCCAACTTTATTAATTAAAAACTAACCATAAATGACACTTAACTGCAGGTTTGAAGGTTCCAGCTCCGTTTTTACAACAGAGATATTTTTATCATAATATTAATGATCTGCGCAACATCACTGATTGAGGGGAATATTTGCATAGAAGCATTTATAATAAACTAAATTAAATACCTGCCTAAAAGAGGCAATTACTATACATAAACAAACATATGCTTACAAGGTCATTTTGCAAGACTGTACCTTAACAAGCGTTAATCTTTAAAGAACAAATTATTGCAAACAAAACAAAAGTTTTGCAGGCTGTTTGTCAGGTAGTACTGTTAGACAAGTACTATTGGCAAAACCTTAGGCTTTATTGCAATAAATCTGCTAGTACCAAAGTAAGAACTAAGGGACTTACGTTAAGGGCGTTTTTAATTTGGTTGATGATAGCGTCACGCTGAACGCTCTTCATGTTATTTGCGATGATAGATTCTCCGGTTTCGCCGATGTCCAGCTGGTATTCGAGCCAGCCGACCACAGCTCTATTATCGTCCCATAAGTATGCCTGTGATTGAGAAACAGTAAGATCAATACATTGCTAATCGTGAAATCTTACTCTAAGGAGAATTGAATGGTTTTGGTCCATCAACCAATTACATAATTTATAAATTAAGGCTAGCGAATTCAACATACCTCCGTAGTTCCTTTTTCTTCGACGAACCACCTTCTTAGCATGGCCTGGGCTTGTCCATCACTGAGAGAAGGTTGCATTTTAACCATATTCCTCTTTATTCTGTCTTGCAAAAGTAGTCGCCTCAATCTCCAATGTAGCATGCTCCTCGCCTTCCTCCATGGAATGATTTCCTGCGACAAATGAATCAAGCTGTAGAATGCACGTACCAGAAACAATCACAAGGAATACTTTTCGCTGCTTTCCTTACGTATTCAATTAACTTTCCACTTTAACCCTTATCTTGGCAGTGATCCACCGGTGGATCAACTCGTATATCTACAGATATATAAGTAAAACTAGGGTTTTTTCTCGGTTGGCAACCTGTACCGTGTTGTGGTAAACCTAATTCAACATCCAGGCGAAAATTATAACCTTGCTTGCAGTTTTAGTCGTGTTGACACATGTTTTCGTGACAGGAGAAGAGGTGGAGCAGTCTCACGAAGTTTGTCATTTTCACGTAAGTTTTTGACACATTTTTTATTGATATTTTTGTCCAGATATTTTTTTTTTTTCTAGTTTCCTTCATTGTTTAACTTGAGAGAAAAGGTCTTATTTCAAGCAAAAATCTGGTTTCATAGGAAATACAAATGAAAAATGGAATGATCCACCCGTGGATCATTGCCAGGTTAGGGTAACAACTTAGCCATTCAAAATTTCTAAAGCCTTCATTTCAATTACACATTTAAATCAATCATTGTTTTCTTCTAACGTCTATTTTCTCTTTTTATTATAGGTTCTTATGAATAGAAACTATAAACTCGAGGAGAAAGGATTCTACTTTTGTGCCCTCCTTCCAAATCACCAGATATCAGTGAAGGAAGAAGATTAGTATTGTTGGGACGTCCTCTAATAATTATTAGATATAGATTATAATCTATGATTCGTTATTTGTAACTGTAATATTAGATTTTATATTTAAATCCCCAATTAATTAATTTCCTTACGATGGAAATATTTTTTTATAACTCTTGAAACGATGAAGAGATGATTTTTCAAAAGTCTGAGATTGAAAAATCACTAAATATCTGAATGTAATAACCACTCATTCTATATAGTCATAATGTAATGAATGAATGTTAAAATGTTACTATGAAATGATGTTTGTTCCTTTTTTGACCTCTCCGTTCCATTGTAAAACTAAGATATTCCAGTAGTTGAATTACAAAATCGATATGCACCTAACTTGGCAATGATCCACCGATGGATCATTCATTAAAATGGAGATTAATCAAAGTTAATCAACACAATAAATTTTTCCCTAATTTTTCCCGTGTTCTAGAGATGTTTTCTAACATTAAGAAAAAATATTTCAATTGGTTTGAGATACTTTGTTTTTCTGCCAAGATAAGGGTTAAGAGCAGCGCAAGTAAATTTTATTATAACAGTTGGAATCCCTGTAGAGAAACGTTCGAAGGTCAGTAAGAATTACATGGATTTTTCGTTTATATTCAAATCTCTGAATTGATCATGATGTTAGCAGAGCTTTGCTCTTGTGCTCTACTCTTCACCAGTTGGTGTTATTTACAATCACAATACAAATCTCTGATTTGCATAGAAGCATATTTACTTTGAATTATTGGTAAACCTTATAAATCGGAGGAGTTCAAGAAATCTATTTTTCAGAGCGACTGCAAGGTTTCATCTCCAGGCCATGGAATAAATAATATCTGGAGATCCACGAATCACAACTCGTACGTCCACTGATGTTTAATATAAGAAGCATTCTATCTCACCTTGAGCATTCCCTAACACTGTGGGAGACTGAACAAATTGTGTTTTGAAATACGTATTCCATATACCTACATTTACATAATATGTATACGTATGCATGTTATAAACCTCCTAATCTTTTATTAAAAGCTCTTCAGTTCCAAGCCGGAACTTTTATCATAAACAGGTTCAAGTGCTTCATCATCATATAACAGCATACCTCTCCACAGTCACACATGAGTGTGTTTCGTGACTTGAGAGTCTGCCACTGACAAAACAACCTCATTTGTTTAATCACCTACAGTAGATAATTTACATGCACCTAATTAACAGCTGAAAGATTTAGAACGCTACAAGAAGAGGGAAGGAGACCATTACTGTATGGGGCGTTGACCCATGAATGCAACTAGAACAGTGTTACATGCAGGGAAACTCCTGCGGTTAGAGAGGTTTAAAGTGGCATCAGTAGAGTAGGTAAGTGACTTAAACAGAGCCACTCCCCCAAAAACTTGGGCAAAATGTTCAAATTTACTCGAGTTCTCTTAGGTTGTTGAAAACCACAGCTACAACAGTGTTCATTAGGT
Organism: Creontiades dilutus; assembly: GCA_031894815.1. Taxonomy (NCBI): domain Eukaryota; kingdom Metazoa; phylum Arthropoda; class Insecta; order Hemiptera; family Miridae; genus Creontiades; species Creontiades dilutus. The sequence goes on along the minus strand of JAVIWC010005454.1, from coordinate 259,305 downwards.
TGTCAATTCTAATATGCAATCTCTCCCGAACCTATCTTTGACATTACATTTCCTGAAAAGTTTTGCTATCGAGCCAGAACACTACCAACCCCTCCCCTCATTTTCTACTCAGAATGGCTGACATTTGACCCAGGAGAGATGTTACATGCAAGAAATCGCCTTTCTGAACGTTGATTACAAAATTTAATGACCTCGTTGGTCGAGAGACCAAGATGGTGCCTTCTCTCGAAGCTCTGAAAAAGGGTATCAAACCAACTGGAATATTACGAGCACATCTTCCCTAACCAAAATTTCACGCGAAGTGAATCTTTAGCAAGAGGTTAGTAAAAGTTTCATAACGATTCTCACTTGTAAACAGCCTTTCTCCAACATTCGCTCAGGTGTGTCGTGAAGGTCGGCAAAATGAACTGCCACTTGATGATACAACGGTAACAGGAACTTCTCCCTGTTCTTGAGAGCTTCTTCTGTGGCAGCCTTCTCCTCAGGGGACAGGTTGGGCGACTTGAGTTTGGCTTGAAGATCGATCGTAGCAGGATCAAGACGCTGCATAGTCTTCAAGAGGTCCTTTGCTCTGAATTTGATCTCAACGATACCTTCCGGTTCCAAAACACCACCCCTAATTGCATGGAAAGAATCGCATTAAACGAAATGCCACAATCAGAGATGCATTCAATATTGCTTTTCAAAGTTGAATAGTAATTTAAATATCAACGCATTAGATTACAAACGAACAAACCTGCTGTCAGGGTCAGCATACATCTCCATGTGTCTGGGATTGATCGTGGGATCAACAACAGCCCAAGCACCTCCTCTCAGTTCACCATTGGGTGGAATGTAAATTATTATGGGCTGTTCGTATTCTCGTAAACCGTCGACGATATAAGCACCGAACTTCACAATTTGTTCATACATGTCTGAAAATACGGTAACAATAAGTTGATAACAAACAGTGGAATACAGAACTGGATTACACAGAAATGGATTGCACACGGAGATTTAACGAATCCCTCGTCACTGAAACGTCGTATAAGCTGTAGGTCATATTGGTATATTTTGCAAATGTCTTTTACAAACTAAAAATAACAGGATTTGAGTAAAAGTAGTTACCTTTCATGCCGCCAGAGAAACCTCGCCAATTTGCGAAGATAATGAGTGGGAGATTCTCGTGAGAAAAGTCTTTGATAGCTTGAGATGTTTTGTAAGCTGAATCTGGGAACCACACTTGACCAGCTTGAGATTGTGTCTGGAACGGATCAAAAAACACTGTAAGTGAGGTTATATCTCAGGCTCGAAAATAGAGAGTCTTGCATTTTGGTCAAACTTGATTAAGAGATTAATAGTGGACACAATCAAGAAACAGTCAAAACAATTAAGAAACTACCTATTCTAGATCGTTGGAGAACAAAGTGTGTCAGGTGCCATTTATAATGGAACTCTTTATAATGGAATCAAAATTTAGAAAGCCGGGTTGTTTAATTATACATGAAAGTTCTAGCTTCTGTGAACTGTGACCACTTTTGCTCGAGCACATTTTCGAGAGAAAAAATTCTCTCAGGTAGTAAACATTAACTGATTAACTGAAACATAGTGTTGAAAACCGCACACTACATTGCCACCAACACTTCTATCATTCAAGGATGAAGCATTGAAATTTGATATCTTGATATTGCACAGAAATGTGTACGTCCCTTAAATGATTGGCCATTCGAATGGCCATTTGAATCTTGAAAGACTTGGCACTCGTTTAAAATTGAAAAGGGAGATTTGCCTCCTTTTCTTCAACAGTTTTTCAAAAAATTACCATTCTTTTGTACTGTAAAAATGTTTTTTTCTGAATCGACCATTTTGAAACACTTTTTTGATTTGTGAAATACCTACTCAATTTTATCTTGTTTCCAAAACTAAACAATGAATAGTAAACTGGTGTTTTATCTTTCAAGTTCTTTCAATTCCTGAATTATGTATTGCGTGAGATTTCAGTGTGTATATTTTCATGGATTCTTTTCCATTGTTGAACTCTACGTCGAACAGCCTCTTTAGTAGACTTCTGGCAGCTCAATCTAATTTCATGGTTGACAAAATTAATACTAATAATAATTGGTTTCTTATTGCACCTTGGATTCAGAATCAGGGTTGGCAGGATCAGCGGGGAAAATGACTTCCACAGTTCGAGTTTCGACTGCAATGACTCCAACAGGAATGCCACCGAGCCTGGCACGGCCGGTCACCACAGTCTGAGCCCACGGTCTCATGATTTCGTCCCAGGAACCGTGATCGAAGAAACCGCTTTCCCATGTGTCCGGATTGCCTGTCGAACGACAAAGTTCACATAACTAACATCGAAACACGAGAATTTTGCATTCAGACTATGGATCAGGAATTGTACATTAACAAAAAATGCTACTTCTCCTAATTAGATATGATAATCAACTCACTAGGGTTTTGCCTTCCTTCCAGCATCCATCTTGGGTCATAAGGAGTTTTCGTGGGCATGTAAGTCACTTCCCGATCAATCGGATCAATGGGAGATATAATTGGCAGAGGAGACAATTTATCCTGAAAGAGAAACAGGATCAATCACGAGAATCCAGCGACTGATTTCTACAGAACAATTTTCTTTGGTACCTAATTATGAAATCGAACTTCCAGTTGGAAAATTACCTTAGGAATGTAGGAAAGCCATTTCACGATAGCGGCAATGCCATCGAAATCTCTTGCTTCAGTTCTGTGAGATACACCGTTGTTATACATAATTTGAACACCGCCTAGTTGATTGTTAGAGGCGTAGACTTCTCTACCGAGAATCTGTAACAGACAACAAACAATAACTATGGATGAAACAATTGGTTTGGAGTAAATGAGTCACATTGAGCACATCCCAGTATCGTACAGGGAAATGAGATGGTTTTTGAATTGATAACTCAAGTTTCAAACTCAAATCAATTTCTAACAATGTGAAATACAGAGCTCAACTTTTTCTCATATCAAGTGTAACAGTTAAAGGACCGTTATCAGCACCTTGTAGCTTGAGAGAAGACCTAACGAGAAGGACAGCCCTCGAAACAAAAGCTCCACGAGTACGAAAAAAGGTCCACCTTGTGCTAAATAGTTTTATCATATATGCAATCTATTTGTCTAACTACATTATACATTACTAGGTTTGATTGAGGATTTAGGATAATTTTTTCCAATTTTAAAGATAATCATAGATTCCAATTTATTTGTTCAGCTAGTCAATAATTACTAAAAGGATTGATTGAGAATGTTTTTTTTTTTTTTTGACTTTGCAATGATTTGAGATTGAGAATTTAGATTCCTAAGCTAAACGTAACACTAACCTCTGTAAAAACACTGGCCTAGTACAGTACAAAGGGTGGTACTTACTAACTTAACCAATAGGGACTTTTTTCCTACCCTTTCCAGGGACCACAGGCATATGTAAGAGCCTAATATTCAGAATCTGAGCAAAAAACCTTTCAGTTTTATAAATATAAGAGGTAGACTAACGGTTTTTTACTTCCTATTTCACACCTACCAAATACTGATGATGGCTTACCACACAAGGTCAGTAGCTAAACTTTACGAACTGATGACCTTTTTTCCGATTACCTTCCTTCGTAGATTTGGAAGAACATTACGTTAATTTGTGCTTTGTCCAAAGTAGTAGTAAATTTAGTCGTATTTAGCTTATTTACCCAATAGACTCCATCCACCCCATACCATTGAAGTTTCTAGGTAACAGCATTATTCTACTTGCTGATCACAGATATGCTTCTTAAGGGAATAAATTTTGTGTCAATACTCGCTAAATATATTGAAAACAATTTCGAATCAAACTCACCTTGTTGAGCGCAACATAACCAGTGAGGATTATGTGAGAGTTTTCGATCTGTATGACACGTTGACCCAAACGGACGAGATATGAGCCGATACCGATGGCCCTGCAGGATACCATGGAAATTGTGACGATTTCACGATATGCTTCAGAGGTTTCACCGGCAATCATACCGGCGTAGCGAAGATTCTCCACTCCTAACGCGTCTTCTTTGCCTACAAAACGAAACGAAACAGAAGCTTACAAAAGGTAGTAAACAATTTGGATCGAGGGTGAAATATTAAGTCCAAGACTTAAAAACACACAAAATCTTAAGTGGCAACCAAATCACATCAAACATCACTATTTTCACTTGTGTGGTTTTGTATTTACCTATGATATCTGTAATCTTGTATCTTGGTTCCCCTTCATCTTCTATCAAGATGGCTTTAACTGAATTCATAGAAGACACCTTTGTATAGTCTTCAGTGGACAGATAAAGGTATTTGAAACCCTGAAAAGGAATGTGTTCACACAATAACAGAATGTCGGAACAGTAAATATACAAAATCATAAGAGAGGATACGAGTTATAACCACTGTAACTCGTAGCAACTATTGTAGGTATTACAGATCAAAACAAAACGGTGATGTGAAGTGAATTACTTACTTTGTCTGGGCAATCTGGGTCTTCCCAAGCAATTTTAAACAACTGTTTCACTTCTTCTGCTAGGCCAATGCGAGCTCCTGAATTAACAGCGATATATATCCTGGGCACTTTCATTTTTCTGGCGAGTTCTGAAGCTTTGAGGAACACAATGTCCTCCTTGGGTCCGAAGGAGCCAACCAGGAACGTAACGTCGTTTGAAATCACGATTATCTCTCTACCATCTGGGTATTCTGGTGTCCGCAAAAGCATCTTCCACGCTACCATACCAACCTGAAATTTTAAAGAATTTAATAATTATTATTAACCAAATGAATACTGCTGAAGAAGTCTTGAATGTTGATAAACAAGTCCTTATTTTCATTCTTTCACATAGTTGTTAATATCCCTGCTTATTAAGGACATTGAATTTGTTCCCCCTTTGAATAAATAAAAGGTTGATTTAAAAGAGTGTCCCACTGTGCTCTCCTGGGAGCAAGCAAGGGGGACGATCCTCCAAATACTAGACTGTTACACCCACAGTCAACCCCGTGCCTAAGTGGCACGAGTACCTGCTTGCATAGCGCACTACAGGGTGGAGCTGGGCGTTCTAGCTCGCCCTACCAACTGTGCAGGTTGGTACCCGAGTTATTGGCCAGCCGCATAACTCACATCTACCAGGAAAGTGCCTACCCACCTGCTTTCAGACATAGCCTTCCAGCGTGGGTTATCAACCACTGCCACCACGAAGCCAACTGCTATCAGGGGGCAGGCAGGTGATGCTTCGCCAAAGCGTTGCATCTGGCGCCTGGGGCTCCCCCTGCCTGTGGCACCAGTTTTGCGCTTGAGATTAACCAGTTACCTGGACATCTCAACCACCAGAGGCCAGACTGGTCTCAGGCCCATTACAGAGAATGTAGCTCTGTAACTGCCGCTTTATCCTCAGCTCCGCCGAGGCGGAGTCCAATCATTATGGATGACTGAGGAAGGGAGCCTGTGGACGCCTCGCCAGAGTTGGTCGCGACCAACTACAGAATCGAACGCTGTCCATAGTACTTCGGCAGCTTATTAAGGACAAGCATGATCGTTGAATAATTAAAATTCGTTTTAATGAACTCACTGTATTTTCTCCTGGGAGTCTTTTCACCTCGACTAAATTATCGCCATCAACAACCAGTTCAACACACTCAACTACTGGACTTGGTGGTTCGGTGTAACCTGTAGAAAGATGAAAAGTTAATCATAACTTTCAAACAGGTTAGTGAAATGCAGTATTCTTTTCATGGGAAATGAAACATATTCATGTCATAAACTCATCTATAGAGTACTATACTACGCTACGTACCACAGGCGCTTCCCCTTTCCTGGATGAAATCTCGCCAAACCCTCTCAATAGACTGCTTGAAGATGTCAGGCAAATCATACACGTAGGTAGTGCCGCTCTGTTGAGCCTGGAACCTCTTTTGTTGCAGATAGTCTTTGGTGACATAGGGAGTTGAAACAGGGAGCCCATGCATAGGACCAGTCTTGGGTCCAAACGCTTCGAACTTAATCTTTTAAACAGAAACAACAATATAGTACGAACAAACATAATATGCAGCGATTTATCATATGCATATCTATCCACTCTAGATGCTTACCACTCCAGTTTTAACATCAGTGACTTCTTTGTACGTGTGAATATCCAAGAAGTAGCCGCTGTCATTGGCTAGGCAGAGACGAATGTTGGTTGTATTCGAGGAAGGAGTTGGCCTGATTGTCATTTGAGCTTGAAGGACTCGAATTGATCAACCATGTCATTTCTTCAATCTGAAATCAATTTAAACAAATGATTGTACCAGGTTATTTTGGCACACCCAACATTCATCATATGACATAACGCAATTTCTGCTTTTATGAAAAGTTATTGCTTTCAAAGTATGCAGGTGAGTAGAGCATTATTGAAATTCAACAAAATATTCATGGATTGATCAGCTCTTCATCAATAATCGCTCTATCACCTGTGAAACATGCACACTCACAGCTTAGTATAAATTCAAATCATGAACGCAAGCCGTAATGAATATAAACCATGTTGCATCGTTTTTTAGGTTATCAGAATGCTTCAACCCGTGTCGGCTACAAAGCCTTTTAGGAGTTCACTCCAGTATCCACATTACTACATCACTAAGTCACTAGGTTACTGATATCAACACAAAAACAATAATAAACAAAATAACGCGAATGTTGACACCATAAATCGGGCCATAGATCGAGAATGGTTTGACTTACGGACCTGGGGAGGGCTCATTCGATTCCTCATGGAAAGTTCTTCAAAAAGTCCAAATTTAGGCCGCCTTGACTTTTTTGAGGTTTTTAGGGATTTTACAAAACTTTGACAACCCTTAAAGGGCATTTTAAATTAAGTGAGAGAGCTGGCTAAAGAATTGGGGCGTCGCCGGACCAACATTGATTTTTCCTGAAAATCTCAGATTTTTTGCTCCAGCCGTTTGGGAGAAATTGTGCGTATGGCGTACGGCGTATTCTACACCCTTTGAAACGTAAACCATGAAATTTTCGGGGGGGTTAGAATTTTTTTTTTTTCAAGAGCTATTACAATGGTTTATTATTGAATAATAAACCTAAACCCTAAATCCTACATCAATAATTTGAATAGTGCGACAGAACATATCATAGCCTAGCTACAATTGTTTCATGGGCAGCAACTAGGGATCTCTATTCGCTCAACTCAGAAACATCGAAATCACACCACATACCGCCATAACAGCCATTCAAAATCAGTGTTGAGGTACCATGACATGGACATAAAGAGAAAATCAAAACGATTGATGACATCTAGCCTTATATCGTTGTAATCCCTTTTTGATGTGAAAAGAAAACGCTTTTACATGTATAGCGTGACATGAGCCTGACTACTGCAATACTTTCTGCAGCACTTGCAAGGGATATATGATACAATTGACCTGTCTTTGGATTACTTACCTTAGCAGGATCCATTATGACAGTTGGCACGAAATTCAAGAATATGTGATTGCAGTCTGTTCTCTTGGCCAAGTTATGCGAAAACGCCACTTCCAACTCGTCCATGGCCTCCAAAAGAACTCGCTCTCCCTCATTCTGAAGATACTCGAACGAAGCTTCTTTAGTGATGAGATCTGAATGTCGAATGATCGATCGGATGAAGAAACGATAGTCAGTGACAGACTGTCCCTTGGCAACCTGAAACCAGGAACATTCAGGTGACTCAGGAACAAATTAAATAAATACAGGTTAATATCAGGACCTTGGAATAGAAAGGACAAACCTGAAAAATGGATTTTATTTTCATTTATTCAGCATCTTACAGATCTGAACTGCACTTAGGTGACCGGTTTTGCCCTATTTCACCCTTAGTCTGCCCATAAAATCAAGGTAAATTGAGCGGTATCATAATCTACTAAGAACTCGTAGTAGGGGAGAGTGGGGCAGCCCGGTCAGTGGGGAGGGATGAAACCATCTATTATCGCTCTTTCTGCTAGAGGCCTCTGTCGGAGTCCCCGCGAACTAAATTCTGGACGTTGGTGGTTTATATGTTGTTACAACCAGAAGTTCAGAACGTTTTCACCTCATTTTGATGTTATTTTGGTCTGTCTTCAAAGCATAGTAAGTACATTTTCATTATATTGATTCAAAGTTTTTTGTGTATCCCTTGGTAATGACATGTATCAGCTTTGATTAGTCAAAGTAGCAACATTGTGTGACTGTAATTGTGGAAATGCGATCAAATTTCCGTAAATATGGCTGATGGGGCAGCCCCGGTCAGAAATGGGGTTACCCCGTTCAAGCAACAAATTGACCGTCATTACCCCATAACATCCTATAATCTATACATAGAAAGGTACAAATGGAAGTGAATTGTTTATTAAAATGAATTAGATGGATTCCTTGCCTTAAGTATGTTGTTAAAGGAAATGGTCAAGTACGAAGTTTATTTCTGTGTTTTACAGATGGTTAGATGCGTACCTACGTTCCATTTGATGTTACCATAATTAGATAGGTATATCTACCTAGCAATTATTAAAAAAAAAACACTTTTCATTTAATGATGAGTTTCATTTTGTTAATTTCTTTCAAAAGTAAAAAAAGAACCAAATTGACTGGGAATTTACCTGAGCGGCATTACCCATACGCCTGACCAGTATTCCCTCACAGGTGGGGAAATGGCAGTCAAAGCGGATTTTCTAGTTTAGAACCAATACTTCTTATATTAGGTGTATTATGAAAAAAACTAAGGTTGATTATTAAAATAAGATTTCGGAAGCGAACCGCGTTGGGAGCATTATTTCAGGACCGTTGAGGCCAAACATATGGTACACCAAAGTTAAGTGACTGGCATTCCCCCACTCTCCCCTATGATTTTCCTAGAGGAGCAAGGGCGAACTCCAGGTTTGAAAATACCTTTTCCAATCGTTTTTCGCCAGAAATCACACATATTCGCCCTGGCCCTCTCGAGGTAATGCCAACATCTGAGATCAATTATCCAACACTACAATCTCGGGATTCGTCCCTTCTCTTAAAAGGTCCTGATATCATGCAGCCAATCAAAGTATTAACAAACTCTAATTAACTAATAAGATAACTAACCTTGGCTTTACCCAAGTACAAGTACATTTTTCTGTTGGATGTAGGAAGAGCTTCAAGATCGTAAGTTCTCATTCTGCTGAGCTCCAACTGGAAAGCCATGCCTGGCTCCAAATGACGATAAATGCGATCTTCAGCAAAATTATCGCAGTTCCTGAAGGTGAAGAGTTTCGGAAATTGTCTCCTAAAAAGCAAAGTAATCCATTAACAAAACAAGATAATTGCATTCTCTTGAACAAATGTTCTCACCATCAATATGCCAATGGCAGCATTAGGCATGTATCCTCATAGAGCTTATTTTGTTGCACATTCATATTGACTTTTTTTCATCTTGGACATATTTGTGTCCTTAACAACGAGTAAACGGTTGAGGAAACCGATATTGCAAGCGAACAAAATCAAACAGAAACCCGAAAAAATGGAACCTGTTAAACTAAAACGCTGCAAATTCTTTCACTGGGGTTTATTACTCAATTGGCTTGCGTTCATGATTCGAATTTCTACTAAGCTTTGGAGTGTGCGTGTTTCACAGGTGATGGAGTGATTATTGAATTTCAGGAGGCACACAAATATGATCAACTGAACAATCCAAATAGGTATTTTGGTTGAGAACAGATTTACGTGTCCTATGTATATCTCCTGAAATTCAATAATCGCTCTATCTATAAGATAAATTAATCAGTCGTGTGATTGCACCAAAAAGATAGAAAACATGAAACGGAAACTAGGAATACATTTGTAAAATATGTGAGTTGGCAAATGCTTAGGCACACTCACCTGTTGAGAGCCAGGAACGTAAGCCTACGGATGGATCGGGCCATCAGTTCTTCTCGGTGATTAGCGCAGAAATCGCCCAACATTCGACTAATTTTGTCATCTTCCATGTCCCCTTGGTCCTTGATGGCTATACACAGAATGTGTATGGGCTCCACCTACGAAAAACCGATAGCAAGACCGATGAAATGTCAATAAACATCACTGATATGGATTCCAATACCATAAAATGAGAGTCTGGATGAAGCCAGACTGGTCTGGTGTTACTCCAGAAAAACCAAGTTTTTAGAAAAACGCTGCAAATACTTTCACCGGGGTTTATTATTCAATTGGCTTGCGTTCATGATTTGAATTTCTACTTTGGAGTGGGCGTGTTTCACAGGTGATAGAGCGATTATTGAATTTCAGGAGATATGCATAGAGCACGTAAATCGGTTCTCAACCAAAATACCTACTAGGATTGATCAGTTGATCATATTTGTGTGCATCCTGAAATTCAATAATCGCTCTATCACTTGTGAAACACGCACACTCCAAAGCTTAGTAGAAATTCAAATCATGAACGCAAGCCAATTGAATAATAAACCCCAGTGAAAGAATTTGCAGCGTTTCATGCATATCAGAATGCTTCAACCCGTGTATCGGCTACAAAGCCTCTTAGGAGTTCATTCCAGTATCCACATTACCACATCAAAACTGCTATCAAAACAAAAACAATAATAAACCGAAATAACGCAAATGTTGGCACCATAAATCGGGCCACACATCGGGAATGGTTTGAGCTACGGACCTGGGGAGGGGCTCATTCGATTCCTCATGAAAAGTTCTTCAAAAAAGTCCAAATTTAGGCCGCCTTGACTTTTTTTTGAGGTTTTTAGAGATTTTACAAAACTTTGACAACCCTTAAAGGGCACTTTAAATTAAGTAAGAGTGATGGCTAAAGAATTGGGACGTTGTCGGACCAATATTGATTTTTCCTGAAAATTTCAGATTTTTTGCTCCAGCCGTTTGAGAGAAATCGTCGTGCGTACGGCGTACGGACGGAAAAATTTTAATTGCAGATTTGGATTCTACACCCTTTGAAACGTAAACCATTAAATTTTCAGGGGGGGTTAAAATTTTGTTTTTCAAGAGCGATTACAATGGTTTATTGTTGAATAATAAACCAAAAATTAGGTCTATCTCCACAAAATTAAAGAATCGCAAAAGTTGAATGAATTTCAACGATTCAATCATCATCAGTAATACAACAATAACTATAACCCTTCAACTTTTCTCAACTTACTATCTTTGTTGACGTTGACTACATTATTTCTAAAAATGTTTTTCTTGAATTGCATATGATATAAAATAGTTGTAGTTTAGTTTAAACATTTTAGTTTAGAAAGAAAAGCACAGTTGCAAAGAGCCAATCAAAGTCTGATACATTAGATCAAGGCTCCAACACTCCAGTTTCACAATACTCAATTGTTCAAATTATTCTTGGCTGTATCAAGCTTATACCCGCGTCACAATACGTTCCATTGAGATGTCACTGTATTCAAATGCTGATAAAGCTGGGTAGAGAAACAAATACTTTTACACCGGTGTCCATATTGATTATTGAGAGCTTGACAGTAACTGTCAACAACTCAACAACAAATCAACAACTGTTGTTGATTTGAACAAGTATCCTAAGAAGGCATGAATGAAAGCCTTCGACTTCACATTAATTAAGAGAGTATCCAAAGCCGCTACGACAGAAAACGGATTCATGGATACAGTTGTGGAATACGTATTTCAATTACTCATGGAATGTTCTGCGTCACATTCCCACAGTACTGTCTTCCCTGACCTGATTGTTCCAGCAACAATAGAGATTATATCCATCAGTTACAGTACCATGATTGTAGCGATAGGTCAAGATAAAATAGGGAGTCTTAGGGCGGTTTTGACATAGATACACCATTGATTTTGTTTTCTGCAAGCAACGTGAATTTTTGTGTCATATATTTCATCTGTTATTTTATTACTTGCATTTTTCATTTCATAAGAGGTCAACTAAGGTCAATACTATGTTATTTGTTTAAAAAGAATCTAAGTCATCTTCAGAATGGTCATTGAGGTATGCAAGATGTGCCAAACGGCACTCACATACTAGGAGTGCCATGTTGACACTCAGTCATTAAATGGATTGATCGATTATGGACTCCACTTCATGTTATTTTCTATTTGTTTTATTATTATGTTAGGTACTTTAATAATTAATTTTCTCTCTTGAGAACGTTCAATGGCAAATATTTTGAAAAAACAACCTGTTAACAGGGGGATCTATTTTTGTCCACTCCTTTTGAGCTCCTTCTTTGAATACTTGTTGCCATCACTGTGATTGACAAGCTCCAATTCTTGTTTAACGAGAACGATACTCAATACGGAATAAATTGGTGACTTCATTTCACATTTGGCCTATTACTACACACAGAAAATATGAGAATTACAATCACACACCTTGATATTTTCTTCTGGATCAGGACGCGGGCCATCACCAGCATTCAAGGACACGTTGATTGATGTGCTCATTTTGGATTCAGACGAGTTGGCTTCAAGTGCTTCCATGATTTTCGGCGACACCATTGCAGGGCTGGCGAAGTCTTCGAGAAGATCTAAAATCTCGTCGAAGTAGTTTTCAAATTTCTGGAAAGACTCGAAAGCTGCCATGCAGCCCGTTCTTTGAGGGCTGTGTACAATCAGCGGGCTGTTGGGGTCTGCAGGGTTACAAACATCGCACAGCTTCTGTCTGTATACAAAAGAACAAAAATTTAAGTAGATGCCAACCTATTACTGGGAGTAACTTATTAAGTGAGCGGAACAATGAGAATTCTTGAAGAAAAAAATCTTTTTAGGAGAAGAATGTAGTGCAATTTCACCTGTTGGGATGTGATGAAGGAAGAAGAAATTGGAAGTGAACGAGAGGAACTTCACCACTGAGCTCAAGATGTTGGAGGCACGTCATCTCGTAGGATATGTAAACCCTCCGAACGTAGACCTGTAATTTGAAGATGTGTTCAAAACTGTATTCTTACAATATCAGGCTTTCGGTTATCTGGTGACTATATTATATGCAGTAATGGGTCTAATGATTCTGTTCAATGCTATTCAGCGTTATTTTGCGTTAGAGAAGCGTAGAAACTAACTTTAGACTGTGAAACTTCCGTCTTGAGTCAAGTCTTTAAAGCACTCGCCACATTGGGCATTGCATAACCATCATTGGACGACAATATATACATTACAAACTAACTAGTACACGACCTACCTCTAATGCAGCATTGCAAACAGCTCTGTTGCTGTGGTAGAAGAAATCGTGCAGTATGTCGAAAATGGAGGTTTCTGATTGAATCAGTTTCTGGAGATTCTCTGGGTGGAAATCATGGCCGTACATGTCAACGGCCGACAAGAAAATGGATTCCATCTGATTGTGGCGGAGTTCGTAGGCCGGTTGATGAGCAGCAATGAGGACCTGGCGGGCTCGCAACGCAACTCTTGAGTGCTCACTACGATTCAGCGACGTTAACTCATTCAGAGTTGAAGCTAGCTCGTCCGTGAGACCGGGCTCATTCGACCACAGGTGATCAATCAACATAGTGAGCAACATGTTTTTCTTGGCAACCTGACTGTGAGAAAAGATGGTTGCTGTAACTGCCGCCATATCGTCCTTGTGCTTTTCCCTGAGCGCAGTGACGCATTTGTCATAATGACCTGGAAAAAGAATTTACGAGTAAGTACATCAAAACCCGAATTTCATTGAATAAAGGAAAACTCAGTGTAACGAATATTGGACATTTCAAATTTACCTAGCTGGAACTGAGCCTCAACGTCGAAATATTGGCGCAAAAGCTCATGAACAGTAGACTTCATTCGACCACGGATTCCATTTCGGTACCTTTGCACAAGCTGCACAATTCCTTGTGTGGTCAAGAAGAAGTTGTCTCGGTCTGCTCTCTTTTGTAAAGTGGCGGCATGACTGTAAATAGTGAACTCAAATTGAACTGATAGAGAAATTAGTCCCCTAACTTGAAAACTTGACCTCAAAGTTGGAATTAAGAGTTTAAAAGGTTTTAAAATTTGGACTCACCTATCAATGACACTGGCGATTTGCTGACTAGGAAATTGAGCAAGAACAGACGTGATGTTGCGTTCATACAGAGTCATGAGTTTTCGAATCTTCTTCTCCACGGAGAGAGGTATCCGTCCAGAAATGGACGCAATCACTTCCTGGAGCTCCAAAAGTGGCAAGCTCGGATCCCTCAGAGAGCTCATGAACTTCTCTATGACTTCACGAAGACGCATCAAATGGTATGGTTCAGGCAGGCAGTAACCTTTGAATAAAATCAAGAAACCATGTGATAAACGAGGGAAAATATTAAGCTGTTAAGAACTCATTACATTTCTATGGTCGAGTTAGCCTAGGAAGTTATGTCAAGGCAAGGAAGTGGGGAAAATCAGTTAATCGCAGTCCATCATCCCCTCTACGTTCCATTTAACACATCCCCACCGTCTGCAAGCCCCGTCCTCCCGCTGGTTTTCCTCTTTGTTGCAGGGGTGGGCAGCGGTTGGTGGATGGTAGGAGGAGGTAGGCAAGAGGTATCAGACTGCTACTTCCACTCTTCCTGCAGCCCATTTGGTGGCTGGATAGGAGTACCATCTCACGTAACTTCTTATGCTGACCCAACTTTAGTAAGATCCTGCTTAAACAGAGTTAAAATATTCGTTCTCTCTTATTTCAATGCTTGCAAAAATGGTATTTCTGCTCACCTGCCAATACGTTATCAAGCATCTGTCTGTAGTGTGTGTGCATGTGATTGAGCTTGTCACTGAGGGGTGCAGTGGATACATCTACCTCAGGGAAATGCCCCTTGTAGTCCTGCGCTCTGGTGATCAGAGAGGGATCGTCCAGTTCCAGATGACCAATAACAGTTCCAGAGTCGAGAACTGCGCCTGGACGCTTTGTGTACACAACTGTTCCAGCCTCTGATGCCGTCAGAGTCATAACCATCTTCATCACCTGATAAGTCATGAAATGTCTATTAGTGTTAATTGGGGGAAAATGGAAATTAGGATGAAATACCCTAATAGTATAACGTTACATGAAAAAAATGAATCCATTTTTAGGCCATGAATTGAAAGTGAACTAACTTCGATTTCGGCGTAAGCTTGACCTTTGGATATGTGACCACCATCTTCGACAAGGAAGCTAAGAAGTTTTCCAGCAGAAGGGGAGCGGAGAAGAGAAGGATCATTTTCTTTTTCAAACACGCAAGTCTGATTTCCAATAACAATACGATATCGGTCTACTTCTTCCCTCATGTAAGTAGTGAAACTGGAACTATCGAGAGACAGCAAGATGCCTGCAAAAGTTTAAGAAACAGTGATCATGAGGTGTTCATCTTCAAGATTGTCGGTTTCACTGGTGAGAAAAGTGTCTAACCTCCATCAGACAGCCTGTGGACATCGATTTCCTTGAAAGATCCATTCATGACCAGGAAGTACGAGTTAGGACCTGATTTAGTGACATGGACTTTGTATTTATAACTGTCATGGATAAGCTCGACATTAACCATGTGGTCCAGCGTATTGCTGCCCAGCACCTGACCCCTAAGATTGAAAAGAACATAATCACACATTAGATTAATTAAATAATTATGTAGATATACAGCAACAATAAATATTTTAATAATAATTACTACTGAGGTGAAGTGTGTGTACCTTTCAAGAGCGTTCTGAAAGCCGCTGAAAGCTTCCAAAACTTTTCTATCGGCAATGTGCAAGGCTCCACAAATGACGCCCAACAGAATGTCCGGTTTTTCGGATTGAACACGCTCAGCAATCAATATATCCAGCCAAGCGGTGTCTATTGTGTTGTTCTAATGCAGAAAAATGAAGAAAATACGAATCAAATTGAATGATGGAATGCTTAGGAGCAAAATGTAACGAGCCTAATTTTGTATACATGAACGCTGCAGAATAGAAGCAACGAATAACATACCTGGAACGTTTCAGTTTCAAGCAGTGTTGTAAGATACTCTACAGTTGTTCGGAAGTCACCACGAATAGATAGTTCTTTAAGAGCAATCACCAAGTTTCTGGAATATAAATTAATAATTGGATACGTAGCTACGTAACCCCTACTACCTTACTATGTTAAAATTTTGTTGTTGTACACAGAAGTTGAATTGAAGCCACAAACTTACTCTCTTGCTTGTTCCCTATTTTCTCCCCAGGAGAAACAGTGACCGAATTGAGAGTCAGCGTATTCGTGAAGGCCACCAGAGGCTGCAACACTGAAATAACCCCAGACGTTCTTGGAAGACCTAAAGTTCAATTCTTGAACGGTACCCGAACTCGGTTTAAAACCTGCAAACCAGTTCATAACCATTAGTTGAAATGAAATTCATACTGGAAGGTTATTGTTGGTACAAGCATGGTAAGTCAAATCAACAGCAATAACTCGGTTGAGGTTTGTATTAAAAGAAACAAACCTTCGTCAGGGTTTTCACTGGTGATTCTAGCAGCAATGACGTGACCCCAAGGCTGAGGTTTGTGGCGTGGCTGATCAAAGTCGATAATAGAATCTCCCCATGGAGATTCACCGTAGAGAACTCGGATGTCCTTGATGTGATTCAGAGAAAGACCCATGGCGACCTGAGACATTGTAATAGGATATAAAATTTACCTGTCCCAAAAACGTATGCAATAATCAGAAGATATACAAAAATATGACCGACCTGAAGTTGTGCAGCAGGGAGGTTTACGTCAGAAACCATTTCAGTACAAGGATGCTCCACTTGCAATCTCGGGTTCAACTCCAGAAAATAGTAAAAGCCTTCAGTGTCATACAGATACTCCACCGTACCAGCACTCACGTACCCAACCATCTTCGCCAGCCTCACAGCAGCCTGAAAATTGTACGTCAAGCAATTGAAAAGAAACTCGCACTTAAGCTTCGTCCCAACTTAGAGAACGACAGTTACAAAGAAATCCATAAAAACGTTTTCAAGGAGGTTTGTAGTAGAAGTACGAACTTAACATACTGGTTAGCAAGACTCTGAGCTAGTTGTTCACAAACTGAAGAAACAAAACCAGCAAGTGTTCTGTTCACAAGATTCCACCACACCCGAGTTCGCTTTCCTGATTCTTAGTGAATTGTTAGTGTTTCACTGACATTCTGTTCTTATCAACTATGAGCGTAAAACCAAATAAAAGGAAATAAAAGAATACCTTCTCCATCTGTTCGAAAACTTCAGGTACAGCTATCGCAGCTGGTGCCTCTTCGATGATTTTTTGGTGTCGTCTTTGGATAGAACAGTCTCTGCCAAACAGGGAAATGGCGTTTCCATATTGATCAGCAAGAAGTTGGACTTCCAGATGCCTCGCGCACGTTGCGAGCTTCATTATAAATACGGGAGAACCAGGGACTTCAGCTTGCACCTTTCAGAAAACAGAAGGTTGTTGAATGTGTTACACATTAAATAAATTCACTCAATGCTTCAAGTTCACCATAACTTCAAAGATTAGCAGTCATTGAATAGGGAACAAAAGCTATAATTGTATACTATGTAAGTTTTGCTCGCAAATCTTGCCAGATCAGAGCTTATTTTTACCCAAGGCAGTGCAGAAACTTCACAGTACAGAACAATTCGCCATCTTACAAAGCGGAGGCCTATGGATCCCAATGCCAAAGCAGGTACTGGGTACTCCATAACTCATACGGTCTGTAAAATATATTCTTTTTTCTATAGATTTAGACAAAAGTTCGACTTGAATTTAATTTTCGAATTAATATATTGATGTTCCAGTAATATAATCCTCAGATTCTTAACCCTCAAATGGAGGTGTCCCGGCCCTGAGTTCACCAGAGCTCTTTTTCTTTTGTCCTCCCTCGTCCCCCTCTCTATGCCAACCTCTCCCCCTCCTTGTACCCTCCTACAAACACCCTAAGGTAATTAACTCCTTTCCGCCCTTTAGTTTGTCTATACCTGTCTTCGAGAGCTTGCGTTTGTGTTCAAAGTCGTTTTGGTGAACTCCATGCCGGACCCCGCTACTCATGTCCCAAAAAATTGTAGTCCCCCTGAGGACTATTCCCGCGTCCTGGATGAGCCTAATGATGAACAGGACACCAATCCCGGAAACCTAGCTTCAGATAGCGATGTAACTGAGAATGTTTCATATTCTGAACATGCCTCAGCCTCAGAAATCAAAGTTGAACGACCAGAATCAGCTCAAATTTTGTCTTTGCCACTTCCCAATTCCCTGACACGTCCTCTGCCGTGCACTCCTGGATCATCTGCCGATGTTGAAGATGAATTGATCGATTTTGAGGAAGATGCCGATGAAGTTTAATAAATTTCAGTTTGTAAAATACATTACCTTTTTCTCGAGTTTTTGTCAGTTTTTTAATCAAATTTTTAGATTGATAATATCACTAAGTTTTGACTTGGATATGTCTCATGGCCAGGGGGAGGGGTTGCCATTCTGTGAAATGTCACGTCTATTGGAAGGAGTCATGGGCTAGGAAGAGTAAGTTAAAATTAGAAGCAGAAGCTGTAGAATTTTGTTTAGAGGATACGTTCAGATTTATTAGAAATTTAATATTACACACTTAGCGGACTCATTCCCGTGTTCTCACTATTGAGATAATATCTGAACGTGTTCAAATATTAAATTAGGGGAAATGATTGGTTTTTCGAAGTAGAACCACCAAGAACAGATGTGGTTAACCCCTCCACTTGAGAGTTAAGAATGATCGAAAGTCGTTGAATCTAGTTTTAGTTATCAAAGAATGTTAACAGGGTGTTAGTTCCAAGCTAAATGCTCTGATTCTATTATATCAATATTGAACCAAGTTGGAACTGTTAGCCCAACTGGTTTACAAACAGATCGTTTCACAGAAGTCGCCTCACCAATAGTACGAACTAATCGAGATGATGAATCAATCAAGTTCGGGATCACAAATCGTAATTGACGCATTGAGATTACAGCACAAAGAGAAACAGAAAGTCGAGACTACATAAACTGCTTGACAATCGATCAATTCGTTATATTATGTTCGACTCATCAAGTATTGTATTGTATTGTATTCAGTAGAAATGACCAGTTACTTACTTGTCGGAAAAGGTTTGGGAAGTCTTCGGCAGTTTCAACTTTTCGGATACCTTTACCACCACCACCTTCGCTGGCCTTGATCATAACTGGGAATCCGATTTTCTGAGCGGAAATCAGCCCTTCATCAGCAGTCGCGACGCAGCCTTTCTTGTACAGATCAGAGCCGATTTTGATTTTCTTTCCGGAATACTGCGCTTTGAGCTCTGTTAAAGAGAATACATTTCGTGCATAAAATTGAATGATGATATGGGTACAACTTCTTCATGTAAAAGGTACGAAGCTCTTCGCAACACTAAGCTATTTTTCATGGCACAAAAATAATTAAGCAATGATTTAACTGAACTATAAGTGACGATCAGCTGTCTTAGAGGACCTGAGCGCATTATTGATTGCAGGTGATTATTGATTCAGTGTAGTGAATGGGTGCTATCTAGGGTATAGCCAACGGACTATCAACTCTAGAAACAGTTAATTAGCGTATCAGTGTAAATTAAGTTGATGGGCCTATGTTAAGTTGTTATTTTATTGATATTCTTTCAAATAAATATCCACCTGGAACAAATTACTATTGCTCTGATTGAAAATGTCCAGGGGAAGAAACCCGGAGCTCCACATTCAAGAAGCTTTTCGGATGTTTCATCTCAGGAAGTGAGGGAAATCATATGCAATGTCAGCATTCAAGCTATTACCTGAGCCAGACCAGGGAAGGGTGGGAATTTCCGCCGTCTGAGCTACGATGCTGGAAGCGATTTTGTCACCGAGGGCCCACATGGCTTTCTCCGGAGGTCCGATAAAAGCGATGTTGTTCCGATGAAGAAGCTCGGGGAGTTTGGGGTTTTCGGAGGCGTGACCCCAACCAGCCCAAACAGCCTGCAATCATTGAGGTAAATCACAAAATGATCTCATGGTGATTATATTCCTTAAGTAACCTCCTCGTCATAAGCATTTTTCAGCATAAACAAGCAACTTTTGCCACAAAAATGTGAAAACCAACAATAATTACTGAAAATCAGAAACTATCCACGTTTCATCAGTTGGTCTCCAAAACGGTACCTGACAATGAACTCACTGTTAAAGTTTTGAAACCCAATGCACAGTTGGACAAATCGCGAAAACCAGGATCGAAATTCGAGAAAAAACTATTTCGAAGGTAAATATTGTCCTTGTGACATGTACGACTCAAATATGCAGTGTAGTGATTTTTGGACAAACGTGACCACTTCTTTTTAGGTCGAACGAGTTGTCCATTTATTCAAGTACAATATAGATACACCTACAAATCTAATAACATATCTAATCTATATCTAAAGATATCCAATAAGAGATCTAATGAATCTAAGACACATAACAGTCACCTTTCCGGATTCCGTGCAGTTAAGCTCTACATCTACAGTTCTATGAGACCGTAACCAAATTTTTTGCTAAAGATTCATTAAGATTTTAAGCAAGCACGGTTTTCTTAAAATTAACTTTATCGATTTCTATAGAGACAACATTTCGAAAAAGTGAACAAATTTAACGAGTTCCTCGAAAACTACGATATATTGTTCTTTAGGAAGATAAAAGTTGTGCAGAAAAACAAACAAAAAACAGCTCAGATCTGTAACTGTGTGTAGGTGGGTAGGTCTCATTGGTCCCGTCAGGTTGCCAGCATAAGGCGAAAGCAGTGGAGCAGTGGACCTTGGTGGAGCACTAGCTCCATGGCTCAATTCATTCAACCCACAGCCTAATCGAGGGACGTCATGTAATGCACGCATTATGGTTTGATTTCAGCACCCATTTGGTTTCATCTTATCAACGATTGTTTAATCTGGTGTTGCACCAATTCGCCCCCAAATTGAACAGCCAGCTTTCCACTTCCCGTATGAGTTCTGCCACAATAGCCAACCGTTTGCCCTCTAGATTACTCTTCTTTTGATTGAATACCTCCCAAGAGGAACGACCACTACCGCATATTGTTATTGTGGGATTTTTAAAAAAATTTGGAAAATCGATCCAGAACAAACGCCGACCGTTGTTGTCGCAAGTTCTCCGCATCTTCCAAGACTCTGCTCGGATCTCTCAAGATCTACCGGAGTCGTTTGGTTGGGAAGTTTTTGGTCATCCTCCGTATTCCCTCGATCTTGCACCATGTGATTGTCACATTGTTAACACGGTAGAAAAATGTATGCAAAATAATGGCGACTAAGTGGTAAAAGAGCAGTTCAACATTTTTGAAGCACTTATGCTTTTTTTTTTAAAGAGTAAACTTACTACTGGGATACCCCTCGTAGCAGTCCATAATTCAACACATTTTCTTCTGAAGAAATTAAAGGGTGATAATGCGAATGACGAGTTGAATCTGCCAGTCGTAACAGGTTGTTTACTTTAGGCTCAGCTAATGTGCGCACTTACTTGAACTTGAGTTCTTATGGCGATGTCAACAATCAATTCCACATTAGCGTAATTGTTGTTGTTGGTTCCTCCAGGGACCGGGACGTAGTGGTCCGCCATCTTGATGTACTCAGCGTTCGCTGTAACGAATATTTGGGCACGTGAGTGTGAGATTCCATTCGACATAAATGCCAGTAAATGCTGACCACACAATGAAAAACTGCTTACTCGAGTTTATATCTACGAATTTCCCACCAGTGTGTAATCAATCGTATAGCAAAATTGTTAACGAACTAAATGTTATCCTTTTACGTTTCAAGGTGAGTCGGTTTCAAACTACAACGCCGGTCCTCCTAACGGAACATAAAAAGCCTTAAAATGGGTATGAAAAATCCATTCTTTTGTATTTACATTTTCTAAAGAACGAATTTTCGCTCCTTTTGGGGCCCAGTTGGATCTACCTTAAAGCCAGAACGATCGCCTTGAACGCTTGGATGTCAAACTAGTCAAAAACGTGCCGAAAACCTGGATTTTTCACTGACATACGAAAGTGGGGTGTAATTGAGAACGTAGCTAGAAAAAGGGGTTAAGGCGCCGATCTTCCAAAGATCGCATTTTTGGATTCCTTGACACCTGAATTGGCAGCCCTGAAAATGTCATCCAAATATCTTGCTCCATTATGTTGGGAGGATTATTTTTACAACCTGTTCCTTAACTCCTTCTTCCAGAAAACGGTATTTCACATGTGATTTTTCTCCTTTTTCCCTAGTCACTGTTTCGGAAGGTGAAATATTGTTATTTTGAGAAGTTTGAGTTCTTTTTTTTTCTTTCTTTTTTTTTGCAACAGTTCATAGTTTTCTACAGTTTTTCAATATATGAAGTTTTGAGAGTTTAAATGACCAGTTTTTTCCGGCCTATGTTCAAGAATATGAAAAAATAGTAAATCAGTATCATCTATAGGTGCTAGATTAGCTAGAAAATTTATGAAAAGACGTTCAGTGGAAGAAGGGGGTAAGAAAATTGCATTCTCTGGAAAAAGAGGTTATAACATGTTTTCGAATTTCTCCGATCTAGACGAAACTATGAAGCTTATTGATATACAACCTTCTTTTCTTTCTTCATGAATAGTCTTTCAAGTCAAATTGAATGTGGATGATGTCAAGGGTAACCAGCGGAATACAGTGCAGCATTAGAAAAACTGATGGTCGATATCTCGAAACACTGTTTTGGATTATAACTCCTTCTTCCAGCTTAAGTCCTCAATTTCCAAGTAACGTTGAACGCAAAATCAATCGGGATCATTTTCAAATCCGTATAAATTCAAACAGAACAAATAATTGAAACCAAGAACAAAATAAGTTCAAAATTATAAATGCAAGAAATTAATGTTTTTGTTTGGATGTTTCATGCATAATTCCAATACTTCTGTCAACAGTTACTTGTTTGGTTCTTGCTGATTTTACATTGTTGCTGGTAATGGAATGGGCAGCTCCAACTATCATAAGCTTACGGAGACAGATAGGACTAATTCTTGTCGAGGAAAGCGAACATTCTGAATACTCCTACTAAGTGTGTTTCTCGCCCAAACACAACAATCATTACTGGATGTTGAGCACATTCAAGCAACGATGAGGCTAGAATTTGGATTTTTCAAATTCTGGACTAATCTTGTTCTTGTAGGAAACCCCTCAATTGCAATTTTCGAATCCAAAAATGATCCCCAACCTCGAAACGTGACCATCAATCAATCTCGCATTATTACAAAAATAATAAACCCTTGTACGTAACTGACAGTGTTTTTCAATTGGTTTATCATGACCATCATCACTAAAAAATCGTGAACACTTTCAAAAACGTATGCTTACAAGGGGACATGAGCTTTCATCTACGATTTTTCTGCTCTTCGTGAAGATTTAGAAAATTCTCATAAATCAGGAAGTAAACGAGTAATATCAGTTTGAGATTCGAAAGTAATTAATTTGAGAAGTGCTAAATTTCATAGCCTTAACCTACGAATTGATTACAACTGAATTAAAAATTACTCAAGTTCTTACAGATAAAAAGTTCCAGTAGTGTAGCAAGATAGTAAGAAAAAAATTTCGTCATTGTACCCCATTCAAATTTTTGTTCATTGTTTATAAAATGTGAGCACTTTATTTGAACAAAACTGTTGACCTTAAAATTTATGGTAACCGTGCAAAGAAAATTTGATCACCACACAGCTTGGGAGAAGCAGTCAATGCTAAAAGTTGCCAATAACTAAAGTAATAATAATAATAATAATATACAAGCCAATATTACTTTCTGCGAATTTTATTGATGAAAACGTTTTCGCAAACATGCTGGATTGGAGTTATTTTGATTCGAAGAGTCGTGGTGGTCTGAAATGACCTTCCACACATAATATCCATGCATTGAAGTCTGCTATGTTTAACATTTTTTTACGTTTAATTACATCGACTATTCTAAATTTTGCTTTCGTGATTGACTTTACTGATTTTCAAATAAATAAATCACCTTTGAGATCCTCCGGCGTAACCATGACAACGAATCGGATGGCTCTTTCATTTTTGAACATTTCGTACGACCACCGCCTGATGGACCGCATACATTTGACAGCTGCGATTCCATTGTTTGCTATCAGAACCTGGAAAACATTTAGTTTGAATCAGTTTCACAAATGAAAATGTTACTATTTACTCTTGTCCAATTTATTGAAAGCGATACAAAAAGTACATGAAGGGTAAAAATGAATTTCTTGATATGACTATAGCTTTTCCAAGTCAGATTCGGAAATTTCCAAACCAATTTCAGAATTTTCTATTTCAATTTCAGACTTTTCCATTTCAATTTCAGAATGTGATCAATATCCGGGTGGGGGCGGTTTCTGAAATTGAAATGGAAAATTCTGAAATTGAAATGGAAAATTCTGAAATTGATTTGGAAATTTCTGAAATTGGTTTGGAAATTTCAGAATCTGACTTTGAAAAAGCTATAAACAGGATGACTTCAAAATAGATATTTCAACTTTCTTCTAATTAAGTAATAGTTGAATTATTTTAAAATCAAAGTACGAAATTGTAGTTTTGAGAGTGGAATCAAATCGGCCTCTTCTTTTTCTTCGGATGTACTTTTTATTCTTTGATTTCCCATAAATGGGCCCATCACTAAAATCGAATCAACGCACATGCAAATTTATTTGCACAAGAAACATCTGCAACCATGGGCGCCGACTTATCCAAAACTTTGGTGGGGCTTAACATGGCGGAGGGGTTGGGGGGGGGGGGGGGGGGTATGGAATTTGACGAATTTCCTGCTAAAAGTAGCCATTTTTAGGCCATTTTGGATACTTAAAAAGAACACTATTCTATCCTGAAAGTAATATAAATTTTCTAAACAGCTACTTTTTTTAATTTTTGATGAGTATAAACAACGTTAATTAATCAAAACGGGTATAACGTTCAATGATACACCAAACAATGAGTATAATGAATAAATGAAGCCAAGCTTCCCCGCATAAACAAACAGCAAGGGCAACTGGCCTATTTATTAGCCACTTTGCTGCCTTCCCTGGGGATGTGTAGCGTTATTCCATTACAATTTTAAGATTTTCAGTAAGAAAAATATTGGTAGCCCGGGCCCCTCCATCTCTAGTGAAGTCGGCGCCCATGTGTGCAACAGAGATAAAAACTGCATAAAAAGAAAGAGGACATTTTGATTCCGCAATCAAACCGACACATTCGTGCTGAAATAAGGTCAACCAAAGACACATATAACGCAGGTAATGGTTGCATAATATCAACATTGTTGGCCATGGTGGGTAAAAAAACTTTACTGGATTTAACTTGGTGTTCTTTCTGCTTAAATGAGTTGTGTTCATCATAAAAGGAATTAATTTTCCAAACTAACCACACATACCTGCGATGGCTAGTTGTTTTTTCTCATTTTTTCTAGTTTGGGCATCGAGTCATTGCAAACTAACATTAACAAATTCACACCAGCCCAATGTTATGCCTCCACTTGCTGTGGGATTGAATGATAGATGGATAGATAAATGGTTTATTAGTTAAGACACTGACCAATTTTACAATTTTTACACAAAATAAACAATACGGCATGGTTGTAATAACCGTCAGGCGGAGGTTAGGGCTAAATTGAAATTAAACTCATTAGCAGCATTTTATGTCAAAACCTATA
The DNA here is from genome assembly GCA_031894815.1 of Creontiades dilutus. Lineage (NCBI taxonomy): Eukaryota > Metazoa > Arthropoda > Insecta > Hemiptera > Miridae > Creontiades > Creontiades dilutus. Next base: position 233,744 of record JAVIWC010005454.1, on the reverse strand, counting down.
AACATGAAGATAATCTTAAACCGTTGCAAAACATTAACAGCAAATAAATTCAATTCCTACAATAATAGAAAGATACCTTTTACATTAGAGCAACAAATAACAAATGAAACAAATTAGCCAATCTGAATAAAGTCGAATAAGAAACATTAAACATATAAATATCGAATTTTGGAGCGTTACATCTGTTTATTCTTGTCAGAGACGTTTCAAACTTCCTCAGTCTAACTAATAAACTACTAGCTTACTTGTGGCATTGACATGGTGGTGAACCACACATATCTTGTTGTTCGTTACTTTTAGCTCTGTAGTTGTCGTTAAACTTTTCACTTCTCCCTGTCCATGTACTCAAGGTCATACTCTCTATTGCTCAGTTGTTTGATCTCAACTGCGTCAATTATTAAACAAATTGCATTGCATCAATAAAATTAAAATTACTGAATGAGTGTCTAGTAGTTATACATAGTCAAAACGTCACAAGAATAAACAATTAACGCTCCAAATTAAGGAGATTCGAAATGAATGTGGTCACTCCACTACCCACACCCACTATTAAATATCGAATATAAACAGTATATAGGACATTCAAAACAATATAATCAATAGGAGCCCGCTTCAAAAATGAAAATTGCTAACCAGGAATTTTCTATAATGCCATGCACTCCTACAGAAAACACCCAGGGCACCCCAATCTGGTCCGTTCAAATAGCGCTGTGGGATTAAATGATCTAAAACTGAAAATAGTCTACTACATTAGCAGTTGTAGTGGAGCGTTTTGGTTCAGTATTTGTTTTCTCAATTCCCCGAAAGGTACTTCTCGCTTCGGCAAGTAATCTTAGCGAATTGACCTAGACTGCGCACGTTTATAATAAACTCAAAACCGTACTTTCGCTCCCGTTTTGAGGGAGAGAGACGTGACCGCCTACCTGAACCTACGGAATCTTGTCACAGCTGTGTCAAATCTCATCTGATGCGGTGCGGGCATGTTGACCTCGATCCACTCCCGCGATGAAACAGGAAGTTTATGGAAGTCTGGCTCCGAGGTATGCGGATTCGTTATCTAGCGATTCTTCGCGTTCAACCCCTCAGGCCAATCAAACATGCAGGCCATTGTATAATGCACCAAAACTATTTTTAGACCCAAGGAAACGCTGCACATTATTCCTTAAAGAACTACACTTTACCAAAAGAACTGTTATGTATACAATCAAAAACAAAGTTTCCGCAACCTTTAGTAAACTCGGAGAGGAGATAATTTTTTTCGCCAAGTCCACTAAGTTCGTTGATGCTTCTCCTATAGCCTAACCCGCATATTTTCTGCCATTTTCATCAAAATCAGACGAAAGTAGTAGGAATTGGGCGTTTTACAAGGATTAGGGCAGCAGTAGTTAGTACAAAGTAGCTGCCAATGATGCTATCGTGTTTAAATTGATATGATCAATGAGTGAGTGTACAGATCACTAGAACTTGAGAAAATTGCGGCGGGTGTAGATGAAAGTCATAGGGAACCATTTACAGCCTAAACCGTTCATACCCTGGAAATGCCAACAAATCGGATGAAAACTGTTGGAATCGAGCATGTTCCAGTGATTTTAGCACTGTGAGGTGATGGAATGGTATAGTTGCCCCTTCCATTGAGGTGGATGCATTGATAATGCTCCGCCACGCTCAGAGGATGACCCAGACGCTTGAGAACGTCTGATTCATCGAGGCGACGGATTCTAAAATCGGGAAGGGCCAACTAACCTGCGGGCCACAGCAGGCGGAGTTTGGAAAGAATTTATTCAAGTCTAAGACCCAAAATGTGAAGAGGAAAATTTAATTTTGGAGAAAGAAAGAAGTTTCATCTCCTGAAAGTGAACCATAGCTTCCACTACCTACAGGTATAAAAGGAGGCAAAATGAACGAGCAGCTCCCACCCAGGGTGGATCCATTGGATTCATCAGTGATCTCCATCAATTCTGCAGATGATTATTAAACGAAATCTTTGAAGTTTTACATCTTTGTTTATACGTAGTTACACAAACGTTCTACCTAATCGTGGGAGTAGATCGAGGACAACAGGCCAACACCGCATCAGATGAGATTTGACTCAGCTGCGACGAGATTCCTAAGATTCAGGTTGAGGCTCCCGTTTTGGTGAGTTCGATATTTGAGTTCTACGTATGTGCAAGGTCTGGATCGATTCGCCAAGATCAGTAGCCAAATTGAGAGGTACTTATCAGAGAATTTCGAAACCAAAAGCACTCCATTACAACTCAAAATTAAATAGATTATTTCCCTTAACGATCACTTGTTTTGGAATTGGGGCAATTGGTATGCGCAGAAATAGTTAATTATCAAGTAATTTTGTGACTTAAAACTTCTTCCAAATATTATTCTGCTTATTAGTCAGGCAGGCTGTCGACCAGGAGAGCCGACCTGCAGAGCCCGTTCGACTCGAGGTCTGAGGTAGACCGCGTGGCTGGCGGTCGCTCAAGTATTTTCATCTTGAATGCAATCACGTGGTATGGATCGCCAAGGTATAGAGGCGCGAGGTGTCAAATTTAGATAATGTACCACAGACTACGTCTAATTTGGATAAATGAGTGATTTACGTAGAATCTAATCTACTAATACAGAAATAATAAACCTCTGTGTAATAATTTGCAGCGTTTTAGGTTAGATTAGGTCAGATATCTATACGAATGGAATGGTTATAACAGAACGTGAAACGAGCATACTTTCGAAAGACAGAAAACATCAAGTTAAATTGTACATTCCTTCCTTCTAGCCATTACATTAGTAGTAAATCTGTTAGTTTTTATTTTCTCTCAAGTCACACATATGCAAACTAACATATAACATATAAAAAATCTTTAGTTTCAGTAACAAACAAACTGAAGAGATGTGTGGTGGCACCACTATGTCAATGCCTAAAGTATGCCAGTAGTTATGACATAGTTAGGTAAGCAATATTATTAATCAAGTTGTTTTGGTATATAAGCTGAACAAGTCCCTTATAGAAAGAAATATGATCAATTGACCATATGTGTGTATACACAATATGTAAATTATACTAAAGAATGACTTTTATGATTAGGTATAGACTGAGGAAGTCCCCGCTGCGGGACGAAACGTTTCTGACGTGAATAAACAAATATAACGCTCCAAATTGAGAGATTCGGAATGAATGTGGTCACTCCGCTACCCACACCCACTATATGCAAACTATTCCTCTCAGTAATTCTATCAGTATCAGTTATTTTTTGTATGGTTCTTCTAGCCCTGAAGAAGCTCTACAAATAGAACGAAACGTAAGCGATGAAATTGTAGTTTTTTTATCAACCTCTGGCTGATAGAATAAACGCAGTCAAGAACTTGAAGACGACAATTGTTTTATATAAAAAGATGATTTTAGTAAAATGCTACTTAATTATGTATTTTTGAAGCGGTACGTAAATGAATGACGGGTGGTTGTCGGCATAATATGCATATTATGCTTTAGAGGTCGAAACTTGAGTAAAGAACTAGTTTGCCCCCAGAGACAGAAAAAACAACGCGCATAGGATCGAAATTCAGGAATATTGGACCTTCACGAGCAAACGCGGGCAGTTCACATTACCGTGAAGCGGAGTGAGGAAATGCAAAATCCCAGAATCTCGTATTATCCACAAAAGAATCAGACCGTGTATTTACTGAAGGAGAGCACGTGAAAATAACCGGCGTAAATGATCGTAGAGAAAATCACTTTTATAGAATTTTTGTATACAATTCCTCTTTGGCATATGTACATATATCAACCTTAAAATTCAAATCACGGTTGCTAGGATGAACTATCGGTGATTGGGAAAACCATTTTCTCCATTTCCACACACTAATTTAAGCACTTTCTAGATTACTGAGGAGAAGAACATGTTCAAATAAGATCTTTAAGATGAAGGTGGCAGAATGGAGTTTTCGCAAGACCAAAGAAATGCAATAATGACAGAAATGGACTGGTTTATATTTCAGTGAAATATGATGGAGAAATTTAATTCTAATTCTTCCCAAGCGTTTTACTGTCATCAGGGAAGACCACAGATTAGAAAAACCCATCATGACAGTTAATTTATTAAATTTTTTTCTTGGAATTTGATCATCTGAAATCGCCAGTAATCTGAGAATCACTCGTGTTTGAGACACAAAACATATTCCGAAATACATAATACCTTCATACCTCGACTGTATAAGATCATCTAGTTACATACCATTGGCTTTATTGACTCTAACGATCAATACACGAGATAAAGTTCCTGGTTTTAGCGAAGGGCCAATTTTAAAGCTTACTGACTGCATGCATTTCACGTTGATAGTAAACGTTTATGATGGATTTCCGTAATTGTTTCAGAATTGCAAACCCTTCTCCACTCATGAGAGCGATGCAGTGAGTACCTTTACGCAAAATCATCAAACCGAAATCTGATTCTCCTACAGGATAGCTGATGACAAATGGCAGTCTGAAGAAAAGCCCATGAACTAAAATGGTTGCCTATTACACTTTTTGGTTTATTATTCAATAATAAACCATTGTAATCGCTCTGGAAAAAAAAAAATTCTAACCCCCCTGAAAATTTCATGGTTTACGTTTCAAAGGGTGTAGAATCCGAATCTGCAATAAAAAATTTTCCGCCCGTCCGCCGTTGACCCGACGGGTTGAAGCATTCTGATATGTATGAAACTCTGATAATATATAGGTAAATATTATTACTGGGGTAAATAAGTATTCTTTCAATCGGGTTTATTATTCAATTGGCTTGCGTTCATGATTTGAATCTGTACTAAGCTTCGGAGTGTGCGTGTTTCACAGGTGATACAGCGATTATTGAATTTCAGGAGATATGCATAGAGCACGTAAATCTGTTCTCAACCAAAGTACCTATTTGGATTGATCAGTTGATCATATTTGTGTGCCTCCTGAAATTCAATAATCGCTCTATCACCTGTGAAACACGCACACTGCAAATTCTTTCAGTGGGGTTTATTATTCAATTTTATTCATTTGAGTTGCATTCATGATTTGAATTTCTACTAAGCTTTGGAGTGTGCGTGTTTTACAGGTGATAGAGCGATTATTGAATTTCAGGAGATATGCATAGACCACGTAAATCGGTCCAGCGTATGATCCGAAAAACTTCGCACACGTATTCTACAACCAGTTTCCAACAAAACGCTGCAAATTCTTTCACTGGGGTTTATTATTCAATTGGCTTGCGTTCACAACTTGAATTTCTACTAAGCTTTGGAGTGTGCGTGTTTCACAGGATGGAGCGATTATTGAATTTCAGGAGATATGAATGGAGCACGTAAATCTGTTCTCAACCAAAATACCTATTTGGATTGATCAGTGATTGTGTGCCTCCTGAAATTCAATAATCGCTCTATCCTGTGAAACGCGCACACTCCAAAGCTTAGTAGAAATTCAAATTATGAACGCAAGCCAATTGAATAATAAACCCCAGTGAAAGAATTTGCAGCGTTTTTTTATTTTTTGTTTCAATATATCATCTGTTCAGAATTAATTACAATCGAAATTGTACATAAATTTTACAATAAGCAAAACCCTATTTCTCCTACCAAAAAAGAATCTGGAAAACAACACAGCTCCTAACTTGAGTTCTTGAAGAGTTTTCAGGGTCTGTATAAAAATAAAACGCTTGGCTGTTTATTATGAAATGGGTAAAGAATAAATGTCTGACTTATTTACCTTGTTGATGACTCTGGTGCCTTTGAATTTCTTGACGAATTCCTCGGGGGTGGCTACGGTGAAGTCCTTTTCCAGCAGTCTCGGGTGGATCACAGTCCCCTGGGACATGCTCGGCCTGTCAACATCGAACATGGTCACTCAACTCGATATACCAACAGAAACGAGGGCGTTAAAGTCGTACAATAATCTGCGCCGATTCGACTCAGCAAGAGATTCGTGACCTGGACCTGACCAAGTCCGCGAATTAGCGAACACCTAAGTCGGACGTTACGGTCCGACGAATCGCGAATAACTAAACGATTTCCAGCGAATTCGGAAGACGAAAATAAACGGCATTCAATTACACAACTGACAAGATTCCCCGCGTAATGACTGATAAAATGGGTGAGTTATCACAACTCGAAATATCGGGTTTTCACGATAAGATCGAATGAACGAGGAGTGAAGATCGGCATGATGTAGATAAGTGATGAGAGATCCGACCTTGAATACGTTCATGAACGGCACTGAGGTGAAGATGCAACCGTTGGTTTATTCGTATTCACCACAAAGAGTGGAATTCAAATAAATTATAGCGTGGTCGATATTAACACAAGCTTCATTTGTTGGGTCATTGCAATGAATCAAATTTCTTGGTAACCAATCAAAATAATATCGTACTTTTCCTAAAGAATTCCCTACCATGAATAATAGACGCTTAGATTAATCGGGAACTGTAACCAACAAATCTCCTCTTAGTCCAACTCAATCAGGCATCATTCCACAGCAGGACCTAAAACCTTGAAATGTTCCATGTTTCATCAAGGTTATACACATTCGCTAAGAGCTATTTTATCAAAATTCAAATTTTTAAGAGTGCTATTGGGGATGAGTGTGCATTTAGGTTCCAGAAAAAAACCTTTAAACGTGCTAAATAAGTGGAGATAATGGCATGCGCACAAGGTTCAGCAACGAATGGGCCACAATTGGTATGGTTACAAAGATCTCTGGAGAGTTCCGCAATGTTGGAAGAGAATGTTTATAAAACCAACTCCAAAGACATCTGACTATCCCAGGATTGATTATTACCGTTTGTTTTATTAGCGCTGGAGAAGAGTATAGATGGAGAAGTTAAGGTCAATTTGAAATACTATCTTTCATCGAATCATCAGGGATTTATTTCTGTGATATCCTGCGCCTCGAGCATGGCTGCATTCGTGTGTGTAATTGTTTTGTTGAGGGTAGGTAGCCAAGTTGTCTGCGTTTACACGGATATTTCAAAAGCGTTCGACCAAATCCCCCATGAAATCCATCGTAGGAAGTTGGGGTTGCTTCATTCTTGGGCTCATTGATTCTCGAGCTCCCCAGTCAACTAATTGTGAAAGTTAGAAATACCGGCTGAATCTTAACATGCGAGATCTGGTGGGCCTCAGGGTTCTCATTAAGGACCCTTGATGTTTTTGATATCTATAGATCATGTGGTGATATTTGGCAAAGTGGGTGAGCACCTGCTGATTGCAGATGACTTAACCACATTTACTGCTGAAGGGTTTTCAACTGCACTAATTTATTGCTCTTGAAAAATACTGTCAAACCAACACGCTGTATTTCTCACAGTTTTAATTGGTGGACATCTTGAAGCTGAGTCGGTGGTAAGAGATCAGAAGGTACTTTGATGCCGAGCTTTCTTTCACTACTTATTGTATTATAAGTGAAAAACTTTAAAGCAATGAAGGCTCTTGAACACATGGAAAGAAATTCAAGATATAACACAACATAACATTGTCTTTCGGATTATACAGGGTGTCCCAGGAGTTATGCAATCCGACTCCTACGTATTCTACAACTCATTTCCGAACAAAAATGCCTCCTAGCAATTTTTTGCCAGAGGCCTCGTTTCCGAGCTATTCGCGATTTAAGATTTTTTTCGTGTTTTCGATCTTAAGTCATTAAAACTGTCATAACTCCCTCAATTTTGGAGAGAGCTCAAATTTGATGACACCGTTGGAAAGAGCGTTGAATTTTCTATCTATTTGATGTCAGAAAACTTTTTTAAATTGCATTGAAGATGTGCGATTGCTGCGCGAAATGGGAGTTTTGTCAAGATCTTGATGAAGTCTTGATGAGTGGCCTGCATGACTGTGCAGGCCTGGTAAAACGTGCGCCAAAATGTCAGCTTTCCAACGGTGTAGTCGTTTTGGTTTTTAAAAATATTTTTAGTTAAGGAAATGGTGTTTAACTGCAGAAAAACAAGTGTTTTCTGTTAAAATTGAGGTTTTTCCAAAAGTCTCGGAGGTGAATGCAACTCATCGCAGTCGGAAATGAGTTGTAGAACACGTAGGAGTCGGATTGTGCATAACCCCTGGGACACCTTGCATAACTAAAACAGACCTAATGTTTGAAAATCGGGAAAGCAACGGAGAAGGCATCGTCATGGTCAGGGGCGAGGGTATGCAATGACCCGCACGACCGCTCGGTCTTGAAGGAGGGGTTGCTTTGTGCGCCGTGTAGTATCAACCCCCCCATCTGATTTGGCCGTAGCATTGGGTGTTGCGATGTTGATCATTTTGTTTCTGAAGAAATTCAGTTTTAGTAAAATGTTTATTGACTCGAACATGTTATCCAGCAGTTGGACAATGGTAAGATATGGGGGTTTAAATCGAGTTCATACAAAGGGTTAGAGTTTGAACAAGATTGTTAAGATTTAAATTAAAAAATAAATATTTAAAAATGAAAAAGAATTTAATGAATGAAAACGTTTGTTTGTGATCAGCGTCCACGGCATTTCCAAGCTGTTCAGCCAAAGTTAGGATAATCGAAGATCCGAGAGACAGCTATTGTTTGTGTTCATTTACGATTGATTGCGATGATTTGCTTTCAGTTGAGATTTCCCTATTGCATATTGCCATTCATCATGGTGCGCTTTAGCTATTGAACATAGCTGGTAGTAATAACCATAACATTAGTGACCAAAAAGGATTTGTAGATTAAAAAAATGTAGTTTACTAGATAAAGAAGGATCAGTGACATAAACAATATTATCTACCAGTATTTTTTCCTCATACTATCCGACGTGTTCGCTAGGGTGTGAGTTGTACACACGAGGAGTGTGACTCCCTTGCTGCTTCAGAAGCATTACCATTGGCAAAACCGTACACAAAAATCATGTCAACATACTCACTCGTGGTATAGCTACTCAACTGAAATCATCCAAATAATCAGCGGACTAAAAAAGGAAAACAATCGCGCTTACCATTACACAGACATATCTAATGATTTTCAACGGCCGCGAGTTCCCTCGTCTGAGCGCTCGAAATGTCAAACGATTGTCAACGCCGAAGGGTCCGAATGTGCACAGACATTCCCGTTCCACAAAAATATTCAAATGATTTCCACAGAATTTTCCATTCATAAATTAAATACCGATTATCAACATTGTGTACTTCTTCTTAATTAATGGTGTACACTGGAGATAAGTAACCATGGATCGAGAAATAACGTTATGAGGTTTTGTAATGACGGAGTGACAAGTGTAGATACAATTAAATTATGAATCCTCAAATGTCTTCGAACAAAATTACGCTAAAATTTTATGAAAGCTTCATAAAATCGTCAAACTCGTTTTGTGAACTAGGATAAATTAATTTTTTCATCAATCTGATAATAACTAATTATTTGCATTAGTTGTAGTGATCATTAATAATTGATTATTAGTTGTGACAGAATACTAACATTTCAAAAAGTGTTGCGTAATCCAACTTAGTCGGGTAAGAGAAGCATTTTAAAATTTGAATGATTTAGAAAAATAAAGGAGCCAGTATAGGAGAAAACACCTCTTCGAAGATAGATCAGTAATTCCAGCTTAAAACTTCATTTGTGTAGCTGAGAACATTGTGCAATTCTTACAAATAACCGATGGTGAAGTGCCAAGATCAAAGAGAGTTGACACGTGAAAATGCATGATTACTCAAGTCTTGGAATGCATACGGTTTAGCGCATATTTAGGGTTAAATGAACATATTTACTTAAATGCTCTCCGATCGGTGTCCTATCAATTAGTTTAGAATCCTATTAATTACGATCTTAAAATCCTTATTGGATTTAAGAATCTCTATTCCTAAGTAAATTTATAAACGCACGTCCCTCTTAATATGATATCTTGTCGTTAGCATAGATATCCATTCATGTCAAACAAACGATTATTCTCAAAGCAAACATAAAGCCCAGTGCCTTATTTTGGGGAAGCCGAAACCTTTCTTCAACTTCTTCTTTTCTGTTCTTTTGGTTTATTATTCAATAAAAAACCATTGTAATCGCTCTTGAAAAAAAATTCTAACCCTCCCTGAAAATTTCATGGTTTACGTTTCAAAGGGTGTAGAATCCAAATCTGCAATAAAATTTTCCGTCCGTCCGCCGTACTGCGCACGCACGATTTCTCCCAAACGGCTGAAGGAAAAAATCTGAAATTTTCAGGAAAAATCCAATATTGGTCCGACAACGCCCCAATTCTTTAGCCAGCACTCTCACTTAATTTAAAGTGCCCTTCAAGGGTTGTCAAAGTTTTGTAAAATCTCTAAAAACCTCAAAAAAAAGTCAAGGCGGCCTAAATTTGCACTTTTTTGAAGAACATTCCATGAGGAATCGAATGAGCCCCTCCCCAGGTCCGTAGCTCAAACCATTTCCGATGATTTATGGTGCCAACATTTGCATCCACATTCACTACATCACTAGGTTACTGCGATCAAAACAAACACGAAAGTTTCGTTTTTTTGTTTTCATCGCAGCAATCTACTGATGTAGTGAATGTGGATACTGGAGTGAACTCCTAAAAGGGTTTATAGCCGACACACGGGTTGAAGCATTCAGATATGCATGGTCCGTCTTACGAAATTTACAATATTCAAATAGAATATCTTTCCATTGTAATCACTCTTGAAAAACGCTGCAAATTCTTTCACTGTTGCTTTTAATTCAATGATTCATGATTTGGATTTCTACTAAGCTTTGGAGTGTGCATGTTTCACAGGTGATAGAGCTATCATTGAATTTCAGGAGATATGCATAGAACACGTGAATCGGTTCTCAACCAAAATACCTATTTGGATTGATCAGTTGATCATATTTGCGTGCCTCCTGAAATTCAAATAATCGCTCTATCACCTGTGAAACACGCACTCTCAGAGCTTAGTAGAAATTCAAATCATGAATCATTGAATAATAAATCCCAGTGAAAGAATTTGAAGCTTTTGTTTTATATTAACCGAGTGACGTATTTCTTGTATAGGAGTCCAAATTGTTTATCAAGGAAGGATAGGAAGATCTAATCGCGTCCCTATCAACTTTCAGACGATGAAGAACCAGGGAGGTTTTAGCTCAATATTGGATGCCACTTGAAAATATTCGCCAATAATTTTGACGATGTCCTTCTACCTCCAAACCACAACCCATCAACAACACGGGTTTAAACAGGCCGATTCAGGTTTGGAGAAAACGTTCGAGTCTCGCACCACCGTAAAGGCGGATGCAGGAACCGGTGTTGATGGACGGAACGCGTAGGTTCACGACGATGAAGGTTGAAAAGCAATTCGTCGTCCTTGTCCTTGCCGACTCGTCCAAGCTGTTACGATACTTTCCCAGAGTCACGCAAACCTTAGAACACCACAGGCCGAAATCCAACATCGCACCGCAATTAGTCGGAATATACAGGACTAACAAACCTAATAGCCGAAAATCCAGGGATCTACAACTCATTTACAACATAAAATGCCTTGTTACAGGCATCCTTTCCTTATAACATTTCTACGTGTTTTCGATTTAAATCACTTGAATGGTCAAAACTCCCATAAACTCCTCTCTAAAATCAATTTTGAAGACACCGTTGGAAAAAGCTTTAAATTTCCCAACTCTTCAAGCCAAAAGAAGAACATTGCTACATGACTTCGAACTCGACCAATTAGTTCGAAGATAACAATTCTCAAATTTATTAAAAACAACGTTTTTCCATGTGTTCTTTCTCTCATAATGAACAGGTTATGTAACTCTCCTTTCTCAGGTAAAACTTCCCCAGAATATCAGCTTTCCAACTGAGTTAGAAAAAAGATTTTGTTTTGTTTTGAGGAAAATGACGTATGAATGCAGAAAAACTTGGGTTTCTACATTGAAATCGCCGTTTTTTTACCCAAAATCGACTTGCTACAAAAATTTGGCATTTGGCTTTTATTATAACCGAATGGTTACAAAAGTTTTCCCAGGGAAATGGCGGTAAAAAGCTTATTATGAGCAAGAGAACACATAAACAGAGAACGCGCAGGGATTTTTTTCTTTTTTTAAATTAAATTCTCGAAAGTGCATTTTCGGACAGATTTGTTACGTTGTAAGTCTAGTTGAATTTTTCTTATTTTGCACAAAAGAGATGGGCAATTTAACGTACTTTCCATCGGGGTCCTCAAAATTGATTTTAGAGAGAATTTTAAGGGAGTTTAGTCCACTTTAGTGACTTGAGACTGAAAACAAGAAACAAACGCTGCAAATTCTTTCACTGGGGTTTATTATTCAATTGGCTTGCGTTCATGATTTGAATTTCTACTAAGCTTTGGAGTGTGCGTGTTTCACAGGTGATAGAGCGATTATTGAATTTCAGGAGATATGCATAGAGCACGTAAATCTGTTCTCAAAACAAAAAGATATTTGGATTGATCAGTTGATCATATTTGTGTGCCTCCTGTAATTCAATAATCACTCTATCACTCGTGAAACACGCACACTCCAAAGCTTAATAGAAATTCAAATCATGAAAGCAAGCCAATTGAATAATAAACCCCAGTGAAAGAATTTGCAGCGTTTCATGCATATCGGAATGCTTCAAACCTACAAAAGCCTTTTAGGATTTCACTCCAGTATCCACATCACTACATCACTAGGTTACTGATATCGAAACAAAAACAATAATAAACCAAAATAACGCGAACGTTGGCACCATAAATCGGGCCATAGATCGGGAATGGTTCGACCTACGGACCTGGAGAGGGGCCCATTCGATTCCTCGTGGAAAGTTCTTCAAAAAGAGTACAAATTTAGGCCGCTTTAATTGTTTTTCTTTTTCTTTTTTTGTTGAGGTTTTTAGGGATTCTACAAAACTTTGACAACCCTTTAAGGGTTTAACTTTCTTAACTCACTTTAAATTGAGTGAGAGAGCTGGCTCAAGAATTGGGGCGTTGTCGGACCAACATGGATTTTTCCTGAAAATTTTAGCTTTTTTGCTTCAGCCGTTTGGGAGAAATCATGCGTACGGCGGACGGACGGACGGAAAATTGTTTATTGCAGATTCGGATTCTACACCCTTTGAAACGTAAAACCATGCAATTTTCAGGGGGGGTTAGAATTTTTTTTCAAGAGCGATTACAATGGTTTATTATTGAATAATAAACCAAAACTAAACTGAGAAGTAACTGGAAAATGGTGCCTCTAAAAACACAAGCCCATGACGACGTTTTTTGTTATAAAATTAATATTCCATTGATTGTTATGCCCTGTAGCCCTTCATTCGTTATCGGCATTAAGTACAGATCTGAATCTGAAGATCATCGAAACCACTGGTGCACTTTTATTTTTATTAAGCAGGTCTTAATCTCTAAGATCAAGTAGTTTCTTATCAAATTATAAGATTCTTCAAGAAGGGCCAACAGAAGGGTTTACTACCAACTGGCCACTGTATCCGATGATACAGTTCCTTCCAGTATTTATTATAAACTTCTAAGATGTTTTCATTGCGCATCTGAGCCCTTTTCGACGGAGAATTTTAAGCGCTACTCGTTCAGCTCATCAATGAAAACCCATTTGTTTCTCAGTCTTGCAGATAAGTTGGACCACCGATCAAAATATGACAGTTGAATCAGATATACAAAGCGCTCTTAATGTTTATACAAACGGTAGAACTAATATATCTATGTAAGATAGCCCATTATTGCACATATTGGTTTACAATGATTATTGAACGGAGCCTAAGGTGTCTAGGTGTGTTTTACAATACAGAATACCAATCTCTACTTCACTAGTAATAAATTCCATTATACTTACCAAGGATACAATCTTAACGTACCAAGAATTGAAACTTTAGCCAGGCATCCAGATTTACCCTCTGGGAAGACGATTCCGATAGTAGATCACCCGAATTGATTCTCACTAAATTACTCACACATCCTCCAAACATATAGGAACTCTTCTTTTCCCCGTAGCACCTAATATTACTGCAGTGGGCCACGTGTGACTAACAAATATGTAATCCAATCTACCTACCAATGAGGAATCCCAAAATATAGATATTTTTTAATTTCATCAAAATAATTAATCAACTTACTTTCAATTTAAATAACAACGCGTTTCAGATTACAGCAAGTGTGCAATATCATTCTTTATGCCTGATTCCGTCAGAAATAACAATTCTGTACAATACCATCAGGGTGGTTGATGTTTACTCGTTAAATTTTGAGGGTGATGTAAATTCTAATGTGAAAGACAGGCGTTTACTTTGTAAATGTGTTCAGATTCCAAAGTGTTAAAGTATTGGAACCAAACACCAACAGTATAATAACAGGTACTATATTTTTGGGGGAATTTTTGATTTATTTACAATTTATGAGATATTCTGAATTATTTGCCCAAACTTTGATGTTAGCATAATCTAGACAATCAACTACTACTCCGTTTCCACACCTTATTAGAGATTTGATGAATAATACGTCAGAAATTTACAATGAGCAAAACAATAGAAAGCCCGCACTAACTTTTGCTTCCTCAACTGTAAAAATGTTGTCTTACAGAGCCCCTTATATGAACTAACCGCCTTCCGTAATTCAACTCGACCCACTGAAGGTCCCGGGGTTTACCGATGAATCCTCTTCAAATCGGAGTTAATTTTCGCGTTCCGAGATAGGCCAAAACATCAAGAACTTTTCCATTAGCGGATCAAACGGCGTCAAGAAACCTTTATTGTGTACAAATGACGACAATCCACGGGCCTTCATTTCAATGCCTTCAAGAGGACAATCAATAACTGACGCGGAACGAGTAACCTTCAATATTCACTCTATTATGTGCGAGTAAAAGGAAAAAGCTTGTCCTACACGTTTTTTCAAGAGATGAATACGTAATCGACTGGGCTAGTACTTCAAAACGAATCACTCGAAGCTGAATAAAGGGAATCCCAGACTAATAAAGTAAGTCATCACGCTATTTGTACTTTACTTTGAGTTGTCCCCAACCAAATATTTTTCCCAAAAACAATATCCCTGTACTTTAATCATGTGAATGAATAATGTACACCAACACTTCCGCATAAAAACACTGAAATGTTTGCAAAACAATTCCTGAATAATATATCCACATATTCTATTATAAAATACAAAATGTTAAGCAACATGAATGAGTTGACAATTAGGTACTTTTTTGGAATCCCCAAAGCGGATCCAACTAACTAATTCAATAATAAATCATTGTAATCTCTCTGGAAAAAAAAATTCTAACCCCCCCTGAAAATTTCATGGTTTACGTTTCAAAGGGTGTAGAATCCGAATCTGCAATAAAAAATTTCCATCCGTACGCCGTACGCACGATTTCTCCCAAACGGCTGGAGCAAAAGATCTGAAATTGTCAGGAAAATCCATCTTGGTCCGACGACGCCCCAATCCTTGAGCCAGCTCTCTCACTCAATTAAAAGTGCCCTTTAAGAGCTGTCAAAGTTTTGTAAAATCCCTAAAAACCTCAAAACAAGTCGAAGCGGCCTAAATTTGTACTCTTTTTGAAGAATATACCATGAGGAATCAAATGAGACCCTCCACACGTCCGTAGGTCAAACCATTCCCGATGAATGGCCCGATTTATGGTGCCAACATTTGCGCTTTTTCGTTTATTATTGTTTGTTCGTAACCTAGTGATGTCCGGCCGATAGCGTCGAGTTATAGTGAATGTGGATACTTGTAGTTTATAGCAGATACACGGGTTGAAGCATTCTGATATGCATGAAACGCTGATAATATATAGGTAAATATTACTCAATATTATTACTGGGGTTTATTATTCAATATTATTACTGAGGTAAATAAGTATTCTTTCACTGGGGTTTATTATTCAATTGGCTTGCGTTCATGATTTGAATTTCTACTAAGCTTTGGAGTGTGCGTGTTTCACAGGTGATAGAGCGATTATTGAATTTCAGGAGATATGCATAGAGCATCTGTTCTCAACCAAAATACCTATTTGGATTGATCAGTTGATCATATTTGTGTGCCTCCTGAAATTCAATAATCGCTCTATCACCTGTGAAACACGCACACTGCAAATTCTTTCAGTGGGGTTTATTATTCAATTTTATTAATTTGAGTTGCATTCATGATTTGAATTTCTACTAAGCTTTGGAGTGTGCTTGTTTCACAGGATAGAGCGATAATTGAATTTCAGGAGGCACACAAATATGATCAACTGATCAATCCAAATAGGTATTTTGGTTGAGAACAGATTTACGTGCTCCATGCATATCTCCTGAAATTCAATAATCGCTCTATCCTGTGAAACACGCACACTTCAAAGCTTATTAGAAATTCAAATCATGAATCATTGAATAATAAACCCTGTGAAAGAATTTGATTCCAACACTTATTGCTGGGTAAAGCCCTTGAATAATCAAAACGTGTACCGCGTTTGTCTTTAAAACGTACTCGTAGATGGTCCCCAATGAAATGTATCGCTTTGTACCTTTGAAAGTATCCAACAAAACATCTGTCAAGAGTAATCTCCTCATTTCCCAACATTTATGTCATTTCGTGCTTCATTCTGATTTCTCAAACCGCAGGAACCTTTAATAGAATGTTTTTAGAGTGTTTAATATATTTCGATTGTGTCTTCCCTCCAGTTAAGTAGATTAATTATTAATCCCTAGCTTAAGTCGATTATGAAGTACAACTTTTTGCAACTAATTGAAACAGATTGTCATGATGAATCAAAAACTTCGGCTTACGTGTAGAACGGGGGGCTTCGCCTATCTTCCCGACTCAAGAGTTAATTAATCCGAGTTGCAAGTTACCCCGCTACTGGGTTTGTTTTTCGCGAAAAAAAAACGAGATTAGCTTCGTTATTTTGGGTCTTAAAGCCTCATTGAGCCTTCATATCGCCAAAGTTTATCAAATATTATTTTAAACGTTCGATATCTACTCGGGCGGATTATACCAAGCTGTTCTGAGGCTTTCGAGGCAGTATAGTTTTCTAATTTACTGTTAAAAAGGACATTAGGGTGGTCCGAAAACGTCTATTAGAAAGATCCCATCAATGTATACGGCGAAATCGATTTTTTTTTTTCGACTTTTACAATTAAACTGAAAATTAAATGAAAATGAGGAAAATCGTTATATACATGTATTAAAACATAAAACTGATATTTGTCGATTGTAGCAGCTTTAATTTCAAGACCATTTGAACAAAGCCCAGTTTGGAGCTCTTGCTGCGTGCCCAAATGAGAAATTCCACCACCTCAGCATTCCAATTGATATAATCAGGATTATAATGATCTTTAAAATGTTGTATGCTATCAAAAGTATCATTACATGGTTATCATTTTGCAAAATTGTTCAAGCTCACGCTGTCATTAAGCAGTCTGATCTATACGCAGGAGCGCTCCCCTGTATAACGACTATCAGCAAATAGCGCGAGTCATTTTGGATATATCAAATGATAGAAGAATTACTGTTATCCATCATGGTATTGTAATTAGGTCATTCATCTTTCTCATTCACAGTAATGCGTTTGTTTAAAAGTTGTAGTATCCCTGGCAGATATGAAGTAATTTTCTCGGATTCCACTTTTGGGTGTTTCTCACGTCATCTCTACGTGCAGCCCTCAAGACAAATTGAATTTAAAGGCGTTTACAGTAGAAAAATATTACCTCCTATTTATTAACACACCTAAATAAATTTGATTTCGGTTATTGACCGCTAAATAATATCAGTTTATATGGATTCTTGAGTTTCCGTCTGTTTTAAATGAGAAATCCTATAATTGGCAACGTTTCTCAAAATGTTCATCTCCATTTTCAAGCCATTGTTGAGTCTTGAAGGTATTCAGGGAGTTTCACGTCCTTCACGCACTATTCCTTCAATCATTCTGAACAACTACTGCGGTAACATTCCAAGATTCTTTTTACAATAAAAAAGCATTCAGTACTTCGACTTTTGGGAGAAATGGGCTTTTTCTTGTGCACTAAGTCACAGTTCGTCTTGTTGGAACTTCAACCAGGCTCTAAATAGGCAGTTGGTGTTGTTCAATGAGCTTGGAATGTTCGTTGTTTCAGTTAAACGTGTTCAATATACATATTCAATCATGTATGAGATTCTACGTTGAAGTTAGTACGATTCTAAGAGACCGAAATTTGAAATTCGATCTACTCAGAAGCTGATTTTGGTTTATTATTCAATAATAAACCATTGTAATCGCTCTTGAAAAAAAAAATGTCTAACCCCCTTTGAAAATTGCATGGTTTACGTTTCAAAGGGTGTAGAATCCAAATCTGCAATACACATTTTTCCATCCTACTAAAAATCTCAAAAAAAATCAAGGCGGCCTAAATACGGACTTCTTTTGAAGAACTTTCCATGAGGAATCGAATGAGCCCCTCCCCAGGTCTGTAGCTCAAACCATCCCCGATGTATGGCATGATCTTATGCTGCCAACATCAGTCTTCGCATTGCTAAGTAAACAAATTATAGCAGTAAACCCTTAAAAGTTAAGTAAACCCGTAGCGCAGCTGTTTCGTACGGGACTCACAATTCCTAGGTCCTCGGGTACGTTCCCCGCGTTCAGCTGGAAAATTTTTGCCCTATAGACAAAACCTTGCTGCTTCAGAGAGATGCAAAAAACGCTGCAAATTCTTTCACTGGGGTTTATTCTTCAATGATTCATGATTTGAATTTCTACTAAGCTTTGGAGTGTGCATGTTTCACAGGTGATAGAGTGATTTTTGCATCTCAGGAGATATGCATAGAGCACTTAAATCGGTTCTCAACCAAAATACCTATTTGGATTGATCAGTTGATCATATTTGTGTGCCTCCTGAAATTCAATAATTGCTCCATCTCCTGTGAAACACGCACACTCCAAAGCTTACTAGAAATTCAAATCACGATTGCAAGCCAAATGAACAAAATTGAATAATAATCCCCAGTGAAAGAATTTGCAGCGTTTTTTAACTTAGTGCCTTTCGCTTGTAAGCCGACGGTATTATAGTTTTTTGCTACTTCCGAGCAACAGGAACCAGACCACAAAAAACTGGACTTCCGTCGTTTTCCTTGAACATTTTTTTCAGTTATCGTTCGGACCCACTGTAGGTGAGTGTCAGATACTGTTCCACAAGCCAATTGGGCTTACTAATTAATAATTACTGTACTTTATAGTTACTGGAATATGGGAAGTAAACATGAAACATTGTCTAGAAACATTTGTCAGCTTTATACCAGGTTTCGTGAAAGCAACGAAGGCTGCAAGGTAGGCGATTTGATCCTACCTCCTTTCCTTTCTGCCTTGGCAGTGTACTGTTTTGACAATGGATGATGCGTGCATATAAGCCAGTTGCAAGAGCAATTGAAAATGAAATCAAATACGTGTTTGTATACAAGAATCTTATTATAATAGAAAACAACTCGAATGTTTCAAGAAACTATTTTCAATAATTAGCCTTTGTAATGGTACATCAACAATTTTCTGTGACACCCAAAATCTCAAAGTGCGTAGATTTGCAACGCCCGTCACGATGTATAAAACGTCTTAAAATTGCTGTGAAAAATCTATTCTTTCGCTCATAAACTCCACTTGGGGTATAGTTCACATAGAAGATGGGTCCCAAAACCGCTCAAAACAGTGGCAAAAACTTGGTTTTTCAAAGTTTTTATTGACCTAGGGAAATGGGGTGTCGTTGTCAAGTAATTTTGGACGACGAATCGACAAATATGGGTTTCATAACAAACCGAGGTCGTCAATCTATCGAAAATAATAAACCTTTGTGACATAATTTGCAGGTTTCTCCTTTACAACCAAAACTTTTGATGTTTTCCAGATTCGAAATCAAATTACTTCACCCAATACAAGTTAGCAGATGTCATAAAACTGAACCAGACTGTCAAGACTGCTTGGCTGTTTATGAAATTACCTATTCCTTTCATTTAAAAACCAGAAGATACTTTCTATTTGTAAGCAGACTAAGTTATTCCAGTGAAAGCGGATGAAATAAATAATATTTATCGGGTGGACTTACGTTATTCTCCCTTTCAACGATTTCGGACTGAGCCATTTCTGTATTTCGTTTGGCGTTGGAGGCTGGTCGGTAAGAAGCAGGTCGGAGCGCGGAGGACTCCCAGACAGCTCGAAAGAAACCGACGCCGACGTCGGTTCTGGAGCGTCGACGACGACCTGGATGTCAGACACCGTAGCCGCAGCAACTGCAGTGGCAGCTGACTCCAGCTCGCTGAGTATAAACCTTTTCGAGTTGCGCCGTTGGATCATGTTTTTCCGTCGATCCAACAGACCGTTCCACCAATTCAATAAGAAGGAAATCTTAACAAAAAGTCGTTCGTCCGGTTGATGAACCAGGAAACGGTATTAAATCAAAGGACGTCACATAGGTGCTGCATGATTCCGACAATCTAGACGATACTTCATCACCCATTCGTGCATCAATGAATCTAAGGAGGTGAACACTGTTTAACGTCAAGTAACGTTTTTGTGCAAATTTAATAGTTTGAAGACGTGTTACAGCAAAAGGATGAATGCATTCGAACTTGACAGTGTGTTAATATTGTTATATGAAGTAATAAGGTGACTTTCACGGATGGGCAATGACGAATGAACAGCGAAAATGGGGGATTTCAACAGTTCTGGAGGTTTGCTCAGGTCAAACACGGATCCGCGGTTGCCATTCGCCGGCGGGGAAGAGTCAACACGGGAACGCGCGGCGCGATATGTCAGGCGGTACGAGTCGCGACTACAGCTGTTGACACTCGGGGTGCAGCTCCGCGGTAAACACTGAGGCTGAGAGGCCCCTCCCGAGCGGCTTTCGAAGGCTCTTGCTAAGTCGTGACGAAACACCCGAAACGAAAAAGCTCCGGCAGAGGGAGAACTGGGGACCGGCTGTCCGGTGTCGGTCTATCTATCTGGAAACGGGCCGAAAAGACGTAACCAGCGTCCTTCCCTCACTCTCAAGCCCCCGATAGTAAGCAGTTTAATCTATTCGAGAAAAACAACTCGACCTTCGCCAGCGGTAACAGACAAGATTTCCCTCAATAAATTCTACGAGGACTACAGTTTGCTTTTTCTAACAACAAAAAGAGCCGCAGGAAATGTATAAAACGGCTACGACATATTTTCTCTTAAGCTCCCTGGTGCGAGGATTTTGACAAATGAGGAGCTTACTTTCAAACAGGCACATATCCATTCCGACAAAATGTTCAGGAAGTGAAAAAAAACGATTTGCAGATTAGTGGAGATGTTTTTCCGCAGTTTCTCATCGGAGTAATGTGTGAGAAGGCACAGATAAAGATGCCTCAGAATATGAATCAATTTTCTCCAAAACACCAGGCTGTATATCCATTTTCACTTTGGAAATGTGCCATTTTGATCAAAACTCAAGGGTTTGTGCCTTTTGGAAACAAAAGAATCCATTCTCCATTCTGTAGGTTATATTGAAAACTTCACCTGACTCCATATTTCCATTCGTCATGCCTGCCATCTATCGAGTCTCGTGTAAATATTCAACGTCAAGAATCTTCTTGGATATGTGCCTTTTTGAAAACCCACGACTTATCGCCTGACGAAATTCGGAGGATGTGTGCCATTTCGATTGCAAGGCACTGAAAAAAATGTAGGGGACGGATTTGTTACCTATTGATGAAAACACATAACTTAGCCACGGAATTGTGGATGTGTTCTGTTTGTTCGTGATGTGTGTTCAACTCATATTCAGAGATAGAAAATTGAGAAGAAAGCGTTTTCTCCCAGATTTGGATATGTGCCTTTTTGAAAGTAAGCTCCTCAAATATTATTTAATTAAATTTAATCCAAATTTGTTTTTATCGAATTTTTTTTAAATGAAGATATTGCATTGGCTCCAGAAATGTTCAAACATTCTCTTCATTCGCATTTTGCGTTTTAGACAATTCTGAACAGTTTTCGTTTTATGTCTGTCTGTCTGTGAGGTCGTGTGTTCGCAGATCCCTACGAAAATTTCTTCCGATTTTGAGGGAATTTTCAAGAGGTTTTGCGGGATTTTCAGAGATTTTCATTAGGCTATAGATGGACCCCTATGATCAATGTGTGTGTGTGTCCAGTTTTTTTGCAATAAAATGTATAGTTGATAACAATTTTTTTGCACACGAAAAAGCTCAAATTCCAACTTAATTTCACATAAATGTAGTAATTTTGGAAAAAAATGGCTCATGATGCATGTTTCGCTATATATGTTTTAATCAATTTCTGAAATTGAACCAATTTAATGTTTTCAAAACTTGCTGTCCAACAAACATATCCTTTCGTTTAGAATGATTGATTTTTTCTCGAAAGAAAAGGAACGTTTTTATCCTAACTCTATCGAACGTTGTCGTTTGAAATCACATTATTTTTTTTTTTAAAAAAAGCGTTAAAATCCAGAAATCATTTCATAATGCTTCAAAGCGGACTGCGATGATGAAATTTTTCAAAAATTGGTGTTCTAACATTTTCTGAACCATTGTAATTACTTCATTTTCTCTGAAAATTCGTTAATAAAGCGATAATTTAGGATGAGTGTTTCGTGTTACAATCTTTTCAAGGTTGCGCAGAAATGTACACCTAGACATTTATATAATTCAGGTCTATAAAATAAGTGTTGATTTAAGCGATTTTTACAACATATTTCCAACTCTTTACGATCAGTTGCCAACATTGTCACCTGTTGACATTCCTTCGTCAACCTTCTTCACCCATCGTAAAGCGATAATCGACATTACGTATGCAAATGATCAATTTCATGGAAACCCAACTCATTTCCATTGGTCTTTTTCAATCGCACGCTATCTAACGACGATCATCTTGGAATTACCGGTGTTGTTTCTATTTTTTGTCGTCTATTTTTAGCGTGAGTCGCAACTAAGATAATTAAGTCATCTTCGACGTAAGTCATTACGGCATTGATTGGCTGTCTCCCAAGTTCAATTTGAAACATCGTGTGTTCTGTTGAGAGGTGACCGTACAAAACATCTTCAAGATATTGAACTTCCGTTTTCCTTATGATTACAGCTGTACCAACACTTGCCCTACATCCTTCGTTCCTCTTTTTCGTTTATTATTTTCAATTATGAGCGTTTGTTTACGACCAAGAAAACAATTTATCCCCCCTCCCCCTGTCGCAGGATTTGTTAACATTTCAAGATGTGTAGAATCCGAAAATCAAATTAAAAAACAAAACAAATACTTTCGTACGCCGTACAGTGGGATGATAACTGAATCGGGCAGGTCAGAAAGTGGAAAAATGGAGGTTTCTGTTTTTTTCTATGTTTTTCTATAAAATCATGTTTACATATTAATGCATATCTTAACTGATCAAGAGCAAGAAAATTTACTGAGGAAATTGAACGCCAGAACCCCTCTAAGGGGATTGAACATGAGAACATACTAGTTAACAATGTTGGTAACCGATTGTAAGAAGTAGGAAATGGGTAATTTCACTGGTCAGTGATGCCATCGAAAGCAACTGAACGCAGTTTTCTAAATTTTCAAAATTTCTGTCCTAAGAGGATGTACATGTTCCATGGATAAATATGTAAATGTCTACAGGACCCAGGAGAGAATATTGAAGTGCTGATTTCTCACTCCGTACTGCTGTCACTGACTAGAGGTACACAACTTCCATCATCACTACTCAGCAAAATATTTATTGGGGCTGTTATATCCACTTATACTACAAAAGAACATACCATCTACAATGGATATCCGTCTCAGGAAAACAAAATTCGATAAAATCAAGTAGCCTTATCAGCCCATTATTCCTGTGTCACAGGGTTTTTCTTCACTCCCTACAATGTTTTGAAAAGTAGCCCCCAACAGCTGCTTCTGTTTGTTGACATCCCTTATTCAAGATGGTCCCAACGCTGGTGGTTGGATTTTGCCTAGACCTTCCCAGTCAGTTCTACCGGGAAAACCATCCCTGGAGGCAGCAGTGTGGAGTTTTCAACTCCCACTCCCTACTCCAATAACATTCTGACTGTGGCAAGTGAAACTTGATCGCACTTGTTGACAATTACTGTATTTGTTGGAAGATCGTTGACAACATTTCGGTACAACTAGTTTCAATTGATTTGTGGCCTGTAAAGGCGGTGAAAGCTATAACCTCACTCCCTACAATTTCCAGCCAATAGCCCCATAAATTGTAGGGAGGGAGATCTGCTTGTAGCAAGCGAGATTTTGGTATAGAAACCTTACTATTTACTGTAGCTAAAATTAAGCTAATTTGTGCTGTTCCATTCACCTAAGTTGAAAGACTTGAGCGGCGATTCCCAGGGAGGTTGGAGCCTCAAGAGAGGAAAAAGTAGTAGTATATACCTCACTCCCCACAAAAGTGTTTTTCTTCAAAATGGCGTATCAGCAGTATGGTTCAAGATTGTGTGCTCACTTGGGTAATATGCCGAGAGAACCGCAGCAATTGATTAGAAACAAGAAAATTGATCAAGTTTCACTTTTTGCTTCCGAGTCTACCAAGGTAGCGGAAGCATTGTTTTCACTTTCGGAATGTGAAAATTTTTTTGTCTCCAAAATCAAAAATTCCACTCGCATTTTGCGTTTTAGACCTTTCTGAACAATTTTGGTTCCGTGTCTGTCTGTGTGTCTGTCTGTCTGTCAGCAAATCCTTGTTACGGGCAAAACTACACGAAGTTATAGTCCGATATTGATGAAATTTTCAGGGATTGTTCGGTTTGATGCGTAGATGGTCCCCTATGAGTTTCATGACCCCCGGATGAATAGCAGTCGCTGCTGACGTGAAATCCTTGCCACAAGCATAACTCCGGGAGTTCTTGACCGAAGTAACCAAGTTGGGTACTTTGCAACGACGCTGCAGTCAACCCAACATTATTTGATCCGTCATTGAACGATGCTTATATTTTACTTTTAGAAATGTCATAATAATTATTTATCACTTCAGTCATCTATCCATTCAGCGTCAATGTCAATTTTTATTATTAGGTATATTTCATAGTTTGTTCAATAGTTGAACATGCCTACCTTTATTTTCTCAAGTTATGCTCCTGCATAACAATAAATTTACCTAATTCAATATTTACTTCGCCTAATTGAACGAAGTTCTTTAGTCAATAATAATTTTCAATGATCTATACAGTCATGTTATGGATACGAGGAAGCTATGTCCCACACCCACTTGGCAGACGTTTTTTTCTTTTTTTTCACGAATGTCGATCCCGATTGGAAACCAACGGATTTATATTGAAATAACAAGCAGTAAAAATACTGCCTCTATTCTAATAAATTTTTTACGATTCAAAAATACGCGATTGGCCGAATAAGAAAATCGTTTACGTCCCGATCGGATCGTGCGGGTAAATTCCTTTCCACCAAGTCTTATTGATTAAATAGAACAGATTTGATTGAAACTCGTTTACCATCTTTAGTACAAGGTTCCTTTAGGGTTCTGACTTTCTAGGTGAAAAATCAAACGTTTTCATTTCAAGAATCCATTATGTGGCGTGTGTCTTGAAGGGTTATTCATAATGTTGTTGGTTAGTGGAGGAATGAGACGGTCGGCGTTTTCAACTTGATTTTTGATTTATTATTTTCAATAATGAGCACTTGTAGCCGACCAAGACAATTTCAACCCCAACTCAAAAGTTGTTGGTTTTTGATTCAAAATAAGTAAATTTCAACAATCCAAATTTTAAAAAAATCCATCTGCCCACTAATTTAAGTTTTTCTCCCGAATTTTCGGACCGAAGTTTACGAAATTTGGATAAAAAATCTTAAATTGATGTGGGATGAACCATTATTGTCGGCATCTTGGTCAATCAACCTTAACGGATTGTATTAAAGGATTAATCTCTACCAAAAACGGAATCTCAAACATTTTCGAAGTAAGAGGTCCTTTTTTGTTGGATTAAGATAGAAAGTAGTTCCCTGATTCGAATGAGACCACTCGCGTTCGCTAACCATTTGAAAAACCTCATCTTCCGGGAATGAAAATCGGTCGTCTACGGTGAGGTAGATGGTCGAGCAGGAGACCGGTCAACGAGAGGATCGGGCTGGCGACCGCTCAAGTATTTTCATCTTGAACGCAATTACAAGGTATGGAGGCGGTCGTCTAGTTTAGATAACGTACCACAGACTACGCTAGGATAAGCGACTCAAGTAGAAGCGATATCTAACAGAAATAACGAACCATTATTTCTAACTAATCAACTAATTATAAACTATTATTGATTACCTAATTATTTATTACCTATTAAATTCACTTTTTCGGTCTCATCAGGGTCTAAATCATCATATTATAGAGTATCACAGAAGCAGTAGCTGAGTTCAACTTAATGTAGTTGAACGAATGATTATGGTACTTAAAACATTTTGTTGTGCTGATAGTTTTTTTCCCTGTTATTAGTTGGTATTAATTTTAATCGTAATATAGTCACTTGATATTTTATTCTAATCGCCGTTCAATAATAGCGTCTCTTTCAAAGAGTCCGTTTTGAATCTTATCGTAGTGTTGCTACTAGCATTTTATAGAATTCATTCTGTGCATCAGATAATCCTTTTTTCATACAAATAATCAATGAGCATATAGAAATAACGTTGTATGATAAGTAAATCATTAACTAATTGATTTGTCCGTAAATTAGCCCCTTTACTTTCATTATCAGGTTACGTATATTCAAAAAGTCAAAAATAGAAAAATGGAGGTTTTGGTTTTCCTGTGTACCTAAGTATATCTTGACCCATCCAGATAATTTACCGAGGAAAATCAACTTCGGACCCCCAGGGAGGGGATTCAACTTGAGAATCACGAATCTCGAACAGCGAAATCGAAATCCTAATCGAATTCACCATGAGTAATGAAGAATTGTGTTCCCCCAAATACCAACTTTGAAGAAATGAAAAATATGGTAGTGACAGATGAAGGCATGTAGAAAACTTTCCAGTACTTTTTTGAAAAAAAAAAAAAAAAAAAAATTAGACTAGTATTCCTTGTAGTTGCAGACAACATGGTAATTTTCTTAAGTGATTAAGGTTTTTCCATCACCGTTTGTGTGCTGCGTTTTCCAGGGAATCTATCAGAATGTCCAACCACATTCTTCGCCCACATTTCTCACAGAATTCACTTTGAGTAATGAAGAATTGTGTTCTCCTAAATACCAACTTTGGAGGAATGAAAATTATAGAAGTGACAGAGTAAGACATTGTAGGCAATTTTCCAGTACTTTTTTGTTTTTTTTGGACTTAAGTAATCTAGTAGTTGCTCAAAACATGGTTAATTTTCTTACAAGATTAAAATTGTTTAATAAGCGTTAATGGGTTGTGTTTCCCAGGAATCTATCAGAATGACAAACCACACTCTTTTTCTCCCTTTGCGACCATCCTTGATCGTAATCATTCAAATTTCGCTCGCTAGTTTTTGCGGGTTTTTGTGAAATGGAGAAAATTGTAATTACTACAGGACGAAAAATAACTTTTTTCCCTCTCTTGAAACAGCAGGAAGAAAGTCAACCTATCTTTTACTGTAGAAGGCATTTTTATTTGAACATTAAAAAAGATTCCATGCGGACAGCCTGATTGTATGAGCGAATTTTCCAACGTTATTCCATTATATTATTTTTAAATTGAATTGAAATTTGAGCACTTTATAAGGCAAAAAATTTCAATTGCCAATTTGATTACTGAAGCACTTGTTCAAAATAAGAGATTTTTACCAATTTTTTAGGAAGTTTTGGTGAAATTTATGAGTGCTCTTCGACAAACGTTTGGGCTTCAATTTGTTAGTCACCTAATTCCACGCGGATCAACTTTTTTGTGTAATATTCTGTGAAAAAAATATAATTTAACAATTTTTAGTCGTTTTTTGTCATTTCTTGTAATTTTTTAAAACGTTTCTTGAAATACGTCAAAAACTCTTTATATGCCATTCCAGGGTCATCCAAATCGATCTTCAAGTTTTTAATGTCAGAAGTGTCTCTTCGCCGATATTGATGTTTACAAAATAAATTAGCTTGTAAATGTGCTCCTTTGCTCTTGTCTGACAAATGTAAGTATCTAGGCGTTATATTTTATTGTCATTTGAAAATTAATCTAATATATAAAATTTCCTTGTCGCAATGTTAGTTATCGTATTCCTCCGAAACGGCTTTACCGATTTTTGCCAAATTTTATATTCAGTAGGTCTGAGAATCGGCTACTATCTATTTTTCATACCCCTGAGTGATAAGGGTTGTTCACCCTTAACATTTTTTTAATTGTTGTTTTTATTTTTTCATAATGTGGCATTAAAAAATACATAGACCCCTAAATTTGTACTTTTTTATCACCAACCCCTATGTGTTCATAGACATTTTAGTAATTAAACCATTATCATCCCGCTCGATAACTTATGTGGTGGCCTAGCAAATCCAGTGAGTTCAAAAACTCTGTGGGAAAAATGACAGCTTCGCTGGCATCGCAAACTGTATCAATAGATTTGTATGATATCAAGTTCCCTGGCAACAACTGTTGTATCTTCAAATTTAAATTGTCAACGTCTGTATTTTATGCTGCTAAAATAGCTCTTTCTGCAAGCCACTCATGATTTATGTAGTGTGTGTGTGTACATGGGGAAATATTTGTTCAACTTTAAGTAACTTACACACTCATAGCAGTAAGTTACTTTTTGTCTGCACTAGAATTTATCTAGAAACTAGAAGTAATTTATAAGGCAAAACAACGTTTGCCGGGTCAGCTAGTTATCATATAAAGTTGTTAGATAATAAATTAAGAAAGTTTTTTTTTTTTTGTGAAGCTTGAAATTTTTTGTCCATGCTGCAGGTGAGAACCATATACTTTCGTCTGGTTTATTCATTATTGAAATATGGTATTTTAGTGTGGGAAAGTGCCTGTAAATCTTTAATAGGTCTTTCGCAAGTTGCGCATAGTATTATCCTTAATATTGTACTCAGGAACAATGCTAGATATTCAACTGTTCTGCTCCACAATGAGTTTAATGAGTTGAATGTTCGGCAAGTATTTTTGTTACAAGCGACAGTGTAGGGCATATTCATATTCATGAATACAAATACGAATATATTCACAGAATACATTATGTGTGAATATGAATACGAATACATTCGTATTTACACGAGTGAATACGAATACAAGTTTTTCATGCAGAAGTGCATTTTGGACATCATGTTCATGGAACATTTTTGTTCAGCGTCTAATTTCCAGTTAGATGGGAATTTTTTTTCGGTCAAAACGTATCCAAATTCACAGAGGTGAATACGAATACGTTTGTATTTACACTCGATTCTGCGAATACGAACGTATTTATATTCATACGTGTAAATACGAATGTATTCGTATTCATACGTGTAAATACGAATGTATTCGTATCTATATTCACACATAATGTATTCTGTAAATATATTCATATTTGTATTCATGAATATAAATATGCCCTACACTGCACGCTGATCATAGAAGCCGTATCCCTTACTGACGTATTGCAATGCCTACGAATATTCAGTTCCCAAAACTTAATACTGAGCGTGAAGAGAGTAATTCTTATCACAAGGTATTGCGCTTCATCTATGCCTGCAAAATTAACCCTGATGATTTCGGTGATTTGGGGAGATTTCAGAGGGAGAGTTTGATTAAAATGAAAGAATTTATTAAATAAATGTATTTAAATAATTAAAATAGCTTTTGTCTAGGTGATCGGTGATATTTAGCAATTTTTTTCTCTAGGAAAAGCTCCACCAGCCGCCAAAAGTTCGTAAGAACTTAGTAGGTTCGTGGACAGAAGAAAGAATTCTTAAATTATTACTGTAATTTCTGTGATTTTTTTTCGTTCTGTCAATAAATAGTGTATTATACACTATTCTAATGTCATTACAGACTTATGACCTGCTGGATTGTTGTCTTTCCACTGTGTAACGGTGCTTTCAGAAGGAGTACATACAAGATCAAGTACGGATAATCGGACAGAAGGGGATATACGTTCTGAGTACGAACCTGGATCGTGGGCGCCGAAATGGAATGTACATCGTCACTCTGGAGCTCGACGCGAGTCCTAAAGGCTCCCGAAGTGAAATCCTCGTAACAGACTTGGTTAGTAGGTCATTCGGAGCTCAGTGGATGGTCCGCTACCAGCCAACTAAAGCTTTGTCAAAGGGAAACTGCTAAAAACCTACTTGGCGGTGACGTGATTACGTAAGCTCAACTAACAACTAGTACAAGGGGAAGCATCTATGGGGTTCAGTGCAGTTCGACCACGCGAGCTAAAAACCGCACTCACTTGACGGAAGAGTAGGAGAAGAATATCTTGGGGAGCCGGGAGCCGGGTCTAGAAAAGTAAAACCTCATCAATCCTTCAAGAAATTTTCATATGATAGCACTGGCCAACAAAAAATGTTTGATTCCGAGGAGATGAGGGTTGGTCTTGCTGTTTTTCAGTGTGCTGAATCCACATCTAAAAGCCGTTTTTCAGATATCCATCCGGTCTAGTTTCAAAGATACAGCTCTTATACCTACATTCCAACTGTTTCGTTATTAAAAATAGCTTTCCAAAAATGCCAAAATAATTCTTCACTTCCAACCACCTCATCATAAAACATCTATGTTTTCTTAGGTGCAGAATCCGAATTTGAAACCCAATTTTAGCTATATACTTCCATTCCAGAGGAAACAGCGGTAAAGTCAACAAAATACACAGAAAATAAATTAAGCAAAAAACCTTTTTAAGAAAGCTTTTATTTAAATGCCCTAAAAAGAAGGAAATGCATTTTTACTTAGACATTTTAACTGTCTACTTACAGTTCCTAGGTAGCCATTTCACTGATCAACTTAACCCGATGAGTTTATGTTTTTATTTCAGTTTAATTAGGTAAATACTTACAGATACCTATTTAGCACCTACTTACGCAAACGTCGCGACAAGCTTTTATGATTCTATGAATTGTGTACATCTGTGTATGAATTGTTTCCTTCTTTTTAGGGCATTTAAATGGAAGCTTTCTTAAAAAGGTTTTTTGTTTAATTTAGTTATTACTTTTTAGTCATCGCTAGCTAGGTTACAAATTTTAACTGTCTACATATAGCCTATATTTATGGTCTCTACACCAAATTTCAGGGGGATTCCGAAAAGAGCTTGTTCTTTTTTAACATGCATTTTTTCTTAACTTTAACTTCCTCTCAACAAGCCCTTTCATTTGAAACTAATATTCAACAAGCCCTTTCATGTGATACCCATATTGTAAAAATGCATTAAAAATTACTGTTCCGCCATCTTGGATCGTCCGCCATATTGAATTTATAATGACGTCACACAACTAAACGTGTATTGTCATCCAATCTAAACGTGCATACAAAATGTCAGCTTAATCGGTTGAGAGTATCTGCTTTAAAATCGGGTCGCAAGATTCCACTCCAAACATCCTTACATACCTACATACATACATACTTTGCAAGTTGAATAAAAGCTTTTAAAAACCCAAAAACACCGTTCTATAAATTTTTAACCACAGCTTTTGAAGATAAAAAACGGCATGTAGACAAAATCTGATTTAACATAGAAAATCGCGTAAGAATCGCTCTCACTCTTTAGTCAAATCTCAAAAAAAATTTCGATTGTATCAGTTTCAATTGATACGTTCAATTTGTTCATCTGGGTGAGGAACAGAAACGTTGGTTATTGGTTGAAATTTTAGATTAAATGAAATTAATTTTAATTGATCTATATATTTGATGAATTTGTTGGTACTAACTACTTAGTTACTCAGAAGGTCCTTAGGTAGGAAAACAATCTGCAGTTATGACAATGGGACGTCAAACTTTGAAAGCACGGTTACAAACATTTGTAAACGCAGTTTTTGGAAAAAACAGCAGAAGACAGACAAAATTCGATTCTAAGATCGGATTCAGCATGGAAAATCCTGTAAGTGCTCTTTTTCATTCGCCAAATCTCAATAAAGTGTCGGGTGTATCTGCCTCATCTGACAAGCTCAAATCGTTCGCTTGGACGAGGAACACAAACGTTGGTGATTGGTTTGAAATTCGGATTTAAAGAAATTAATTAGAAGATATTAGAAATACACGTTCAGCATAATATTGATCAATACAATTGATGCATATGTTGGTACTAACTAGTAGAAGGTAACTAACGATTTGCATTTACATATTGAATGACGACGGGAAGGAACTTCGATTCTGCGTATATTTCCAGTCTGGTGGACTCAACTCACGAACAAGCGACATTTTTTTGAGATTTGACAAATGAAAGACGATCTTACGGGATCGTCCATCCAGAATCCGAATTTCGGAATTACAATTTTTTATCTGCCGTCGTTTGGTCAAAAACTTCATTTGGACAGTGTTTTTTTGGTTTTTTGTGTGAACTTATTCAATTAACCACTGTTTCAAATGGAATGGAAAAAGATATCGGATTTAAAATTCATGTTCTGCACCATATAAAAGACGAGCGGTTGAGAGTAAAAATGAATTGGCATTTTTGAAGTGCCATTTCTAACTACTCACATATTGCTAGAAAATAGATAGGTATGGGTTATACCTCAAAAACTAGACCTGATAGGAAAAACGGGTCAGCACTCTGAAGAGCAGCAACACCGAAACTCATCTCCTCGGCACGAAACAACACCTTTTTTTGTTCGTCAGCTGTAAGTTTTTGAAGCAAGACGCAAAATGCATGTGAAGCAAAATAACAGAACAATACTGTGCTAATAAGAAGAACCTACCAAAATGGAGAAAGTTCCACATTTGAAGACGACAACACTGAAACGAATAAGTTAGGTACGTGGTGTAAGTTCGGACGATTCAACAATTATATTTGTGGAAAAATGTATATTGAAAAGAGTGATGGACCGGTAGATTGATAAGGTATAGAGAAGCAATTATCGTATTTCATGAGCGATCGCAATCTAATTGGAAAACGTCGAATAGATTGGAAGGGTCAAGGGCGGTAAAATCGATCAAATCGGTAACAGAATGCTGCCAATTCTAACAGCGGGGTTTATTATTTTTTGAATAATGTGTTGTAATGAATATTATTTTGGTTTATTCTGAAATTCAATAATAAACCATTGTAATCGCTCATGGAAAAAAAAGTACTGGTAACCACCCCGATGGGGGTCATGGTTTACGTTTCAACCTACCCCCGGAACGGAGGTAGGTAGGAAAAAGGGTAGCCCGTCGTCGGATATATAAACGCCGACGGGCGACCGATCCTTTCTCGACCCTCTTTCTACTTTAGCATACTCCAAAATGGACGAATTCGTGACGGGGCCTTTTTGCAAGGCGGTACCAGCTTCTGAATTAAGATTTATAGAATCTGAAATAAAAATTTTGTCATCTCAGTATATTCCGCCGTACGCCCACTTTCTATATTCAAAAAATCCTCAGAAACGGCAGTGGGAGCATTAAAAGGAAACTTCCTGAAATACGTTGTTGGGGCGATCATCCTCCAGTAAAACTATCCATCTACGGGTCCGACGATTTTGGGGCGCTGGAAAAACTTTTAAAAAACGACGAAAATTGATCGGGAATTTACACAACATAGCATTCTAACGTAACTGTGAGGAGCGCTTGAACTATAATCAAATTGGCCATCAACCCTTTGGCCTACCCCTCCCTTTTTGTTCCATCCACCAGAACAATCAATATTTTGGCCATCAAAAAAAGATGGAAATAAAAAGTACAACGAAATTAAACTAATACCCCTCCATTCACTTCCTTTCATAATTAAATTAGAAAGATTTGAAAAAAGGTTCAAAACAAGACCAAAGGACCACACATATGCACACTAAGAGCTTGCTAAAGAACTTGAGGCCTCACACCCAAGATGGTGCACTGGAAATGCATCACAATAAGTAATTGGAAAATGCAGTAATTCCTGTAATTCTTTATGGGGCATTGGAGGAAAGTGCAGCCGAATAACCTGTGGGAAGCTAGTGAAAATACAGAGATTGGCCTATCAGGAGTGCGCTGTCAGCAGGGATGAGTACTCTCCTCAACCTACAGCCCTGCAGCTGATAGTACAGCCCTCGGCTGCACTGAAAGCACAAGATTACAAGAAATCGATGACTGGAAGGAAATAGACTTCACAGGACATGCAAGTATCGTACGGGATATTGGAATATGCATTCATGAGAAGTGACCAAACTGTCCGGTTTATGATTTCGATAAGCACTTCATGTAAGAATTACTATGAGGGACGAATGGATTAGTCAGATTATGTAGTCTGGGGTTATACTTGTTCTATCACATAGACCACGATTTCGACGCAGTGGAGGGGAAGTAGGACCTTTCCCAAGGAACCTAGACAACAATAATATTTTTACTATTATTTTCCAAATCTTGTGAGGTGATGAAATGGAATAATTGCCCCTTCCAACGAGCTGGATGCATTGATTAAGCTCCGCCACGCTCAGAAGATGACCCAGACGCTAGCAAGCGTCCGATTCATCTTCCAAGGTGACAGATTCTAAAATCGGGAAGGGGCCAAGTAACCATATCCATCACAATCTAAACCAAACGAAAGACCATGAACAATCTGCAGGGGACCAATTGGCAATAAAAGTAGGAGTGCAGTAGACAGTGGGGGTAGAATTGACACTGTCAAATTATCCCCTAACTAATGAGTCAAAACTGCTCCCCGGGTAGCCATCGAATTAAAACCTAAGCCAACCTCCGATAGTGATTCGCTGGAAGAATCCTAGAGACTTGCAAGGAGACATAAACTGGAAATTGACAGTTGAAAAAATGCTGAATCCATTAGATTATCGACAAACATCAAAACGAAAATAAGCATACTTTTGAAGGGTCCAACCATACTCATTGCCCTGAGCTGACTGGATGGTTCTGGACCATCTCAATCTTCATTAGGAATAGTTCCTCTTCTTGTACAAAACTACAGAATTTCTGTGGAAAACAGTCATTGCTGACTGTGGCCCCAATTCCCTTAACCTACACTTCGTTTTTTTTTGAAGTTTTGAGGCGGGAACCTATGACATTTTCGATAATTTCGATTTTCGACAATTCAATTTCCATATCACCAGTTCTTCAGGCAAGTGGCGATTTCCCATTGACCGGGGAACCGCGGAAGATTTATCACGATTTATTTCTACTTATCGCCAGTGACGGAGCGTAATCTGCTTGAAAAAAAAAAACAAGCTAATTGCTCAAATGAGTAGACAGAACCTTGTAGTCAAGGACTTGGAGCCTGAAGTCGTGTATGATAGGTGGCTGTTTGTAATAAGAATGAACGTTCTTTTTCAACCATACTTAATAGACCATAGACCTAATAGACCAACCATACTTAACCATAATTATTAGACTTTCTCCAATGGTTGACAAAATTTTTCAGGGAAGTGCCAGATGCGAGAAAAAGAAGTCAACGCGGTCCGCATGAAAACAAAACAAAACGCTGCAAATTCTTTCACTGGCGTTTATTATTCAATTGGCTTGCGTTCGTGATTTGAATTTCTACTAAGCTTTAGAGTGTGCGTGTTTCACAGCTGATAGAGCGATTATTGAATTTCAGGAGATATGCATAGAACACGTAAATCTGTTCTCAACCAAAATACCTATTTCGATTGATCAGTTGATCATATTTGTGTGCCTCCTGAAACACGCACACTCCAAAGCTCTACTCTGGTTACATCCACAAAATAAACAATCGCACGAGTGTATTCTCGAGTGGTTAAGGCAATAACAGATCCCACGAAGTGTTACTGTCAGATATTTTGGGCTTCATTTGGACCAGAAATTAACACGGAAGCTTCACGTCAAGAACTTAGTGAGCGAAGTATGCCACAGAATCGACCAATTGAAGTTTTCGCTAGATCATTGCAGCTCGAAGTTAACCCTGGAAACCAAGAGATTGCTATACACATTGCTGATTAATCAATCTGACATTATTCGCCTGGACTATGACATCCTTAACCAAATTCAAACTACACACAATAGAGACCTGCGACTCTTCAAAGGAACTCCATGGTATGTTAGGAATACCACACTCCCCAATGACCTTAACGTAACATTCGTACACGAAGTTCTTCACTTTGTCAGGTTTCACGGTTCGTTGCAAGGTCATCCCAATAACCTCCTTGCGGAAATGTTGGATAGTACACCTCCACCTCCGCCCCAAGGTATGCTCAAGCGCAAACGTCCTTCAGAATTTCTCAACGCATAATATATATAAATAAACTTAATGTACTTATTCACAATGAAAAGCTAACTAAGTATTCTAGAGTAGATATATTAATGTTAATTGACTAGTTGATATTGTATCATGATTAAGTCAGGTCAGCTAATGAACTGTTCGTGCATCAAGTCACAAGTTAATTAGGATTATTTTCCCTACTTTATAATACTTAGTTATTCATAATTGTGATTACTCTAAACAATAAAATTGGTTTTTTGGTTTTGTTAAATTTGTTTTTCTATAAATAAAGTAGAACAAAGAAAGAAAATATATGTTTTTGATATTTCGAATAATTTCTTGATTACAAGTTGAAGAAGAGAGAAATGAGAAAATAATTTGGAACTTGATGGAGGGATGGGATGAGTTGTTGATAGGCTTCCGTAACTGTTATTTTCAATCATTAATATTGAGGCCAGAAGGTTGATTCGCTTTTAGAATCAAGACATGACAGCTGTCTGTCATTGGATCCTTGCGGCATCTTTTTGAGAGCTTCCACCCGAAAACATAGATCAAATCATGCATCGTGGGATTGTGGGTGACTGAACCTCGGTGGTTGTTGACCCACAGATTCAGTTGGGATGCTTTGCCAATATGAACAGCTTTTTGATCGCTGGTGGCATATTAACTGGTGAATACCACCACATTCTGCTGAGTTAACACCTTTTTAGGAATGTGGCGTGTTAATCGGTGTGAATTCAAAACTTTCAATCACGAGGTTGTAGAGTTGACATATGAGTCGGCCGCAGGGATGTAACCCTAATTGTTAAAACTATGTTAGAGGATGGCGATGCGATACAAATGTTCTAATGTTTTTACCTTGACGGTACGCTATTAGTGGTGTGTCTTGAAAAATGTCTCTTATTTGCATGTCAGATGTTAGCATGGTTTTAGCTCAAGGAGTAAACTATTCAACTATTGAGCTCCAAAGAAAAACATGGTTACTAGCGGCACTCGGTCTTTGCCTCGGGTGTTGCTGCATACCGTACATGGGCTTGCACTAAGCGGTATTTCACAAATTTCTCAGATAGCCCGTTTCTACCAGCTTGTTTTGTAAATCCAAAAGATAAGATTCCATGCAACAATGCAACACATTCATACCGACGGTTCTATTCACAACCCTCGGCGGCAGAAACGTGTAAAAAACTCTCAGGCTGCTCCTATAAAAACGGGACGCCCAGAACCTGCAGATGATAATTAGTGCAGGGTTGGGGAATAGATTTAAAATTCAACGATTCATAATCGTAGCGTAAGCGGAGTAATTCGTGACGTCGGGGCCATTGTTTGCGACTTGACGTTCGCACGCAAGTAAAATTAGTGAGGTGGTCGACAACAAACATTCGCATATCTGTCGTTCGATACGTAATACGATGTTTGATTTTAATCCATACGGGAAGGATTCCTTAGACCGAATTAATCAATCAGCTAAAAAACAGCTTCGAGCAAACATTCATTTTGGCAGTTAAACCTTCATTGGAGCACGGCTATCATCATTGGCTCTTCCGAATAAGAGTGACTCGACCATATAATGGAAATCATAGACATAGAACATCTTTGTCCAAGATAGATGGTAATCTCTACAGAAAATTTCGTACACGCCCCCAGGTAAATCTTGATGACCAGTTTACAGTGCATCAACCTACAGGAAAAGTTTATCAGAGGACATCAACTCAGATTCCCACATCCTGATAGCGGTTCAGATTTGCAGCATGGTTTTGCCAATTGCCGTAATTTGACCCCTGACAATTGAAAATTCTGGCCTCCGTTCTACTTCACATTTGAATTCTACGACCCAAAAACCCTAAATTTACCAAATTACATCGGAATATTCCAAAGAAAAGAGATTGTTCGCCGTTTTTTCCGTCGTTTCAGACCTCTGTCCAACGACGATAAAATTTGTTACTCGCAGACATGGAAGTTTAGAGTCCTGTAGAATGTTTTTTTCGCCTTAGAGAGCGTCGATTAATTGAATTTCAGGAGGTATTTATTTTTGAGCACGTAAATCTGTTCTCAACCAAAATACCCCGTTTGGATTGGTCAGATGATCATATTTGTGTTCCTTAAATTCAATAATCATTTGTTTATCACTTTGAAACACGCACCCCCCAAAGCTTATAGAAATCAGTTCATTGCCAAAGATTTGAATAATAGGAACGCCCCAAAAATGACAAATTTTGGAGTTTTTTTTTTCCTATTTTTTTTCGTCGGGAAGAACCATTGATAATGATTGTACCACAATAACAAAAAAAGCCTCTTGAAATGTTTGAACCAGTAAAAGCGAAAATTTCTTAAACATCCTGCAGATGTCAATTACGGGAATTGGACGGTTATCATCTTCTTGAAATTTAAGCTATTAGCTACACCAAGGCTACAAAAACGATATTTTCCAACTCAGACAAAAAGAAAAAGAAGAAGCTTGAGCAACACAAAATGCATAGTATTGATAATATCCTAATTGAAATCTCACGAACAACACTTAAACTCTATTTATATCTACGTCCCTACTGGATTGACGACAATCCTGATAAAATCGGTGGTATATTGCATCACTGGATTATAGGTCACAGTTCTGATAACTGGCCGAACCAAGAGAAAAACCACGGGTTCTATTTTCGGAATGGATAAAACGTTCAGGGTTCAAACAATACGAAAAGTGGAACCTCCAATTTATCTTTATCAGGCTGAAACGAAGGACAGAAAGTTCTGGCAATCTGAATAATGTTTGTGGCATCCTTGAGAGCAATCTTGCAACAGGTCAGATAACTCGTACAAGAAGGCGAGTGCTTTCACCTTGTCGTGTTTACCAAGTATTTCCGACACAGTGAAAACTCTAAACAACTTGACTTAACGATTTAAATATTGGTTTATTATTCAATAATAAACCATTGTAATCGCTCATGAAAAAAAAAAAAAATTATAAACGCTAACCCCCCTGAAAATTTCATGGTTTACGTTTCAAAGGGTGTAGAATCCGAATCTGCAATAAAAAATTTTCCGTCCATCCGCCGTACGCCGTACGCACGATTTCTCCCAAACGGCTGGAGCAAAATATCTGACATTTTCAGGAAAAATCAATATTGGTGAACGACAACGCTGCAATTCTTTAGCCAGCACTCTCACTTAATTTAAAGTGCCCTTTAAGGGTTGTAGAAGTTTTGTAAAATCCCTAAAAACCTCAAAAAAGTCGAAGTGGCCTAAATTTTGACTCTTTTTGAATAACTTTCCATGAGGAATCGAATGAGCTCTTCCCCAGGTTCGCAGCACAAACCATTCCCGAAACATAGATTTATGGTGCCTGCATTTGCGTTATTTTGGTGCCTGTATTTTGCGTTTTTGTTTTAATTGCAGTAACCTAGTGATGTAGTGAACGTGGATACTGGAGTGAAGTCCTAAAAGTGTTTATAGCCGATACACGGGTGAAGATTGCCAACTTCCTACTCGTTCCAGTCAAAATTATGAAAATTAAAAGAAAAAATCTAGAATCTTATCTTTTGGATTTACACTAACGCTGCAAATTCTTTCACTGGGGTTTATTATTCAATTGGCTTGCGTTCATGATTTGAATTTCTACTAAGCTTTGGAGTGTGCGTGTTTCACAGGTGATAGAGCGATTATTGAATTTCAGGAGATATGCATAGAGCACGTAAATCGGTTCTCAACCAAAATTATTTGGAATCAGTTGATCATATTTGTGTGCCTCCTGAAATTCAATAGTCGCTCTATCCCTGTGAAACACACTCCAAAGCTTAGTAGAAATTTAAATCATAAACGCAGGCCAATTGAATAATAAACCCAGTGAAAGAATTTGCAGCGTTTTTTTTTTGATCAATGATCGTGTCGGAAGATTTCGTAGATCGATCTAGAATTGGTTGTCAGTCATCAAAATTATAATTTTCGGGACAACTTTAACGAAAATTGTGATCCGAATCATTAATTGAGCATCCATTCTCCCATGTTATTGTCTGCAGACTTGAAAAAAGTTTAAAACCATCACCATCTGCTAAAGAATCAAAGCATCTGACGCTATATCAGTCGGCATTTCAAATACGTACCGGAAATAATTGATGCTTTCACTATGAAACAAGATTATTGTTTAGGCGATGTTTTTCTGGCTTGATTAATCAGTATTCAATAAAACGAGTTCAATTAGTTAAGTTTGTATTTTTTCCATTCATTTTTCTTTTAAAAAAAAACGCTGCAAATTCTTTCACTTTTATTATTCAATTGGCTTGCGTTCATGATTTGAATTTCTACTAAGCTCGGATAGAGCGATTATTGATTTTCAGGAGACATGCATAGAACACGTAAATCTGTTCTCAACCAAAATACCTATTTGTGTGCCTCCTGATATTCAATAATCGCTCTATCACTTGTGAAACACGCACACTCCAAAGCTTAGTGGAAATTCAAATCATGAACGCAAGCGAATTGAATAATAAACCCCAGAGAAAGAATTTTCAACGTTTTTTTATAGTTATCAGAATGCTTCAACCCGTGTATCGGCTACAAAGCCTTTTAGTAGTTCACTCCAGTATCCACATCACTACATCACTACGTCACTAGGTTACTGTTATCGAAACAAAAACAATTATAAACCAAAACCCTAGTGAAAGAATTTGCAGCGTTTAATGCATATCAGACAAAACTTTGACAACCCTTAAAGGGCACTTTAAATTGAGTGAGAGAGCTGGCTCAAGACTTGGGGCGTCGTCGGACCAACATGGATTTTTCCTGAAAATTTCAGCTATTTTTCTTCAGCCGTTTGGGAGAAATCGGGCGTACGGCGTACGGCGGACGGACGGAAAAATATTATTGCAGATTCGGATTCTACACCCTTTGAAACGTTAACCATGAAATTTTCAGGGGGCGTTAATTTTTTTTTTTTTTTTTTTTTTTTTTTTTTCAAGAGCGATTACAATGGATTATTATTGAATAATAAACCAAACGAGTTCTCCATGGAATGAGATGTCCTTCACTTAGTAGTGCAGGAGGGTCCATCAAGGTGAATGAGCTTGGGGAAGTCCTTAGAGCGTATGTGAACAACAACAACAAAAAAACACCACTTACTCATAGTCATGGAATCAAGTGAGCTATTAAGCAGAGCGGCGGTGATCATCAAAGAGTGAGTTAGTGACGTTAAAGCCGCACTGTGCGGCGGCTCAACAAAATATAATTCTACGCTAGACTATTCCAGATCATTCCTTCATTTTGCCTGTATAAAGCTGAAGAACTCAATTTTTTTCCAATATCGGATGGGAGGAATCTTTGGTCACTGAGACCACTGTGGTCTATTGTGACACTTTCCCAGTTTCACTTCAGAATCTTTTTAATGGCCTCTTCATTCACAAAGTGAAGGAGGTTTTCAGGTGTTTCCTTGGCAATATCGGCGGGTGTTAGGCACCCTTTCCGAAATGCCGGAATCTTATCGATGCAACAGCAGGACAGTCGCAGAGTACGTGTTCAGCTGTATCCGCTCCTTCGCAACAGGGCCATTCTATTGTCCTGGCCTTACCTATTTTGTTATGGTGGTACCTTTGAGAACAGTGGCCAATGAGGAGTCCCACAAGTTGCGAAGGTCTGTACCCCTCAGCGACAATAGAGAGTGTCGTCTCTTTGAGATTGTAAGAAACCGTTTGGCTTGTCTCTGCTTAGGAGCATCTTGCCAATAAGTTGTTGAGTCTTGTCCTCAAATGGTTAATTTTCACAGATAGCAAAAGCCTTATAATGACATTGAAATCTCCCAATCTTAGACGCGCAGACAATCCGTTGGTTGTTGAAATTATGAAGCTCGTTCACCAGTGTTGCAGCAACAATTCAACTATTGATTTTGTGTGGATCAAAGCTCACGTCGGTATAGTTGCAAATGAGAAAGTTGATGATCTTGCAAAACGTGGGGCAATACACGGAGAAACAATCAGCATTGCTATCCCTTACACAGACACGTATCCCTTGATAAAACGATTCTGGATAAAGAAATGGAAAGAAAAATATAAAACATCAACCAAGGGATTGTACTACTTGGCCTTGCAACCCGAAGTACCTTCAACACCGTGGTTCACTGGAAAAAATGTTACCAAGTCATGTTGCAGAACAATCGTAAGAATAAGAAGTCACCATGGTCTATGTAACAGAATACCTAAGTCGCATCAATCCTCATCAATCGTGTGTATGCCGTTATTGTGAATCATCAGTGGGATCAATCGAGCATCTTCTCATGGAATGTCCATCCTTTAACTGTGAAAGAGGTCAAATGTTCAATAAACTACATCCAATAACAACTCCTTTCGCGAAATGATATACGCATATTTAAGTGTATTTATGATTATACAGTACAGTGTAATTTTTGTGTGAATCAAATAGAACCCATTTAAATTTCAAGAAGTGAAAAATGTTGAATTATAAAGAACTTTTGAAATATAATTTGTTGATATAGAATAATTTGTAGCATATTGTATAGTAACTTGTGGCTAATGGAAAACTCCAAAGCCAAGTCAATAAAGGAAAAAAAAAGAGAGAAAAAAGAGTCTTGTCCTCCCATTTCTGGACCTGTTGCGTTATATAACTCTTGGTAACACCTAATAGCGGTTCAGGTCCGATTGGGCTGGAGTCTGATCCCTTTTTAGCTAGTCGATCAGCTTCTTCGTTGCCTTCTATTCTTTCATGACCTGGTACCCAAAGCGACGTTAATTTGTTGCCGTGGGCTGCAGCCTTGAGTGAGTTGAGGCAACTCCAGGTCAGCTTTGATGTTATTGAGAACGCAGAAATGACCTTTAATGCTGTCTGATAATATGTAAATTCTTGCACC
The DNA here is from genome assembly GCA_031894815.1 of Creontiades dilutus. Classification (NCBI taxonomy): domain Eukaryota; kingdom Metazoa; phylum Arthropoda; class Insecta; order Hemiptera; family Miridae; genus Creontiades; species Creontiades dilutus. Next base: position 190,772 of record JAVIWC010005454.1, on the reverse strand, counting down.
TTTGAGTCGCTTCCTGGCAATCTCTTGTGCACACAATTCAATTGCACGGGTTTCTGCCTGATAAATGGTGGCTACATTGCCAGAGGTAGAACTCAAATTATTGTCAGAGCAACTTTCGATCAGATTTAGTGATTTCAAAAACATGAAACACTGTTTCAATTAATTTGATTTTTCAACAAAAAGTCATGTACAAAATACTCCAATACACGTGCAAATCGAGTTGATCGAAATTCAAGAAAACACATTCCTAAACTATAAATTTGAAGACGTGGAGATTGAGAGGTGATGGAATGGTGTAGTTGCCCCTTCCATTGAGGTGGATACGGTAATAATGCTCCGCCACGCTCAAAGGATTGACCCACGCTTGAAAACGTCTGATTCATCTCCCAAGGCGACGGATTCTGAAATCGGGAAGGGCCAACTAACCATACATTCAACGTTTCTTATTCCACTTGAAAAAAATCTCGAAATCCAACATTCTAGTTATTCACTTCTCCGATGTTGAGCCCACGGGAGGGGGGGGGGGCTATCATTAATATTTGTTTTTTACCTTTTGAATGCTACCATTGAGAATACGATGTTAACAATGTAAAGAATCCCAAGAAATATACACGTTTTGTCTATTGACGACTGGGTTTGAATTTCTTCAATACCTATATAAATCATTTTTTAGTTTTAGATAAAATGAGTGTTTATTACATTTTTGTTTTGGGGAGGAGTACCAATTTACATGGGGGGGCTGGTTATATGTTTGAGGGGGGGGGGGTGCGTTATGAGGCTTAAGGGGGGTGGACTTCGGTATATATCCGTTCAGTACTCAAATTTGGAAGCGGGTCCTCCAAAGCGCGGTGTATCCTACTTTCATTGTGCACTACATGTTTAACGTTAATGGAAACCAGTTGTAGGAAGTACGGAACCAAACGAATCTAAGGAACAATAAGATGAGATAACGACATCACGTGATTTCAATATCGTGCCACTAATATCGCTGGTGGACCAAGATTGCAACATCATACAGAAAACAAAGAAGATTACATAATTCGTTTTAAAGTGTTAGACACGACGAGGAACAACAGGGACAGAAAATAAAATAAACAGACAGTAACACATTATTACTGTAATGGGAATTCAGTGCACAACTCTTAATTAATTATACATGATACTGTTCAAATAAGTTTTAATGGAATTAACATTTAAAAAATGAATTTGGAAATTTAAATGAAGTTTCACATGTATCGTATGTGAAGTTTCTAATAAGAAGATAGGAAATTTGTTAGAAAACAATACGTATGGATAATGAAATGCATAATATATTGGAAAGTAACGCGTGCATTGCACGGACATCGCCAAGTTTGGTTTGTAGTGCACAGTAAAATGAATGAAACCCGATTCATAGGGTCAGTGAATAATTATTTGACGTGAATAATCTAATGCACGGGTCTCCGAACTATTTGCCCCCGGGAAAATTTTGAAAATTAGAAACTTGAAAACAGTGTTTTTAAGCACTCCTAGACGAGTTGGACAAATTCGAAATTGAGTGGTTATATTTTGTTTAATTATTCAATAATTAACCATTGCAATCGCTCTTGAAAAAAATTTTCTAACCCCCCCTGAAAATTTCATGGTTTACGTTTCAAAGGGTGCATAATCCAATGCACATCCCACTAGGTTACTGCGATCAAAACAAAAACAACAGCGTTTTTTGTTTGTTTTTGTTTTGTCGCAGTAACCCAGTGATGTAGTGAATGTAGATACTGGAGTGAACTCCTAAAATTGTTTATAGCCGATACACGGGTTGAAGCATTCTGATATGCATGAAACTCTGTTAATTTTTTCACAGGGGTTTATTATTCAATTGGCTTGCGTTCATGATTTGAATTACTACTAAGCTTTGGAGTGTGCGTGTTTCACAGGTGGTAGAGCGATTATTGAATTTCAGGAGGCACAGAAATATGATCAACTGATCAATCCAAATAGGTATTTTGGTTGAGAACAGATTTACGCGTTCTATGCATGTCTCCACCAAAATACTATTTGGATTGATCAGTTGATCATATTTGTGTGCCTCCTGAAATTCAATAATCGCTCTATCACCTGTGAAACACGCACACTCCAAAGCTTAGTAGAAATTCAAATTATGAATGCAAGCCAAATGAATGAAATTGAATAATAAACCCCAGTGAAAGAATTTGCAGAGTTTTTCCTATTGGCGTCCGCTGGCAGTGAGCCGGACCAAATTTTTCCGCTCGAATTATTATTCAATAATAAACCATTGTAATCGCTCTGGAAAAAAAAATTCTAACCCCCCTGAAAATTTCATGGTTTACGTTTCAAAGGGTGTAGAATCCGAATCTGCAATAAAAAATTTTCCGTCCGTCCGCACGATATCTCCGAAACGGCTGGTGCAAAAAATCTGAAATTTTCAGGAAAAATCCATCTTGGTCCGACGACGCCCCAATTCTTGAGCCAGCTCCTTCACTCAATTTAAAGTGCCCACTTCAAAGCTTAGTGGAAATTCCAATCATGAACGCAAGCCACTTGAATAATAAACCCCAGTGAAAGAATTTGCAGCGTTTTTATTGAACCTCAATACCCCCCCCCCCCCCCACAATAAACACATCCATAATTTATCAAGTCCTTTAGCGCTCGTATTGCGTTAAAACTTCCCCAAACCGAAATTTAAACGATGTAGCCAAAGGTAGACTGATGTAGAGGAGGCACACAAATATCATCAACTGATCAATCCAAATTGGTATTTTGGTCGAGAACAGATTCACGTGCTTCATGTATATCTCCTGAAATTCAATAATCGCCGTATCCTGTGAAACACGCAGACTCCAAAGCTTAGTAGAAATTCAAATCATGAACGCAAGCCGATTGAATAATAAACCCCAGTGAAAGAATTTGCAGCGTTTTTCTCCTTAAATCTCTCTTTTCCTTCATGAAGTTCAACATCCCCAATGTTCGTGACACAACTATACTTGGATTTTAATCGAACAAAATAAGAATTGTGAAAATTGGTTGAGCATTGCAGCCTGAATAGACGTGTTCCACAAGAAAAATCGCTCAAAAGTTCATGGTCTTGCTGCGATTGGAATTTTTGACAATTTTATTTATTCCGCAGAAATAGGTATCTGCTTTCCATTAACAAAACTTTTATTCTAACTTGTTCAAGGATGATGCCCTATAAAATTTATCTGTTTATTCAGCAATAACCTTTAGCGCATGCTCATGACTAACTCCGTTTGATACACGCGAAACACCGATACTAGAGAAATTTTCTTGCATAAATGGGGATGTAAATTTCATCGTCGTCTGACCAATAGTATCACTAGCGTACCTCAAACGTGAATATTTTCCTATTTCCCACGCCCAATTTTCCCAATTTATTTATTCATTACATTACCAATCTTCAAATTTGCTCAGTCAACAAATGACAAATAACTACGGCACATTGCTTAGTGTACCTAAATATAGTTGAATTTGATTCCACTGAATTCGAGTTAAAAATAAATGGAAACTTGTCCCGAGCGAATCCCGATGAGATACCTAGGCACCTTCGGCACAAGGTTAAACAAATAACAGCGAAAAAAAGAAAGAGCGAGATTAAACTCGATAAGAACATCACATGATCGCAATCCGGACCATCCTTGACCTCTAGGCTGCCTGCAGAAAGATAAGTAGGTATTTTTAAAGAACAATTTTCGAAATATTGATAGGTACACGAACCAATTCCATGTCCGATAAATTGAGATAAGCGATTTCGTACAAACGGCGAATGATTAAATTAGTCGGTAAATTGTCATAGTTAACCACCGACACCTAGACTAATCAATTGCGCTAGTCATACTTTACGAACGTGAGGACGTTTTCCCAAAATTATGTAGCAAATAATATTATTCGTTTATTACTATTATTATTATTATTATAACTGATCATGAATGCATTTCAAGAGTGGTGAAGGAAATCGCATTTTAATTTCTTTTACCGGTGAACTAAATTTGAAAGTTAATTTGAACGGAATATAATTACAAGTTACAAAATCACCGTAACAAAGCTTTCTTTGTAGACAGTAAAGTAGACGAAAATTCTTTTCTTGAATTTTAGTCTACTTCAGTTATCCTATGGAAAATGATTAACGTTTCACCGTTTAGAGGCAAGGGGTTGAACGCTGCAAACCGCAACAAACTGCAGTAAAACTCCCTCTAAAGTTGTTGGATAACGTTTCAACATATATTGAAAAAAAATGCTGTTATTAAAATGAGGTTCATTGTTTCTGTACTTGACAGCCACATAAACTCTACGCTTTTACATAAATCACTTATCTACGCTTATTGGACGGAATCGGTGGTACATTATCTTGCACCTCCATTCATTGTAATTGCAGTCAAGATGAAAATACTTGAGCGGTCTCCAGCCAAGCGGTTGGGCTCAGACGTCGAGTCGTAAGGGTTCTGCAGCGGAGCACTCCTACTCGACCATCTACCTGTCCATAGAATAGATTTGGGTAGAAGTTCAGAATAGGGGGCCCTTCCTGGAGAGACCGTCGTAACCCGATGTCTATATATCGATCCACGCTTTTGATATATAAATTGATGATACGCGTTACCTCTACAAACTGCAACTTTTGAATATGGCGGAAAATAATGAACTTTTAAGCAGCAAATGGCGGGAAATGAACATCGTGAAATACGTAGGTTACGCGTCTGGAAGGGGAAAAAAACATCTCGGATGACATATACAACTGCTCTCATCTATCTTAACTATCTTATTCTCACCTCAAACCATGTCCGTATCACTCGCCAACAAATCCACACAAACCTCTCTAAAAAAAAACTACGCCAATCAGCAACAGTAGCCTTAGCTAGGTTCAATTCGTGCATAATGTGACTCACGATGTGTGTTCTGTCTAGTTTGCTGGTCTGGATGCTCGCTTCGCTCGCATCTCAAAATCAAAAAAATATCCTACATCAATCCTTCTAGTAAAGTATAGATCAGTTGGACAAATAGAAGGTTGACAGTTGTGCTGGTTCAAGAACGAAAGGTTGAATAGAAGCGGGAAAGATGGCGGGCCTTCAGCTGCTCGTAGGTGATTGTGCAAAGCAATCCGACATGGCAGCGGTATCGATATTATGATCCTATAAAAACATAGATCCTAGTACACATCGATATATTCTTCTCATCAGATTCTTCTATTCTGAACTTCAGCCTAGATTTGTATTACCCGATGATGAAGCTTTTCAAATGGTGAACCGATAATCGTGCAGCAACCTCAGCCGTCTCATTCGATTGAGGGGACTAATAACAGGTCGGTGGCTTATGTACAAATGTGATTCTAATGCAAAAATAATAAACAGCAATAATTTACAGCTCCGATATCCTGCACTGTGCTTCGCAGTTTAGCTCCCCATAGTAATACACCACCTGCCGGAGCCGCGGTGGTGTAGCGGCTAACATTCCCATCTGCAAGATTCCTGTACGAGGGCGACCCGGGTTCGAATCCCGGCCGTGGCGTTCAAATTTTTACTCCTAGTACCTTTTTCAACTTCGATTCTATAATCTACACCAATTTCAACACTAAGTTTGTCACTATTTATCAAATCTTTCATTATTAACACAGATTGTCACAAGTTCGTCCAATCTAAGTCAGTTTTAGAGCTAATTTCCAACATGAAAAAAATACCTTCTAGACTTAAGGGCTTTGTTTTTCTAAGTTATATTACTTTTCTTATTATATTATATTTTCTTTCTTTCCTTTCTTCATTCATTTATCTTTTCCTCCCTTTCATCATTGTTTTCTGATTTTTTCATGTTTCCAAATTTATGTGACTAAAATGGCCTAGCTTAGGCCCTTACACTGCTCTCTAAGAGGAATTTTGAAGACATCGCTAAAAACAACCACATTTTCTGTGTGGGCCACTTTGGGCCAAAAATATTATTTCAACATAACTCAGAAGGTCACACGATCAGTACGAAAATCAAAGTTGGATTATTTATGAAAGAACTACGTTTTTCCATTTTGTCTCTGGCTCTTAATGAACAGGATTTGTCAGGTATTATCAAGCCATAACTGTTTTTGGACTAGTTTTGAGTAGAGGTCATGATCAGCGTAGTAACGTCAGATGGATATGTTCGATTTTGGTGACTGCATTTTGAAAATTAATAAGGAGAAGGCTATGTCATGTTTTGTCACAAATTATGAGCTTGGATTGTATTTTTAATAGGGATATATTGGGATTTGGAAGGCTGTTTCAGGGGCCTTCAATGGAAGAGTTATAAAAAATGCAATAACCCGAAAATTGCTTGGGGTTGGATATGATATGTCCGGTTTTGATTTGTAATTCCTCAAATGTTATTCTATATAATCAGGGGTGTCCACAGGGGGGGGGGGGGGTCATGACGCAGACTGCGTCACTAAAATTCTTGCGGGGGGGGGGGGGTTTCAAAAAAAGTTGGGGGGGGTTAAAGTTGATTGAAACATTTTTAACGTGACGACATTCGAAATATATTACATCACTAAAGTGTAAATAACGATGAACCTAGTAATTAATTTAAATATGGTTTGTCTTTCTATCTGAAAATGTGTAAATGACAATGACAGTGCTCGAATATCTGTGATTTTGGCGCCGGCTAGCCGCAGCATGGTTTGGTTAAAATCTTCTTTTAGTTTTAGATAAAATCAGGGGTGCTTACTAGTATTTTTTACATTTTAGTTTTGGAAAGAGGGTGGCAACTTATGGGAAGCTGGTTCTGAGTTTAAGGGGGGGGGGGGGGTGCGTCATGTCGCTTAGGGGTGGATGGGCACCCCTGATATAATACAGAAGCAACAAACAGTGTAATAATTTGTGGTTCAGTAATCCTGCACTGTGCTTCGGAGTTCGGTTACTCTTTCTATCACTTATCATTCTGTCACAGCCGCGGTGGTGTAAAGGCTAGCACTCCCATCTGCATGGTTCTGTACGAGGGCGACCCGGGTTCGAATCCCGGCCGCGGCGATATAACTTTTTAACTTCACTCCTCACGAGTTATTCAAGTTCGAATTCTTACGAGAAGTTTGACACTTTATAATACATTTTTATTATTTGAACCGGGCGTCTCGACTCAATCATGATGATATGGCTCTGGTGGAGAGAATGAATCTCTGATTTCGAAAGGACGGGTGTCCGGCCCACAGAATACATTTATTTTAATAGAGCGGTAAGGGAATGGATGAACACCAACTTTGAAAACAGGTTAGAAAACTGGGAAAAATTTGTCCTAATCTCTTGACTCGCCCTGCATATGAAACAAGAATAGCGGGGCGAGTCCATCGCCAACTCGACTGTGCATATGAAAACCGCATGAGAATATTTATATACTGTGGGCGAGTCCATGATGACAAAATCATAATTATTGCATCTACGAGTACATATTGTGTGTGTTTAGCAACTCAAGACTGTTGGTGGTAGGTACGTCCTGACAGTTGAACCGCATTCAGAGCAATAGCCTCCCATCTTACATATTTATACTCAAAATGTCGACCGCTATGGATGGGTATCGATACCCGATATTTCAAAGCATCGATATCTTACCGTTGAGTATCGATACTGGGCCCTCCAATATTATCGAGTATCGATACTTCAATTCCGATATTTCGAAATGGTTTGTTTTACTATTTTGGACCAACAATCTTTGGACACTTCTAATGGAATCTGGAAATAACTAAGAAGACACTTAATACTAGAAGGAAAACAGGAAAAGAAGAAGTAGGAATGCAGCAGTAGGAGGCTATATTACGGCTATACTGTTACCTTACCTCTCACATGTTCAAAAACGATGTACTGTTAACGCAGGCTAGGCCCTAATATTTCATCCGCTTTCGGATTGACCAAGTAGGTTTGTAAGATGAAGGAAAGACAAAATTAATGGGGCAAGCGCAGTAATCTGTCGAACGATTGGAAATAAAAATATTGGAAGCTACTCAGAGAGCTCTTGTGTGGTTTATGAGGTCAATATGAGTTCTGGTTGACTTACAAGGCAATGCAACAATGGAAAATGTAGGGATATGTTCTGTTCTTGACTTGGAACTCCCGAAATTCCCTTTAAACTGGATGTTCTATAGGAGTGTATATCTGGGAATCAAGCATACAAACGCTGCAAATTCTTTCACTGGGGTTTATTATTCAATTGGCTTGCGTTCATGATTTGAATTTCTACTAAGCTTTGGAGTGTGCGTGTTTCACAGGTGATAGAGCGATTATTGAATTTCAGGAGATATGCATAGAGCACGTAAATCTGTTCTCAACCAAAATACCTATTTGGATTGTTCAGTTGATCATGTTCGTGTGCCTCCTGGAATTCAATAATCACTCTATCACCTGTGAAAAACGCACACTCCAAGGCTTGGTAGAAAGTCAAATCATGAACGCAAGCCAATTGAATAATAAACCCCAGTGAATGAATACTTATTTACCCCAGTAATAATATTGAATAATAAACCCCAGTAATAATATTGAATAATATTTACCTATATATTATCAGCGTTTCATGCATATCAGAATGCTTCAACCCGTGTATCGGCTATAAACTACAAGTATCCACATCGGCTATCACTTCAGTATCCAAATTCACTACAACACGACGCTATCGGCCGGACATCATAAGGTTACAAACAAACAATAGCAAACCAAAAAACGCAAATGTTGGCACCATAAATCGGGCCATACATCGGGAATGGTTTGACCTACGGACCTGGGGAGGGGCTCATTCGATTCCTTATGGAAAGTTCTTCAAAAAAAGTCCAAATTTAGGCCGCCCTGACTTTTTTTGAGGTTTTTAGAGATTTAACAAAACTTTGACAGCCCTTAAAGGGCACTTTAAATTGAGTGAGAGAGCTGGCTCAAGAATTGTGGCGTCGTCGGACCAAGATGGATTTTTCCTGAAAATTTCAGATCTTTTGCTCCAGCCGTTTGGGAGAAATCGTGCGTACGTATTTTTATTGCAGATTCGGATTCTACACCCTTTGAAACGAAAACCATGAAATTTTCAGGGGGGTTAGACCTTTTTTTTTAGAGCGATTACAATGGTTTATTATTGAATAATAAACCAAAATCAAAACAAAGATTATCTTCTGTTCTGTTTAAGTAGATACAATTAGGTTTTTTGCAGTTCAATTTTGATGATTGAAAACGATACACAATATTTATAACTGTCTATACTTTGCTTGACCGATATTTGGAGTATCGATACCAACCTTCCGATACAATATCGGTACAAAATATCGATACTTGTTCAACGATACCCATCCTTATCGACCGCTAGCTTCTGCTTGCAGCCAGTTACCTGCGCTAGTACCATACCTCTTATAGTCGCGGTGGTGTAAAGGCTAGCACTCCCATCTGCAAATCTCTGTACGAGGGCGACCCGGGTTCGAATCCCGGCCGCGACGATTTTCATTTTGCTCCTCCCACTTGACTTTCAAAACTGTTAAATTCTCATCGCATATATTGTGGAAATTCGATTCAGATATAAATCATGACGCACTTCAAGAGTTATGCTTCAATGGTTGTTCATTAGCGGAAGTGTTGAAACATGTGAGCAATGATGACCCATTGCAGCTCCATTTTGCTGAATGAGCCCGTTCTGTTGCTTTGGGTGTATTAAAACCAATAGAATCAAATATTTCATAACTTATGATATATATTTGCGGAAATATTGTCGTCTTCGAGCCGTGAGAAGATTACTGCTTCTGCGTTCCATAATTTTCATCCATTATGTTGATTTACGTTTGACAAAAACCCTAAATATCAACATGAAAAAAAATTAACACGCTGCAATGCAAGTTATTATAAACAAGTTCAAAGGGTTGAACACTATTTTTATGTGTTCCAGAGGGTACACCCACTAGGCAAGGTATTTTTATTATTATCGTTATGGATTCGAGCCGTGAAAGATTACTGCTTCCACGAAATTTCATCGGTTTTTTGATTTACGTTTGTGCAAAATCGGTGATAAAACATGCTAAAAACGTTCCATGTCCAATGTATACGTATACCGCATTTATAAGCACACCTAATAGCGGCCAACCACAATAAAGTTTCTAATTAAAAAAAAAAAAAAAAAAAAAAAAGTTGAACAATTGTGGCCGAACAATTTACCAACAATTTCTTTGTAATATTAAAACATTTAAAGACGCCTAAGACGAGGAGATGTGGAATACGACTTGTTAGTGGCTGACTAAGTTCTGTTGTCAGCGGGAAAAGGGAATTTCAGAATGACATATTATTTTTATACAAAATACTTAATAACTCCATACTGGTTCCCCCTTTTAAATCAATTTAAAGAAAGGAAAGGATCCGGGGTTCATGAAACCTATAGGGGATCATCTACACCCCAACCCGCACAATCCCTGAAAATGTCATCAAAATCGGACTATAACTTCGTGTAGTTTTGCCCGTAACAAGGATTTGCTGACAGACAGACACACAGACAGACACGGAACCAAAATTGTTCAGAAAGGTCTAAAACGCAAAATGCGAGTGGAATTTTTGATTTTGGAGACAAATAAATTTTCACATTCCGAAAGTGAAAACAATGCTTCCACTACCTTGGTAGACTCGGAAGCAAAACGGAAAATCTCTGCTACCAAAGATTCTCTTTCAGTAGCTTTGTGACACAGAACAACCCATCATTTTGAAATGACCCAGGTATAATCAAGGGTAGGTGAATATCAAGAAAGATCAATTGCTTACTGAATAACTTCACGTCCAGTTGTGATCCCTGGACGTACAACTTCTAGACATCAAACTGATAACAGACATAACGAGTTTGTGTACCTTCCCTATACATGCAGGGAAAGATAACAACCAACATGATCGATCTTCATGCAGCCAGACAATATTTCAGTCTCACCTTAGTCTTTTCCGTCGATCCGCCAATCCGAACATGTTGTTGTACGAGCTCTGAGGGGACATCAACTCGCTGGAAGGCGGGAAAACATCTTTCTGTTCGTCGCAGGGAGAGCTGTCGTCCCCATCGTCGCCAACGATGAAATTCACCGGACCTTTGTTGTTTTCTTGTTCCATCACTCCGCCTGCAAGCAATCGAAGAAACATTATGGCCACACGAGAACACCAAGGCGGATTCGAATTCCTTCAACAATTCATCGTTACTCAATGAATTAGCAAACGGAGAATTAGAACGATAGAAGTAACTAATAGAGCATACTATTTATTATTGTTTTTTCTAAGTGAAGCTAAAAACGTTGGTTACTTGTATTTTATTATGATTTTTACTGCATTATTGTAATGCAATAAAAGACGGGCTTTCGTTTCGAAATTGGCCTTTATTGAAAGGCAAATTAGAGTTAGTTGTTTGTTTTTCATATTGAAAAACAAATGACATAAATTGGGATGAACATATTGCATGGATTTCAGAGAAGCCTCTATGTTTGATTTCTAGTGGTAAACATGAATTATTCTCGACCTAATGGCTCCAACAGACACCATGAAATGCACTAGTCCTCGTTGATAGAATTCGTGATATTTATTCAACACTCATTCCATCAGCGCTTGAATGGATAGGCCAATATTCACAAGGCAAACCCTTCCGACAGCATATTCAACGTTCCCGAGAGTTTGTTGGAACACTAAACTACAGTTTGAGCCGATCAAAAATAAATAAAACTGGATGAAAACCGCACTATTCCACACTCGAAAATTTGGAAGTTCCGAAATGTGTACTGATAAGCGAGAGAATTGGCAGATTGGTGACTGTAATTTACCGTCATTTGAAACACCCATCTTACCAAGAGCACTGAGGCCCAAAATTCAAATCTAACTGGACTTAATTGAACATATCTGTAATTAATGTCATTACCTCAAGTTTTTATATGATAATAAACATGTAGTCAATGCCTGTGTTGTCGAGTAAGAGATTGAAAAACTAAATTACTCCAGTTCTACAGTATAAACGCCGCAAATTCTTTCACGGGGGTTTATTTTTCAATTGGCTTGCGTTCATGATTTGAATTCCTACTAAGCTTTGGAGTGTGCTTGTTTCACAAGTGATAGAGCGATTATTGAATTTCGGGAGGAACACAAATATGATCAACTGATCAATCCAAATAGGTATTTTGGTTGAGAACAGATTTACGTGCTCTATGCATACCTCCTGAAATTCAATAATCGCTCTATCACCAGTGAAACACGCACACTCCAAAGCTTAGAAGGAATTCAAATCATGAACGCAAGCCAATTGAATAATAAACCTCAGTGAAAGAATTTGCAGCGTTTTTTATGGTTATCAGAATGCTTCAACCCGTGTATCGGCTACAAAGCCTTTTAGGAGTTCACTCCAGTATCCACATTACTACATCACTACGTCACTAGGTTACTGATATCAACTCAAAAACCATAACAAACCAAAATAACGCGAATGTTGGCGCCATAAATCGGGCCATAGATCGGGAATGGTTTGACCTACGGACCTGGGGAGGGGCTCATTCAATTCCTCATGGAAAGTTCTTCAAAAAAAGTCCAAATTTAGGCCGCAAAACTTTTTTGATAACCCTTACAACCCTTAAAGGGCACTTTAAATTAAGTGAGAGAGCTGGCTAAAGAATTGGGGCGTTGTCGGACCAACATGGATTTTTCCTGAAAATTTCAGATTTTTTGCTCCAGCAGTTTGGAAGAAATCGTGCGTACGGCGGACGGACGGAAAAATTGTTATTGCAGATTTGGATTCTACACCCTTTGAAACGTAAACCATGAAATTTTCAGGGGGGTTAACAATTTTTTTTTCAAGAGCGATTACAATGGTTTATTATTGAATAATAAACCGAGATTATAATAAACACAAGAATATATTTTTTAAAACAAGAGCGAATTCATCATTGAACAAAAAAGTACCAGCCATCCAGCATGATCGTATGAGGAATTTTCTGTAGTCACTAATATCTTAGTTCGTGACGTGAGAATACCTTCACTCCTACAGCAACTCCATAATTGGCTGCTTTTTACTACTATTTGTAAACTGTTATTACCTGAACTGTTATTTAATAACACCTGGTTTTTATGCGAGCTTTACAGCCAAACATGACCTCATATGGAGTAGCCCCTATGCCACTATGATGTATGTATGTCAATAAGTCGACTATTTCCCTCAATAATTAAATTTGGAAGCTCTGAAATGTGTACTAATAAGCAAAGAGAAATGGCAGTTTGAGCAGCAATTGAATGAATAGTCTATCACCCACTCCGTTCACCCTCTTTCATAATGAAAATGAATGAATAGAAATATTCTGAAATACTAAACCAAAATCTTAATTGAACAAAAAAATTAAAATGAATCGGCCGAGAATCCTCGGATGAGCAGCGGTTGAAAGGATTAGCTATTACTCCTCTATCCACCCTCCTGTCAGCGAAAGCGAAATTTCCGAGGTTTTGCTGCACAACTAGGCTACAATCGGGATCGAACAAGATAATCATGAAAATCGTTTACCTGACGTCGGCCCTTGGGATTTGGGAAATTGAGGAAGATGGAGGAGAGAGGGAGGGATGAAAGGAAGTGCCCATGGAGAATGACCACCATTTTAAGTAAGAGCCCCGGATGATGCGGCTGGTGATACCACGAAGTACTCCTGACGAGATGCCCAGCTTGAGTAACTCCAAGACACTTTTCCAACACCACACTCCCCGCCATGATACGGTGGCAGCCAAAACCGTTATCAGGCGCCACTCCCTCCTTTTAGCTCATATATCGCTTGCCGCAGGTCATTTCCATCATTTATATACTTTACTTAGTCCAACAGGTCAGCTCCATGTCCACGCTGCTACTGAGCACTTGGACATCCAGAATTTTGGCAGATCCATCGGGCTTAATGGCAACGATATCCGGCTTCTTGCCCCGGTCACTCGGCATATGATACAGTCTCTCTCTCTCCACATCCTAAACACTAGATGACGATTCACCTGCTATCTGCTTGGCAACAGCAACATGACGGAGAACGCGGACACCGTGAGTCCTTGGGAAACTGCTGCACCAAATGACACTGGTTCTCATTTTTACCCCAATAGACACAGCAGAGGGTATCTCACACATTCCACAGAGGGTATCTCACACATCACACACCCATCTTCTCTCATGGATTCGGTCTTAGAATGGTCTGGGAAGGGTTTGTGTGCAAATTTTTTCTCCATACTTGAGTTGTCCCACACCCCCAGGATCGATTATAATAGGCGTCTCTCTACTGACACAGCCTTGCTTCAGAGGGACGTCCCAAAAATGAAACCAACTCAAAAATTGCCCGGGAATAGATATGTTGGATTTTTTATTCAACTCCTCAATTGCAAACAGAATCGAACAATGTTAGCATCGTACAGGCAGTTAGTGTCACGAAACATTCAAATTCAATTTTAATTCATTTAAATAAAACAATGTCTTATTCCGTCGTGCGAGTATTATATAGAAATAACTGTAGAGTTACTTTCATAATTAAAGGACAGTTCAGTAGAACTCACTTTTTCCAGACCACCGGAGAATACATGATGAGTGATTCACGGTTCTAACACGAGTAAATCCGTGAACTGATAGTAGCACCATTGCTTTCATCTGAGACCTAACCATGAGTTATGAAGCTGATACGTTGATAGAATTGGTAGGAAAAACGAATGACTTTTCGCACAAAACAAATTGAATGTAATTAATAAGGCGTTTCAAAGTAGAGTGATGTGTAGCACATTGCGATTTAATTGTAGGCGATTGTTGAGGGTGTAATGATGGTTTTTTGAATGACCGGTTAGCGTCAAATGGTCGGCGGAGGTCGTTAGAGAATCGATACACATATTAATGCAGGTGAACGCCTGGTCTTGTTAGAAGGGAGACGATCTCGCAATCGGTTGGAGAGAAGATCCCAGCGTGGGTCTAGCGGTGAGGCCAGCACGGAAGGCCGCATGCGCGCATCTCACCACCGCCGATGAATGACATGTTTATAATATTCCAGCCATTATCCTCTCCAATTAATCAAACGGGTTCGATGACATTTGTCAAGAGCATCGCATCGCTCCGTTCTTATTTTCATAGCCTTCCAAGCGCGTAAACTATCCGTTACCTACCACAATCGACCGAATTGTAGGTTCTATACCACCCCAGATAAAGAAGAAAACGGAATTCAATTGAAGAACTTCTACGTCGTCTACTTTCACGAAATAAGCGAAATGGTTGTTTATAATACGTACCAATCATGATGGTTTGTTTTATATTCATCAGTATTAGTATTAAGGACGTAGCCTATCAATCATGATACATATTCGAGCTTACCATGAATCACTCTGGGGTGTTCTTTAGTATTATGAGTTATCACACAGTAGCTAGATCATGTCATAGCAGTATGTCACACCTGCGTGAAACGAACCTATCAAGATGGTTTGTTTAGGCTTAACAGGACACCCCCACTATCTAATGAAGGTACCACTATCTGTACGGGGTCTTCCGGTTGACCCCCGCCCGCTAAAAAAAGGACGTTTGATCCCCGACCGGATTCAATTGTGGCATGTCCCGATTGGCCCCCAAATTCCGTTCCAGTGCCAGTTCAACACAGTACGCTCATACCACACCAAATTTTCCTTCCCACTTCGACAGACGTAGGACTGTCTGCACTTGGGCGCGCAGTTGTGGTAAATTATTATTTTCCTAGAAATTTCCTGTTAAATATTGCGCTTACCATGCCTGCCTCAGATGGAATCTGCATTCCACCAAATTAGAATCCGGCCACACTGACTTTTCTGCCGTCTGCAAAGACTTTTCGAAATCAGTGATGTATCCGGCTTAAATGGCATATCACCTTCCTCTTCGCATTTTTGTTTTATTGTATCCAGGCGAACCTCGTAACAACTTCCTTGCTTGCAAGGAAGTAAGCAAAACACTAGTGGCACATAGAAGCCAGTGTAGTACCCGTGGACGGTGAACATTTAGGTAAAAAAAGGGGGGCAAAAATCAAATGTTTCATCCATGTAAAGGGTCTAGCATTTCTGGAGAATACGAATGTTGGCGATACATGAGAAGATGATAATGGCTTTTTCAGGATCTTCATGAAGTAGGAACTCCTCCCCTTTGCACGGTAATGTGTTCATGCTGCTTTCGATGCTACTGACGAAAAAGGGCGATAATCAAGTCCAAACCTCTCAGTCATGTTTTGAGTCCGTGGTGAACGGTGACACGTACAAAATGAACAAGCCGCCGGGATCAACAGTGAAAACGCGGGAGGGAGAACCTACCGTTTTCATTTTAATGTAGCGAGGGTCAACCGGCATCTGTAACACCGCATACAAAGAAGGAAAAGGCAGTCAATCGAAGAATGTTGTCTAGTTTCACGTAATAAATGAATAGGCTTTATATGTTACTTGAAGGATGTTCTTATCATGATAGTTTTTTGGGATTCGTCAGAAATCCCTCTGCAGATAGATCACGTTGCACCAGTCAATCAAGCATTTTGATCTCTTCGGGAATTAGTCTGGGGTGTTATTTAGTTTGCCCCCCTCGAAATATCTAATGGAGGTGTCACTCTATAGCTAGATCATGTCATACAAGTATCAAGCACATACCAATCATGATGAGTTATTCGAGTTCATCAGTAAGCACTGTGGGGTGTTCTTTAGTATATATATTATACTAACCCCCTAACGTTATATTCTAAACCCCCTGAAAATTTCATGGTTCACGTTTCAAAGGGTGTAGAATCCAAATCTGCAATAAAACATTTTCCGTCCGTCCGCCGTACGCACTATTTCTCACAAACGGCTGGAGCAAAAAATCTGAAATTTTCAGGAAAAATCCATGTTGGTCCGACAACGCCCAAATTCTTTAGCCAGCTCTCTCACTTAATTTAAAGTGCCTTTTAAGGGTTGTCAAAGTTTTGCGGCCTAAATTTGGACTTTTTATTGAAGAACTTTCCATGAGGTATCGAATGAGCCCCTCCCCAGGTTCGTAGCTCGAACCATTCCCGATGTATGGGCCGATTTATGGTGCCAACATTTGCATCCACATTCACTACATCACTAGGTTACTGCGATCAAAACAAATACAACAGCGTTTTTTTTTTTTTAAACTCCTAAAAGGGTTTATTGCCGATACACGGGTTGAAGCATTCTGATATGCATGCTCCGTATTACGAAATTTAAAATTTTCAAATATGATTTTTTCCATTTTAATCGCTCTTGAAAAAACGCTGCAAATTCTTTCACTGGGGTCATTATTCAACGATTCATGATTTGAATGTCTACTAAGCTTTGGCTTGTGCGTGTTTCACAGGAGACAGAGCGATTATTGAATTTCAGGAGGCACACGAATATGATCAACTGATCAATCCAAATAGATATTTTGGTTGAGAACCGATTTAAGTGCTCTCTGCATATCTCCTGCAATTCAATAATCGCTCTATCACCTGTGAAACACGCACACACCAAAGTGAAAATTCAAATCATGAATCATTGAATAATAAACCCCAGTGAAAGAATTTGAGCGTTTTAGCTAGAACACGTCATACAGTATCAACCACATACCGATCATGACGGTTTCATTGGACAATGTAACCAATGCCTACTAACATTAGTCACTTGGAGATACTGGACAAATATAGACACAGACCCACTGACTATAGATCTCTGCAGATAAGATGAACGTTGATCACCAGTCAATCATGATTTGAATTTGCATCAATTTAAACCAGATTGGGAATTTTCACAGGTGATCTGGGCGATTATTGAATTTAGGAGATATGCCCCAATCTGTTCTCAACCAAAATCCCTATTTGGATGGTCAGCTGATCATATCGTTGCCTCGTGAAATCAATAATCGCTCTATCACCTGTGAAACACACACTCATGATGAGCTTATTATAAATTCAAATCATGAAGCAACAAATAATAAACCCCAGTGAAAGAATGCCTACTGCAGCGTTTTAGCTAGACACGTCATACGGAGTATCAACCACATACCGACCATGATGGTTTTATTGGACAATGTAACCAATGCCTACTAACATTGGTTGCCCAACCTTATTTCGACCGAATTGTTGGTTATATTCCACCCCATACAAAGAAGAAAACGGAAGTCAATTGAAGAAAGTTCGTCTAGTACCACATAATAGGTGAATTGGTGGTGAGAAATACTAGGGAAAAGGACTACCAATCATTATAGTTTTTTTGGGGTACATTCAAGAATCACTCTGTAGCTAGATCACGTCATACGAATATGAAGCACATTATTGTGAGGATGGTTTTTTCGGGCTTCTGAGGAATCACCCCCATCTCTAATCGATCAAAAAATGGGTGGTTACAATGCGATAAAATTGCAATAATCTAATTACAACTCATTATACATTTTGGTTCAACTACTTGAAATCGCACTTTTCAACTTTCTGTCGAAGACGACCACAGCTTTTCAAACATTTGTTCCAATCACAGATTCGATATACTTGTCTAGCCGATCAATAGTATACTAAAAGGATTGACTTAGGATTTCTTTAAATCGTATCTGGACACCAAAGTAAATGTAAATATAATGTGTGATTAGCGGTCAAGAACTTGATCCCACTTTTAAAACTAACTTATTAAATTGTATGCCAATTTCGTCATTGTTTGCCCAATTTTGGCATTTTTGGCCAGTTTTATGCCAATTTTCCAATGTTTAAGGCAACTTTGACCAAACAGATGTTAACAATTTGATGTATGAACCATTTAATGAAATAAATGCAGGACACTCTGGTTTGTTGGTATCTTAAGCCGTCACAAGACACCTGATATGAGCGAAATTAGAATAGGTCAAGGTTGACCGGTTTCCGCTCACATTGAGACAATCCACAAAAAACGAAGCGATGCGACTACGAAATGAGTACCTACCCTTGGAGACCGATTAGCCAAACAAACGCGCATCTAAATTCCTTCATGTGGTTATTCAGGTTATTGAAGTAGGTAAATTAATGGTCGTAGCTTGTCAATAATTCCTGATAGTTTTGTCCGCAGGTTATCAAAAACTAGAATGTCCAAATTCAATTCAACACTGTGAACACCACTATCAGATCATTTTTACATACGTTTAACTAGGAAACGAGTCTCTTGAAACCTAGAAGGGGATCTTTCACCTCCAGAACGTTACAGAAGGTCGAGATAAAAAACTAACGGGAAAGGGTACGAAATACATCCAAGTTTCGGAAATAACAATCATTAACGTTAGCAATCGATTAAAATAAGTTCTAGTAGAAGATAATCACCTTCTTTGAAATCAAGATGGTGGTTGACCCGAACCCTCCCGCAGAAAATATATTGATTCGGCCTACGTGATAAAGGATTGCAAGCAAAGGAGTTTCAAGCATTGCCATAAGCTTGAATATGAAGGAAGAAAGTAAACCCATTACTGGTGTTACGTAGCATCTAACACTAGTCCTAGAGGCCACTTTTACTTCAATATAGAGAGAACTTCAAATGTTTAATTTTAACTGTTATATGTACCTTTTAGTTGTGAAAATAAATCGTATAACGGTTTTGAAATGTTTGTTACAGTAAGATAATTTTTCATTTGAATTGCCCAGGCGCCCGGTGTCCCCTAC
The DNA here is from genome assembly GCA_031894815.1 of Creontiades dilutus. Classification (NCBI taxonomy): domain Eukaryota; kingdom Metazoa; phylum Arthropoda; class Insecta; order Hemiptera; family Miridae; genus Creontiades; species Creontiades dilutus. The sequence continues at coordinate 171,190 of JAVIWC010005454.1, read as the reverse complement.
AGGTGACTGTTTCACAGAAAGTAACCGAGAGCGGCGGATTGTTTAAAATCCACTACTATCAAACATCTAGAGCAGGTATAGACAACAAAGCAAGGCAGAATCGCCCACTCCTCAGTTACACATTGGACATCGCGCCAATAGGAAATCCATTGTGACAGCCGCAACTAGGATCCTAGGGGCGTGTTTCGCACACTCGCAGCTGGGCCAGAGGGCGAAGAACAGTGATCGGATAATCTTGGGAGAGGTACTTTTGAAGTTGAAGTGCTGTTTCCTGAAAGACCAGTCCATAGTCTGAACAGGCTCTTGAGGATGTTGCCTGTTCCAGGTCCATGTTACGAGAAACAAAAGGCAGAGTTGTCAAGAGGCTCCTTAAAGTGCTGCTTTCTGGTATTAGCTCAGCGTCATTAGACAGGGTCATCCCAAAAGTACCCAAGGCGCTCCTGAACTGTTTGACCCAATCATACCTAGGATCGCAAGCTGGCAGTGTGGAAAGATCGAACAAGTGCCTCATGCATAGAACTGGCAAACGGTCGAGTGACATGCGTAGCGTCTTTACCAGCCATTTCAAGGCGCCCCATAGTACAAGGGTACTGATTGATAGCACACCAGTCTCCGAGCGAACCACTGTGTTAGAAGTACTCCGTGGGATGAGCAGGATGCACTTAAATTTGGAACTATTACAAACTACTGAAGTTTGATAGGAATATCGAAATCAATGAGAAACGAGCTTGAATTTGGGAAACTAATTCATCGACGTTTGGATTCATTCCGCTGATACAAAGACGTAGGTAAATGATTTTCCAAATTATCAGGCTTATAAGATTTTTTGATTCATTAACTGTCATCAATAAATACAACTGTTATAAGTACTGCCAAACGCACAAAACAATCTTTTTGCAAATTTTCTTAGCTGCGAAATATGGTCTTCTTCGAGGTATTTTTTTGCACACATTGCACGACTCTACCTCTTCGAATTTAGATTTTAGGATTGAGTTTTCTTTAATCTCGATCAACTCCATTTGCAAACGTATTGGAGTGTTTTGTGCATTACGTTTTGTTGGAGTAGCGAATAGATTGAAATCTTCCATGTAATCGAAATAGCTAAATAAAACCGAAAATTGCTCCGATAGTAACTTGAGTTTTTCAACATATTGAGCATAAGCAATATTTTCATACGTAGACAGCGTGGTGAAATTGTAACTGTTCCCTGTCAGCATGTGTGCCTCCCACAATTCGATTTTGTTGCGAAACGCTTTCAAATGGCTGTACAAATCATTTACTTACGGTCATTGTTTTTTAAGTTAGAAATTTTAATCATTCAAATGGACCAGAAATGCTAAGTCGCATATCCATTTTGGGTAACCCAATTCAGATAGTGATTTATCTTTCATTTGCATGAAGTCTGCAATCTCATTCCTAAGCTCGTAAAACCGTTTGAGCGTTTGAACTAAAGTTTGGCCCATCCACCAGCTGACATGGACAAAATGAAGGAGCGATCTGGAATTGTCTAGGGTAGAACAACATTTTGTTGTGCCACCACACATGATGGTTTGGGATGATGTTTGCCGCACTGTTGAGGGTTATTCAAAATGTCTCGCGGGCCGGATCAAATTTTACAGCGGGCCGGCTGTTGCCCATATGTAATCTAGAGTATCTGCCATTTTAAGTCAGTCAGTTGTTACGGTTAAATACAATGTAATTTCTTCTTCTGTATACCTCAGGTGTTTACCACAGTGTACTGATTTGAACCTGTGTTCTGATGGAGAAACGAGGAAGATGTTCCTCTTTTCAATGACCCTCAACACGAGTGCAAATCGCAATGGGATTCTCAGACGCAGGGCAGATTGAATTTCAGTCGTACTGCAGTTTCCATTTAAACTCCAAGCAAATACAAAACTAATTAGATTCAAGCTTTGCTTCCCTTAAGCACATGATGATCCTCTGTGCTGGTTTTACGGCATCGTTTTGCTTCTGAGTTTAGAAACAAACAATTTCCAGGCTTTACTGTACTTATGTTTTGCTAAAATTCAGTTTACTATAAAACTGTAGCGAAATGTAACTCTCTTATGAAGATAATATAGGAAACATCAATTTAGGTAGATATATACAAATGCGGATAATCATGATGACGATACGTCGTAGGACTTAAGCACGGGAGGACATATCCATATGAAAGTACAAGAACTCATAATATGAGTGGTCATATTATGACCAAGAACTTTGATCTTGCAATACGTAAATCTCATTAATTATTTTAAAACCAGAGAGCTGAACGACAGAATATTTTTTATACCAGAGATAAGGAGAGAGTATTAAATACAGAAGAAACATTCGGAAGCTATCACGTGTTTATCCGATCACTCGATCGTCATAAGGCAATTGAATCATTCCGAATGATCGCCTGAGAGTTCACTCTTGATAACATAAAAAATGAATTAAATAAAAAAAATTCGTCACAATAAAGAATAGACCTAAAGAATTACCCAAGGCTTCTTTTGAAGCAAAACGGAGAAGGTGACCTCTAACAGTCATCAAAAGTATCTTTTCCTTTGGTTAATATTCCTAATGGTTATGGAACTCATTATCCACAACTTACATAACTAAAAATGTCAGTTTTTGTTACTATATCGGGGGAAAGTGTTCCATTTTTGGTAAAAAGGGGAAATTTTGAACCCGAATCTGTCTCGACATGTATATAAAAATAAACTGCACACAATTAGATTTGATCTAATGAAACAAAATAATTAGCCACTGTTTTAAAGGTTAACTGTTCAACAGGATGTTTTAGGCCACTCGTCCACTGGACCAGGAAAGCTGCGAAAAGCTCCGAAATCAATTCGCCCGAACCCGCAAGAAAACGGACGAACGATCCCAACACGTAGCTCGGCGGTGGACCGCGTCTACTGGCCCCGCACCGATCGTCAGTTTCCGTCCGTACAGTTACGAACTGCGAACTGATTCCGTTTTGCTGGGATCGTAGTTGCGAACAAGTGCGAATTGAAGACGAAAATGGACATCGAAAAGTTAATTCTGCTAGTTAATAAGAACGTATTGAAATGTATCCTTTCTCATTCGAAAATAGGAAAAATGGTGGAAATCGTCGATTTGAAGATCACGCCACAAATGAGAAAATTTCCCGAACTCTTTTCTTTTGGCGAATATTCACTCACATTTACCGTCCAGGTTGAGATCGCCTGAGCTTGATATGTCAAGAATCAAAGGAGAGAACTCCAAAGCAAAAAGCTCTTCATCAAAATCATCAGAAAACCCGGTCCGAAGAGCCATCTCAACTACTAGGAATTCGGACGAATACTGATGCAATGGAAGAGAGGCATTCGACCGATTTCTGACGAACGACGTTCGTCAGAATTTGTTGTTTCGCACTTCGCAGCTATCCTGATCCAGTTGTAAGTCCCCGGACTCCCAAACTCCCATGGGACCTCCAGATAACGCCGGGACTTCCCAGGAACAAGCCCCAGAAGAGCCCAAGGAGTCGGCCTTGGTGTGCTTGTTTAACCCCCTGTAGTCGATGCACATTCTCCACTTTTGCTTCTCACCACTCAGAGTTTTCTTCTCGACCAGCACCACCGGGGCGGACCAGGGGCTGGATGAGGGCACAATCACCCCTTCACGCAGCAGCTCCAACAACTGTTGTTTGACCTCTTGCCGTAATGCATGGGGAATGGCATATGGGCGGGTATGGACTGGCTCCGCATCTCCGGTGTCTATGTGGTGAGTGACATTTAGCAGGCAACCTTCCTTGTCTGGTGGTTGGAATAAGTGGGAGTATCGGCGTAGCACCCTACTGCTTTTGACTACGGAAACGCATTATAAGTTCAGTTGAAAGTAACGTGAGTTATTTCTTCAGACCCCCGACTCCTAGCAGTGAACTCCAGAAACTCTGTAGCCCTCTTCAGGGAATCAAAAGGTCAGCTACCCAGAACTTATAATTAAAAGTTGGTAAAGTCATAGAGGAGTAGGAAACTCGAAGAACTGGTAAGAACTCATTTAGAACTCTTTACTATTGAGGGGGCTTACACAGTGGACGAGAAGCCTCAGAGGTTAGCAATACTGTAGAAGTTAAAGGAGCCAAACAGTGATACACAGAACGGGAAATCCTGGAAGGATGTTCTTATTGGGCAACATTCTACAAAAAAGCAGTACTTTCCATAAGGGCAGAGTACTAACAGTAAATAGTACAGATATTAATTGGGTATATCTACCCAACAACAATAGGAAATCAACGCCATGAGTACGTACAAGCACTGAATCGAGGGTCAGGGATTTACGGTTGTGTAGGTGCTACTGAATACGAAATGAACTAAAGCAACTTCAAACAACAAAACCAAAGCCCGAAGTAGGTAGAAATAAAATTAATAACGCTTTAACAGCCGAAACACGATGGAATGAGTAGTTGCTCCTTCCACAGGCTGAGGCGACATGCCTGCAACGCCTTGAGGATACACCAGAATCTAAAAGAGTTAGGTACGTGCTCAGGGGTAGCAGTTTCAAGAATCAAGAAGGGCGAACTATCCATCCATCACAAAGCATACAGTGGCTACACATCTACTAAAAGATTTTGCCATTAGTTCGTTTTTGAATGAGTCTGGAAGTCTATACAGATATTGTAGTGAAAAATGTTAAAATTCCGTTTTGAATAGTTTTCTCTTTTTACGGTGTTGATTTTTTTCGGAAAGGGTGGAAATCATAAGAAGAAATTGCAAAATACGGTAAAGACACAAAATATATCAGAGGCACAGGTTTGAGAAATCAAAAAGTTGAAAAAGATTTTCAAGAAAACACGAGATGACCAAAGTATGAAAACCAATTTACCCATTATTCCAAATCACTGTATCAAATGGATACTGAACAATTTGTAGGAAAACATTCTGGATCAGAATACAAAACAGCCCTCGGAGTTTATTTAGACTAGGTATTGGTAGACAAGACTAGGGATGGCCATCGATAGTCGATAGTATCGAAATATCAATATTTTCCTCCGATATATAGATATTTTTCTATCGATGATGCTTGCATCATTGGCCCTTGGTCCATAGTTAGTGACCAATATTTTTTCCGATATTTTTTTTTACCGATATATCGGCTTCATCGGATAATATCACACATTATGTTGACTCATAAAATAATATCGATCGTAAGTTCCATTTTTTTACGAAATCACACGAGTTTGAAAAACTTTATGCAGAAAATTTAGTTCGTCTGGCTCAAATAACGATATATAACGGCCATGGATAATATCCATTAGGACAATTATGTAAGTTCATTCAATACATTCATTTAGACGGATAAAAATAGAAGAAGAAGAGTAGACGTTTGGAGGTTCAAAAAAAATGCGGTGTCATGACAACTAATGTTGTTTTTTTCAATCAAAAAACGTTGTGTTGTTCTTTTTGAGATCGTATCTTGGTCACGATTCTCAGTTGTTTGAAATTGATTAGTTGAATAGGTATTTACATTCATTTAAGGAAGGACATAAATGCTACAACCCCAACTACCCCTCTAAGAGAACCTTATCAAACAACATAATTTGTTACAAAACTATTGGTGAAACAAAATTAACATTAATAATACATTAAAATGAACATAGTTTCAATTTAAACATATTTTATCTTAAATCAGAAAAGGCGTATATTTCTAGTTTATTGGTTACCTAGTATTAATTAAATTTTCTTTTTAAATCAAATTTGTACTTCTGCAAACTCAATTGTGGCATCTGGTCTACTAAGTTCATTGAATGCATAAATTTTATTCAACTTTTCAACCAATGTTTTTCTAAAACTACCGATATTTTTTGGTCGATACTATCGGTAGTGTCTACTACCGATGATTAACCAACAATATATATCGGCATCGATATTTTAACGCCGATACTATCAATCATCGATATATCGATATTTTATGTTTCGATGGTCATCCCTAGACAAGACGCAAACCGTACAACAACAGAACGTTATCTGGTGAATATCAGGTTCCAATTATACCGCATTCCAATTCTCACAACTCAACGGATCGCATTTGACAGTTTCTACGAAATCACAAACGAGAAAGATTTGGGCACTGGCCCTCTCGAACGAGATCTCCTTTTACGAAACAAGTTTATGTAAGAGTGTGCCAACCACTTACGTTAGAACGGAGAGAAACACAAATGAATGTTATTCGAATGCAGATAAAACGTGAATTTTCTCGAAAGAAGTAAATAGTTTTAGGTGCCTCTTCAAGACCATACAATTTAAATTAATTAGTGAAAGCTCCATCAACAAGCGAGCAGTGAGTACCCTCATCAGCATATTTACTCATAATACAGTGAAACAATAAATTGTTCTTTATCATTCCAGAATTAAATGTGTACTTGAATCTGAGTAGGTCCGGAAATCAAATAACGTGATTAACTGATAATCCATTACACCACCAATACACCTCAGGCAGCCGACGTATCTATTTCAAGAGCACAAATGCATGGACATCATATTTACATTTGCATAACACCACTAATCTACTACTCCTTCTGCTACTCGGCTTCACTCCCTCAACTCTGTCGTTTCCTTCATGAAGTTTGACATTCTCAAGGATTGTGACACAATTGCACGGATTAAGGATTAAGTCGAGGATTTCACCGACTATTATCATTTAAATTATTAACAGGAGTACAATCCATTTCTTAGCGACCGACCCAACAGTCCCCCCCCCCCCCCCGCTCAACACTCCTTCAACCTCCAACCTTCGGGTGGGCTCCTTCCGCCCTTTGTTATCCCAGCATCACCACTTTTCCGTCCGAACAAGGGGATCATTGGTTACTTAGTAAGTTTTATGCCAGAATGCCCACCCCCCCCCCCCACCCAAGCCGTAGCTTTCATCTCTGTTTACTAGCTCCCCTCCTCTGAGCTAGAATCCCACATTTGTAGGTTGCATAGGGAATTCTGGTTTATTATTCAATAATAAACCATTGTAACGCTCTTGAAAAAAAAAAAAAAAATGTCTAACCACCACTGAAAATTGTATGATTTACGTTTCAAAGGGTGTAGAATCCAAATCTGCAATAACAATTTTGTTAAATTGTTATAATATTAGTAAAACGTAAGCCTACCCATCATACACCTCCAAACATCTTTAGAATACTAATTTCAACATCTTATGTATTTAAAGGGAGCCTGATCCACCAAAAAACAGACTTTTTGGCGATTTTGTCAAAATTAGGTGGTGAAGGAGTAGACAAAATTCGCCAATGCTGAAAGTTTTATAAAAAATTCCTATTAGAAAATTCTTCACAACTATGTTGGTTCGTCCAATATGACTCGCCACCCTGTTTTCATTTACTATTGACTAACACCACTGATTTGTCGGAGATTTATTTCAATTTGGGAAAAGTGATGAATGAGGTTCTTGAAAGTGCTACTATGAGCAAAAACATGGCACTTCTATCTAAGCTTCAGGGGTATCCTCTGCGTGTTGCAGGCATAATCGCCTCAGCCCTTGGAAGGGGCTCCTCATTCTATCACATTTTTGGTACAAGGGTTAATTCAATTAGCAAAAACTGTATTCCATTTTGCAGAAAGTCGATTTCAATTAATGCTAGGTGTAATTCGATTCGCAAAAGGTTCAATTCAAAGTGCGAATGCTACATATAATTTATTTTGAAGCCATTGCTGCACAATATTCTGCGAAACTTCTTTAATCAACGAGAAAGCGGTACTGCATCACTAGGCTTGGAAGTGCTTATTGAATCATAATGAATGAAATTGTGACACATTTGAGAGGACAGCTCTGTGAGTTGTTCTACGTGTTCTGGGTTACGTCCTGGTTAGGCCAAAAGTGTTGCTACGTTCCACGTTTTCGTCACCTAGGTTCGTAGACATACCGTTTGTTGATTATTTTCAATGATAAGCCTTTGCAATCGTGTAGGAAAATGTTTTTATTAATCCCCTCCCCTCCCTCCTCGTCTGGTCTTCCACTTGGGTTCGAATTGGTCCTAACGACTACCCAGCCGGATCGCCCCATCCGCACCGATGCCATGGCCACAAAACTGGTCAAAAACGTGAGTTTTCGGGGTTTTTTACTGCCATAGGCAAGCGGAGCGTCATTTTCAATAAATTTTGGAAGAAAAATTGACTGGGATAGGTTTTAGATCTATGGAAATTCACCCGTATCGCAATTTCTGTCTAAAAGTGACACCACAAACCTCACAATGACACGAGCAATCACGCACTATTCGAAACATAATGACCCCATGTGTTAAAATTGGCAGATCTTTTTTTTGCCAATGAAATGTTACTGGCCTGACAGTAGGGGACGGGAATCTAAGATATGACAGCGCTATTGGAAGGTCTTAGAAGCGAAGAATGACAAGGCAACTTCATCAAATAGTTTCATCAACGAATTCCCGGGTCAAAGACAACCAGGCGACTTACCGACTAGTGACGCGTACGTGGAGACGACCCAGCGCCAAAATGCCGAGATCCAAAATTTGAAAAAGGAAAATGTCCGCGTGACGTGATGGTTCATGCACTGAACGTGAGCACAGGGATTCGAGGCGAGCTGACGATACCTGCTCTGAGCGACCACTCGAGTGTTAGGCCAGCGGCTCGCCGACTGGGGGGTCCCCTTGGGTTTTCATTACCGATGCTACGAATCAACGTTAATCAGCTAACCGACTCGATACCGTAACCTCTTGACCTTCGACCTTCTCTTAGTCTCTTCCTCGTATGATAGAACCGCACGCAGCTTAATACGTGAATTGCACCGTTCAGATCGTGATTGGTGGGTGTAACTAATTATTAGAGTCAATTTTATGGAGAACAGCATCAACGCTACGATTAACCCAGTAAATAGAGCTATTCACCAAGATATTGAAGGAAAGTATAAATGGCGTTTACTCCCTCGTAGAAAAGATTGCGAATAAGCCCTTTAATTGTAAGATGAAGGGTCAGTTGAAAGAACCGGGTAGGTCACTTTTGGTTTACTATAAAAGTAAGTAAGTAGGTAAGTTTTGTAAAATCCCTAAAAACCTCAAAAAAAGTCAAGGCGGCCTAAATTTGTACTCTTTTTCAAGAACACTCCACGAGGAATCGAATGAGCCTCTCCCCAGGTCCGTAGGTCAAACCATTCCCGATGTATGGCCCGATTTATGGTGCCAACATTCGCGTTATTTTTTTTATTATTGTTTTTGTGTTGATATCAGTAGCAATTGTCTTGCATCTTGAATCTGAAACAGCGATCAGTTTCCTATAAGATCATGAAGTGTGGTAGAATCGATTGGAACTTCATTGGAATCATTTTCGTTTATTATTCAATAATAAACCATTGTAATCGCTCCTGAAAAAAAAAAAATTCTAATCCCCCCTGAAAATTTCATGGTTTACGTTTCAAAGGGTGTAGAATCCAAATCTGCAATAAAAAATTTTCCGTCCGTCCGCCGTACGCCGTACGCACGATTTCTCCCAAACGGCTGGAGCAAAATATCTGAAATTTTAACTGACAAAACAAGTCTTCTTCTCCAATAACATCGGTTTGGTTTACTCTTCACTCACTGAGAAAATTCCATCTGGTGTGCTTGCTACCTAACGCGAAAAAAAAAAGAAATATTGAAAATGCATTCAACTGCTGTAGTATTAGCGAATTTCTGAAGAAAAAAACTATTTGTTCTCGGTCGAAAATATTTTCAAAAAATGTTTGCACCAAAATCCGTCTCAAAGCATTCTAAATCCACTGTCAAAGGCACCAAAACTCATTCCAGGCGATAACTCTCGATAGAATTGAGAGAGAAAGCTCAAATTTGCACAAAAAATCTATGTAAGCTTTCAAAAGGCCAAGTTTGAAGATGGGCACAATCGCCTCACTCGAAGGGGAGATTTGGGGCATTTCAAATGTGGGAAAATTACCCGAAAACCCCCAAGCAGGTGACTCTCTTTAGTAAAGGTTTTTTCACGCTGAACACGATGGTGAAATCAGATTGGAAATTGGTAGATTGGCCCAATTCGCCAAAAAAAAAAAAAAAAAAAATTTCAGCCTTCAAAAATTTTGAAATTAAAATGTGGTATCACAAGTCAGAAAATAAAATTGTCGGTTTTTGCGAAATTTTCCCTCCCGCAAAACTAGTTACTTTGAAAATTTGCTCATTTCGTCATGCTGCATGACTGGAACATTTTTTACCATCTTCTTCTACATTGACCTATAAAATGTGATATCATTTCCCAAAAAATAAAATTGTCAATTTTGCGTCAATATTCCTCATAATTTTACTCCCTCAGTTATTGCATCAGACTTGGCGTTGATGTTTTGATAAAAACGCCACCACTTACTTGGAGACATCTTTATGAAATATTCACTCACAAACGCTGAACGAACGAACAAAAAAAAATCCTCAGAACACTATCAAGAAGCGATCGGTAGTAGCGAATAATTAGGATGCTGTTTACTAATAAGGACACCGATACCAAAAACATCGAAAATATCGATAATATTGATGTTTTCACCCGATATTGGAGGATTGTTCAGATACCTTTATGGATTGTTCAGTTGATCATATTTGTGTCCCTCTTGAAATTCAATAATCACTCTATCACCTGTGAAACACGCACACTCCAAAGCTTAGTAGAAATTCAAATCATGAACGCAAGCCAATTGAATAATAAACCCCAGTGAAAGAATTTGCAGCGTTTCGTGAGTATCAGAATGCTTCAACCCGTGTATCGGCTACGAAGCCTTTTAGGAGTTCAGTCCAGTATCCACATTACTACATCACTACATCATCAAACAATAATCAACCAAAAACGCAAATGTTGGCACCAGAAATCGGGCCATACATCGGGAATGGTTTGAGCTACGAACCTGGGGAAGGGCTCATTCGATTCCTCATGGAAAGTTCATCAAATAGGTATACATTTAGGCCGCTTCGACTTGTTTTGAGGTTTTTAGGGATTTTACAAAACTTTGACATCCCTTAAAGGGCACTTATGTGAGAGTGCTGGCTAAAGAATTGGGGCGACGTCGGACCAACATGGATATTTCCTGAAAATTTCAGCTTTTTTCCTTCAGCCGTTTGGGAGAAATCTTGCGTACGGCGGACGGACGGAAAATTTTTTATTGCAGATTCGTATTCTACACCCTTTGAAACGTATACCATGAAATTTTCAGGGGGGGTTAGAATTTTTTTTTCAAGAGCGATTACAATGGTTTATTATTGAATAATGAACCAAAACTAAGTCGGTTGTACTTGCATTAAAAGCATTGGAAATTGTGTGCGTCTTTTCGAGTTTAAACATTTTCCAATGACCACCAATGAGCGGTATGACAGACAATTAGGGAGGGGGAGAGGCAGGCGGATGTGTTTACTTTCAGCTGTAAGGGGGCGCGATCAGAAAAAAGTTGAGAACCTCCTAGTCGGATGACGTTAAAGCTGAACTGTGGGAAGAAAGAACACCTTATAAAAACATTCCAGAACTATTTGAAACCGAATAACACGTGAGACGGGGGAAAAAAACAAAAACATGATTGCACTTGCATGAATTTAAAGTGTGTGAACGGAATTGAAACAATCGCATTCGACTATTGCCATAAAAAAAGAGTTAGTTCCGAAATTTATTCAAGATTCAAGATAGAGAGAGCGAGAGAGAAAGAAAACATGTTTTATTATATCGCAAAAAACTGCAAAAATTTCAAGGAGCTATGCAATAGCCATGACCCTATGTAAAGAACTTCAGCTAGTATCCATTGGTATCTCACGCATTTTCGGTTTGGTTAATTTTTAAATAATTTTCTTGTACGAACACTGAAGGACAGTATGGTTCGACAGTCTGAACGGAGCGATCAATCATTGAACAACTTTTCGGGCCTGCGGTAATATGGATTTGTTCAAACATTTTACTTCTGTTAGATCACCAGTGAATATAACATACCTAGTTCTTAGGGACAGTTGAGAAGCAGCAATCATCTATTACTCTATTCTGTTCTCATATTATGTACTTGATGTTTAGAGAATTAAAGCCACAGTTCCAGCAGGTTTACTTTATTACAATTGAATTCGCTAAACCTCCTCCTGAGTTAGGAGATCCCAGATATCGAGAAAATTCCCATTTTATTAGAAAGACTACTTTCTCAATTGAAGAAGGGAGAAAGTGCTTGGTTAATAATGATAACAATATACCTAGTTGTTAGGGACAATTGACTACGTAGCAACAATCAAATACTACTTTATTGACATTACTATCAATATTTTGGTTCATTATTCAATAATAAACCATTGTAATCGCTCTTGAAAAAAAAAATTCTGACCCCCACTGAAAATTTCATGGTTTACGTTTCAAAGGGTGTAGAATCCGAATCTGCAATAAAAAATTTTCCGTCCGTCCGCCGTACGCCGTACGCACGATTTCTCACAAACGGCTGGAGCAAAAGATCTGAAATTTTCAGGAAAAATCCATGTTGGTCCGGCGACGCCCCAATTCTTGAGCAAGCTCTCTCACTTAATTTAAAGTGCCCTTTAAAGGTTGTCAAAGTTTTGTAAAATCCATAAAAACCTCAAAAAAGTCAACGCGGCCTAAATTTGTACTCTATTTGAAGAACACTCCACGAGAAATCGAATGAGCCCCTCCCCAGGTCCGTAGGTCAAACCATTCCCGATCTATGGCCTGATTTATGGTGCCAATATTCGCGTTATTTTGGTTTATTATTGTTTTTGGGTTGATATCAGTAACTTAGTGACGTAGTGATGTAGTAATGTGGATACTGGAGTGAACTCCTAAAAGGCTTTTCAGCCGATACACGGGTTGAAGCATTCTGATAACCATAAAAAACGCTGCAAATTCTTTCACTGGGGTTTATTATTCAATTGGCTTGCGTTCATGATTTGAATTTATACTCAGCTATGGAGTGTGCATGTTTCACAGGTGATGGAGCGATTATTGAATTTCAGGAGGCACACAAATATGATCAACTGATCAATCCAAATAGGTATTTTGGTTGAGAACAGATTTACGTGCTCTATGCATATCTCCTGAAATTCAATAATCGTTCTATCACTGTGAAACACGCACACTCCAAAGCTTAGTAGAAATTCAAATCATGAACGCAAGCCAATTGAATAATAAACCCCAGTGAAAGAATTTGCAGCGTTTTTTCATTCTGTAGCACTGCACCAATTCCGTTTCTCTTCTATTTTTGCAGAATCCTTTCCCTTCCCAATGTCTTCAAAACCCCAATTTATCAATGTTTTCTTAAGCTGCGCCAGTTACATTTTTCAACACTCGACTAATTAATTGTGTCTACCAACTGCTTATAAAAATTATATGGAATCTCTCCTTGTTAATTTCAAGTACTTTCTGCCCGATCGAGAAGTAGCAAACTTAGAACGAGGGCGTCCTTTTCAGCGCGAATCATATAGCCCGGGGTAAGTCGAGACAGTAGCAAATCATCTTTAATACATTTTAACTGAACAACTTGAAGCATCCCAGCATCTCAAACTCCAAATCTCAAACGCTTACAAACGGGTGATAACTACATGCGAATCAAATCGAATTTTGCAAACTGACTCCCAACTATGACACCTAAACTTATGAAATTGTTTTGACGTAGGATCTGAAATGAAAGGGTGGGGGAGGTTCTAAAATAAATTTAACTGAAAAGCAGCAATACCTCAATTTTGATTCCTATGATTAATCTTACAGGTAGAAAGTGTGAGGACCTTAAAGGGGGAAGGATACTTACTGAGCTGATTGTCGTCAGTCACATCAAATGAAAAATAGTGCTTTGTTGTCGAGTGCACTAATGATTTAAACATATTTGAAGCCCGCATTTTCGTCACTGGCACAAGTTTTTGAGAAAGATATCCTTGGAAATAGAATTCACGACAATTCAACTATAGACAACGGACATTAGTAACGTCAGCCTTCACGCGTATACGATCCCGAACCGTTTGAATTAGTTAAGGAAAAGGTAAGACCGAGCAGATAGACTGTTATTTGTGTAATGAACGGAAATTTCCGTCCCCCCGGCTGATATTAAGGTGCCGGTGGAAATCTAATGAGTCAGAACTTCCCGATTCTAGGAAACAAAAAATCGGAACCGACGACCGGCGGCCCAGTTTGTCCCGATCACCTTGATGGGTCGCCAGGAGCCGAAGGACCGACGCAGGCCTCGGCAACACAAAAACAACTGTGTAAAAAGTTGTTGGAGCTCTTCAGTTTTTATACATATTTATTGTGAACGTTTCGCCCATACAACATGAGCTTCTTCAGCACTAAAGAAAACAGAAATATAAATGCATGTATTTCTGTTTCATTCATGCTGAAGAAGCTCACGTTGTAATGGCCCAAATCGAATAAAAACAACTGAGAATACGGACTGAAAAAACGCTCCAAGTCATGTGGGGGCAAAGGTTGGCATGGGGCAAAGGTTCTCAATGAAGTTTGAAAATGACCGGGAAGAGTATTGGCGGGAAATGGGCAAGCAGTGCATTTGTTTACTTTCCGTCAGTCACCTCGTGAAAGCTCATGACGGTGTAAGTGTATTTTTGTCATTTTTGATGTAATTTTTCAGAACTTTTGAGGATTTTTCAGCAGCACACAAAGGCGCAAACAGCGTTGGGCTTATTTTTGTGTGCAAGAGCGGTTAATAAGCTTTCAGATTCTGTAATTGGTTCCACGGTTCACTCAACGACAATGTCGACGATCCATTGTACAACGAAACCTGCTGTGATGGGGTATAAGTTCGCAGGTATTATGGGGTAAAGGTTTGCACAGCGAACTGTTACCCCATCTGCAAACATTTGCCCCTCTTCCTAGTATTATTTATTCCTTATGCTCTATAACAGGAATTCTTATTTTTGGTTTAAGCCTTTGTAATCGTATAGGAAAAATTTTTTACAACCCCCCCTCAAACTTTGTTGTTTTACGTTTCAAGGTGCGTAGATTCAAAATCTGCAATGTCCGTCCGCCGTACGGGCCATAAATGCCCTTTAAATTGGTTTAAAAAACCCGTTCTTTCAATGGACTCCACTTCGGGTCTAGTTGGTCCTAACTTCCAGCCAACCCGATCGCTTCTCATGCAAAGATGCTATGGGCGAAAAACTTCTCAAAAACGTGTTTTTTTCGAGGTATTGCTGAAAAAGGCATGTTTGGTATCATTTTCCTAGTAATTTTGGACACAAAATCGATTGGGACGGGTTTTAGACCCGTAAAAATTCATCCAAATGAAATAATCGTGATTTCTGGTCTAAAATTGATTTTCCTATGCTTATAGATAGGCATTTTTTCAGTATATTCGGATTTGAAATCGACTGGAAGCGGTAGAAATTCGTGCAATGCAATTAATCATAATTTCTGGTCCTAAAATAGAATTCACAATGCCACGAACAATCACGCATTGATCAAAAAAATAATAAACCCAAGTGTTATAATTTGCAGGGTTTTTTTTTTTTTTTTTTTTTTTGTCGTTTTAGCATTTTTCACAACTAGAGCCGATGTAATTTTATTTATGTGATTTTTGAGATGTGATAAGCCTAGTTTGGCTTTAAACATGGTTACCTTTTATTTTTGGAACCTAATAAAACTTTTATACAGTTAAATTTGTGATGTTCTGTGCTTACCCAGCTCTGAAGTTACGAGTGGGGCAAAGGTTCGCAGGGCGAACCTGGTGCAAATCCTGACGGGGGTAAAAGTTCGCAAAAAGGTGGGGAGTTAAAATGGAAAATCGAAACTAAATCTTTCAGGAAAAAATCCATTCTTTTGGGTCCGAAGGTGGGAGCCTCCAAACGGGCGACTTTGTACCTAGCTACAAAATAAGCCACTTTTGGTACGAATCGAGGACCTAATGGCTGGTCAGTTAAAAATCAAAAAGTCTGAAATTTTCAGGAAAAATCCTCATATTGGTCCGACAACGCCCCAATTCTTTAGCCAGCTCTCTCACTTAATTTAAAGTGCCCTTTAAGGGTTGTCAAAGTTTTGTAAAATCCCTAAAAACCTCAAAAAAAAGTCGAAGCGGCCTAAATATTTACCTATTTGAAGAACATGCCATGAGGAATCGAATGAGCCCTTCCCCACGTCCGTAGGTCAAACCATTCCCGATTTATGGTGACAACATTTGCGTTTTTTGGGTTATTATTGTTTGTTTGTAACCTAGTGATGCCGATAGCGTCGAGTTGTAGTGAATGTGGGTACTGGAGTGATAGCCGATGTTGATACTTGTAGTTTATAGCCGATACACGGGTTTAAGCATTCTGATATGTATGAAACGCTGATAATATGTAGGTAAATATTATTACTCGGGTTTATTATTCAATTGGCTTGCGTTCATGATTTGAATCTGTACTAAGCTTCGGAGTGTGCGTGTTCCACAGGAGATAGAGCGATTATTGAATTTCAGGAGATTTGCATAGAGCACGTAAATCTGTTCTCAACCAAAGTACCTATTTGGATTGATCAGTTGATCATATTTGTGTGCCTCCTGAAATTTAATAATCGCTCTATCACCTGTGAAACACGCACACTGCAAATTCTTTCAGTGGGGTTTATTATTCAATTTTATTCATTTGAGTTGCATTCATGATTTGAATTTCTACTAAGCTTCGGAGTGTGCGTGTTTCACAGGTGATAGAGCGATTATTGAATTTCAGGAGATATGCATAGAGCACGTAAATCTCTTCTCAAACAAAACACCTATTTGGATTGATCAGTTGATCATATTTGTGTGACCCCTGAAATTCAATAATCGCTCTATTCTGTGAAACGCGCAATACACTCCAAAGCTTAGTAGAAATTCAAATTATGAACGCAAGCCAATTGAATAATAAACCCCAGTGAAAGAATATGCAGCGTTTTTTTATTGAACCTCAATACGCCCCCCACAATAAAAACATCCATAATTTATCAAGTCCTTTAGCGCTAGTATTGCGTTAAAACTTCCCCAAACCCAAATTTAAACGATGTAGCCAAAAGTAGACTGATGTAGAGGAGGCCAATTGAATAATAAACCCCAGTGAAAGAATTAGGAGCGTTTTTCTGATGTTGAAGTTGTCACTTCCCCCTAAGTCAGTGGGCGTCCTAAAAAGATAATTTCCCGGAGAAAAGTTGATAAGCTGGTTATAAGAGCTTACCTTATCAGACGGGCACTGAGGCGCTGAGACCGCGTTTCGAGAAGAACTAGAGTTCTCACCACCGATTGAACAAATGAGAAACCTGCAGCAAATATGGGAATGATGTGATAAAGCATCGAGTTCAGCTCTAATAATCAAGGTCAGGGAGATAATTACAGAACTAGCGCCTATGTGAGCCAACCATCGATATTATGTATGTGTGAACTTTTAAAGAAATGAATAAATATTAATTATGAAAAACAGCTCATTAAACTTAAACCACAATTGATCCGCCATACTTTGTTGTTTTGAATTTTGAGGAAATAAACAGGAATCATGCGTGCTTGTACTTCACTATACCATTACAGTAACATCTAGATTGTACAAGGTGTACAGCGTATGATAAGAAAATCTTCGCACACGTGTTCTACAACTAGTTTCCAACAAAAAGTGCCTCTTAGAGATTTTTTTTTAGAGGCTTCGTTTTTGAGTTATTTCACTTTTAAGATTTTTTTCGTGTTTTCAAACTTACGTCACTAAAACAGCCGTAACTCCGGCGTTTTCAAAGTATTTGCAAATCTAAGTATGCCGTTGGAAAGAACATAAAATTATCTATCGTCTCAGTCTTTAATAATAATTTTTTAAAAGGAACTAAGGGTAAAAATGAGCCTGAAAAGTAAATTTTGTCAAATTTTGAAAAAAAATTCTTTTTTTAATGGTTCATTAGTCCCCCTTAATTTTAATGATACGTTTGAGCCTGTAAGCTTAAAAAAAATACGCAAACTTTTCAGCTTTCCAATGGTGTATTTAATTTTTAGGTTTTAGGGGGAACTTTTTTGAGGAAATTGAGATTTTATGCAAAAACGTCTGCCAAGTGGGTGTGGCACATAGCTTCCTCGTATCCATAACAAGACTGTATAGATCATTGAAAATTATTATTGACTAAAGAACTTCGTTCAATTAGGCGAAGTAAATATTGAATTAGGGTAAATTTATTGTTATGCAGGAGCATAACTTGAGAAAATAAAGGTAGGCATGTTCAACTATTGAACAAACTATAAAATATACCTAATAAGTCCGAACAATCCCTGAAATTTTCATCGAAATTGGTCAAGAACTCCCGGAGTTATGCGCGTAACAAGGATTTTGTTTGAGCATGCGCAGAGACTACTATTGATCCGAGGGTCATGAAACTTATAGGGGACTATCTACACATCAAACCAAACCATCCCTGAAATTTTAATCGAAATTGGTCAAGAACTCCCGGATTTATGCGCGTAACAAGGATTTCACGTTTGCGCATGCGCAGAGACTACTATTGATCCGGGGGCCATGAAACCTATAGGGGACCATCTACACCCCAACCCGCACAATCCCTGAAAATTGCATCAAAATCGGACTATAACTTATTGTAGTTTTGCCCGTAACAAGGATTTGCTGACAGACAGACACACAGACAGACACGGAACCAAAATTGTTCAGAAAGGTCTAAAACGCAAAATGCGAGTGGAATTTTTGATTTTGGAGACAAAAAAATTTTCATATTTCGAAAGTGAAAACAATGCTTCCGCTACCTTAGTAGACTCGGAAGCAAAAACATGTACTTTCAAGCACATTTGATGTGATCGAACGGGTGTGTGGATCTACCTTTGACCGTTAATCACATTATCATTTTTACCCCTTAGTTCCTTTTAAAAAATTATTATTAAAGACTGAGACGATAGATAATTTTATGCTCTTTCCAACGGCATACTTAGATTTGCAAATACTTTGAAAACGCTTGAGTTACGGCTGTTTTAGTGACCTAAGTTCGAAAACACGAAAAAAATCTTAGAAGTGAAATAACTCAAAAACGAAGCCTCTAAAAGAAAATCTCTAGGAGGCACTTTTTGTTGGAAACTAGTTGTAGAATACGTGTGCGAAGATTTTCGGATCATACGCTGTACACCCTGTATAATAAAAAAATCATAAATTAGGGAGAAAACATTTTTAGTCAGAATCAAAACCTTGATTGCCCCGTAGAATGAGAATCACCCATGATCGCATTGAATACCTATGATTACTAATTTTCGAAAGCTTTTTAATGATTGAAATACTAAATTATTCGAGAGCTATTAAATTTTTTCTTTTTAAAAGTTCTTCAACAACCAAAAGTTAAGGAAAACTTTATTTTTTTAAATCGTTAGCGCTTTAACGGTAATGTCAACCCTCTGATGGTGATTGTTGATGATGGAAACTGGCTTCTGTAGATAGGATATTTGATGCTGACTTCAAAAATGCGGTCGAAAGCTCAATACGCTGAAGTACGCGGAAGTTACTGTTGGAGCATATTTCGGTCAGATTTTGCGATTTCAAAATCGTGGAAGACTGTTTCAATGTATTTGCTATTCCACCGAAAAAATTTTTACAAAATGTTCCGATAAATTTGCGAATGGAGTTGATCGAGATTCAAGAAAACTCACCCCTAAAATGTAAATTTGAAGACGTGGAGTTGTGCAATTTCTACACGAAATCCATCAAAAATAACAAAACGCCTGTCCTGGTCTTTCAAAAAACTGCAAATTCTCACTGGGGTTTATTATTCAATCGGCTTGCGTTCATGATTTGAATGTCTACTAAGCTTTGTAGTGTGCGTGTTTCACAGGTGATAGAGCGATTATTGAATTTCAGGAGGCACACAAATATGATCAACTGATCAATCCAAAGAGGTATTTTGGTTTTGAACCAATTTGAGGTATTTTGGTCGAGAACAGATTTACGTGCTCTATGCATATCTCCTGAAATTCAATAATCGCTCTATCACCTGTGAAACAATGCTTCAACCCGTGTATCGGCTACAAAGCCTTTTAGGAGTTCACTCCAGTATCCACATTACTACATCACTACGTCACTAGGTTACTGATATCAACACAAAAACAATAATAAACCAAAATAACACGAATGTTGGCACCATGAATCGGGCCATAGATCGAGAATGGTTTGACCAGCGGACCTGGGGAAGGGCTCATTCGATTCCTCGTGGAGTGTTCTTCAAAAAGAGTACAAATTTAGGCCGCCTTGACTTTTTTTGAGGTTTTTAGGGATTTTACAAAACTTTGGCAACCTTTTAAGGGCACTTTAAATTAAGTGAGAGAGCTGGCTAAACATGGATTTTTCCTGAAAATTTCAGCTTTTTTGCTTCGGCCGTTTGGGAGAAATCGTGCGTACGGCGGACGGACGGAAGAATTTTTATTGCAGATTTGGATTCTACACCCTTTGAAATGTAAACCATGAAATTTTCAGGGGGGGGTTAGAGTTTTTTTTTTTTTTTTTTTTTTTTTTTCAAGAGCGATTACAATGGTTTATTATTGAATAATAAACCAAAAGAACTGAGTATTTCGCTAAAATTTCAAATTACTACGTGCTAAAGTAAGATAGTGTTTAACTTGCGTCAAGAGAGTTACTGCGTGACAAATGCGTTACTGTGTGTTTTGGCTGAGTAAAAGTTCACACATGTGCCATTATTATCTGCAGTATCTGAGTTAAACACAATCATAATGTAAATATTGGTAACACTCTCGTTTTTCATGCTCATATTATGCCACAAAACGATGAAAAAGACAATTAACACATCGTCGAACTCGCAAATATCAGTCCTATTAATGTAAAGGGATTGTTTCTGTATCGGAAATAATTTATATCAATTTTTATTTAGGAAAATTTGCAGCCTGATTGACCGGGAATCGCCTAATCATTTGAGAATGACCCAGGAACTTTTGAATCCACAAGGTGAACACCTATTCTTGGTCGTAGGTACCAAAAAGGCATCCACCAGTAGATGTCAATTACACCAGGCAGCACTGTATTCTAAAGCCAAGAACTGCTGATAATTATCTATTATCTATGATAGATTATGATTATAATCTATACCTCATCACTCACCCGATATGAAAAGACCCGTTTCGAAATTCCAAGAAACTATGTCATTCAGCCAAAACCATACGTCCCACAACTCGGAAAATAAGGAGCTTGGAAACTGTATTGTTGTGTCATTGAATCTGAGAATTTTTATCGACTATAAAGCTAAAAGGATTGTCATAGTAAAAAATCTCTACACTGACTAGAATATAGGATCGTTCATCACGACAAAGGCTATGGAAAAATTCTGCCTCATGCTTGAGGATTCTTCCAACGGAAAATTAAGTATAATACGTAAGTTCGATTCTGTAAAAACAATTTAAAACATAGGTAAGTGTACTAATTGAATGTCTGAGAACAAAAACGACCTAAACACCAAAACTTAAATTTTTAAGGGGAGCCAAAAAAACGCTGCAAATTCTTTCACTGGGGTTTATTATTCAATCGGCTTGCGTTCATGATTTGAATTTCTACTAAGCTTTGGAGCGTGCGTGTTTCACAGGTGATAGAGCGATTATTGAATTTCAGGAGATATGCATAGAGCACGTAAATCTGTTCTCAACCAAAATACCTATTTGGATTGATCAGTTGATCATATTTGTGTGCCTCCTGAAATTCAATAATCGCTCTATCACCTGTGAAACACGCACACTCCAAAGCTTAGTAGAAATTCAAATCATGAACGCAAGCCGATTGAATAATAAATATCAGTGAAAGAATTTGCAGCGTTTCATGCTTATATCAGAATGCTTCAACCCGTGTATCGGCTACAAAGCCTTTTAGGAGTTCACTCCAGTATCCACATTACTACATCACTAGGTTACTGATATCAAAACAAAAACAATAATAAACCAAAATAACGCAAATGTTGGCACCATAAATCGGACCATACATCGGGAATGATTTGACCTACGGACCTGGGGAGGGCTCATTCGATTCCTCGTGGAGTGTTCTTCAAAAATAGTCCAAATTTAGGCCGCCTTCACTTTTTTTGAGGTTTTTAAGGATTTTACAAAACTTTGACAACCCTTAAAGGACACTTTAAGGGAGCTGACTAAAGAATTGGGGCGTCGTCGGACCAACATGGATTTTTTCTGAAAATTTCAGCTTTTTTGCTCCAGCCGTTTGGGAGAAATCGTGCGTACAGCGTACGGCGGACGGACGGAAAAATTTGTATTGCAGATTTGGATTCTACACCCTTTGAAACGTAAGCCATGAAATTTTCAGGGGGGGGGGGGGGGGGGTTAGAATTTTTTTTTTCAAGTGCGATTACAATGGTTTATTATTGAATAATAAACCAAAACGAGAAAAATCCATACAAATATTTTATACAGCTACTCATTACAAAAAAACAGAAGACCCCTTTTTTCTAAGTAAATTCTCTAGTTTCCTAATTTTCAAAGAAAAATTTTGATTTCTGCACATAAATTGTTTTCGCGCCCTCAAATATTATCATCAACAATTTTTCAAATTTCAGTGAAAAGAATCGATTGAATTCATAGGGAATCGAAATGAAACTCTTGGAGTTAGCTTGAATCGTCAATAGAACTTTGTTGATTAACACCAATATGTGAAAAATGTCGGTAAATATGGAAAGACAATTTTCAACATGACTTAACAGCCGAATCAAATGAAAGGATTTTTGCATTAATGTTACCTATTAATCATTTTCCTGAGTCGCAGAGGTAGGTCATGCTCTTATTTTCGTCCAGAAGCTGAGAACAGCTGGTTTGGTACAAACTTGAAGCATTTTGTCATGTCTTCCAGTTTTTCATGGAGGTCGTTTATGCTCTCACCGAATCCTTTCAATGAACCGAATGAATGGGGAATGGATGTCGTTTTTGCTGCCAATCGATCCGTTTTAACCAAGAGAATCCGTTTTAAAATATTTTGAGGAAAGTGGCGTTTAGGTTGTTACTGCTCTCAAGGATTCAATTATAGCTAAAACATTCAGGTGTGCGCACATCCTAAGAATGAGAGGATTTTTACTTGTTCACTGTACGAATCAAGGAAGGCACTTCAACCAAGAATGTTCAGTCATAAGGGAAAATAGGTAGATTGTCGGCGAACACACCTACGCTAACTCTTCTTACAGTAATTGAGCCTACTACGAAGTTCTTTGAACTGACCACATCATAATTAGGATTTTGATATTCCCCTGTTACAAGAGTGGGTAGAAGTCGAGAATAGGTAACTCCTCCCTTATCAGACCGTCGCCATATTGAAAAACAAGATGTCTCCTATCGATATAGGCAGAAATGTGTTCTGTATGCTCGCTTCGCTCGCATCTCAAAAAAAAAAAATCCTACATCAATCCTTCTAGTAATGTATAGATCAGTTGGACAAATAGATCAGAATGTGTTAACACTTTTGTCTTTGCGTATTAAAAATACTTTTATCGGTATAACGGTCGTGAAAATCATTCCATAATTCATGGCAGTGGTATTGATATATTACCCTATATACACATCGATCCTAGATACAGTCTGATAAGAGGAAGGGGTCATATATTCTTTACTTCATCCCAAGAGTGAATCCTGGCACAATAAAGAAGAAATTATATTCATTTTAGTCAAGTAGGAGCAACTGAAATACATGAAAGTGAGAATTGTATCTTTGAAACACGAGACCAGAGACCTTACATACTGTAAGGGTCTACAAAATAAGACGTGAACGTATAAGATCTAATAGGCTGAAGTAGAGAATAGGTAACCCCTACCTCTTATCAGACTCATTTGAACATAAATCTATGTGTACTTTCATCGATATATATAGGGTAGTATATCGATACCACTGCCATGTAAGTATTATGGAATGATTTTCACGACCGTTACATCGATAAAAGTATTTTTAATACGCAGAGACACAAGTGTTAACACATCCTGATCTATTTGTCCAACTGATCTGTACTTTACTAGAAGGATTGATGTAGGATATTTTTTGTTTTTGAGATGCGAGCGAAGCGAGCATCCAGACCAGCAAACTAGATAGAACACATTTCTGCCTGTATCGATAGGAGACATCTGGTTTTCCAATATGGCGATGGTCTGATAAAGGAGGGGTTACCTATTCTCGACTTCTACTGATCTAATAAGATGGGGAAAAATATTGTCGGGAGTGCATCTGCTAAACACAGTATTAAGAGAAGCAAGCGAACAACTTCTAACAATTTATTGTAACTGGAGCATACATCGAAATTACCTGTTTTCAGAGGTAAATTTAATTGAGTTCCTTCGTAAATTTGACCTTTTTGTTGGTTATACTCGTATAGGTAAACTAAATCCCTCGCGGGAGTAGTGATAGCTCATTTCATGCTAAACCGAATGCTATTTCTGCGAAATGCCCACTGCACATAACGTTGTAAGCAGTGGCGTATATATGTGATATTTTCGGGGAGGGCCGAGAATAAGGGGGGGTCCACCCCCGGGAAATTTTTTCAAATCACGTGTCTAAAATCACATGTCTAACTATTCTAGCACTAAAAAAAAAACTGATAGAAAAGAGGTTCTTTTCCCAGGGGAAGCATATTGTAGAAAAATACAATATTACTCGTATTTATATCTTCCAAATTGGGGGGGGGGGTTGGCAAGGCCCCCTCGGTGCGCATTTCTAGAGAATCTACGAAAGGAGGTCTCTTTAACAGGGATGGTCCCTAGCCACCTGTCAACAAGCAGTTGAATTTCTTCGCGAATTCAGCAAAAGACAAAGCGGTTACCAAACTAAAGCAGAGATATGCTGCTTACACCCAACAGCAAGTGAAAAGCGAGGAACCACACATTACGCTCTACTAAACGTTTAAATAATTTCCCAAGGAACATTCGTTTAAAGGGACAACATGGAATACAAACATACCTAGCATGTGTACATCATGACAGCTGAGATTGAGGAGAGCGGTGAAGTGTAACTTTTGGGAAACTTGAAATGCGCGGTGGATAAAAAGCGTCTCGAACGATGCAATCCTATTGGCTGAACTCATGTCATCAGATCTTGCTACGATTTCATTGGTCACCAATTATACTCACACATCAATACAAGTGGAAGTACATAACGGCACCTATAAACTTATTGGAATTCTAATATTCTAACGAGTAGTAATGTGACATCTACCATAAGCGTAAGTTGAAGAAGCTAACTTACGAAAATAACGATGATCCAGGTCAATAGAAGACGGCAGAAAGACAACAAACGAAGAGAAGCGGGGAAATTCCCACTTTGTTTATTGAGGTTCCAGCATGCCGTGGCACTTTTACAATTAAGTTGACGAGACCCGGTAATTTCTCGAGGAATAATTATTTTATAGTCCCCGAACGCATATCGAGAAATGCAGTGACAACGCGACGGAAAACATTGTAATTTGAAAAACTTTCAACCACAGACTTCGGTACTTGATGCACGAAAAAGGGCGAGGTGATAACGCGGTTATACCGGATGTCGAATGATGTCGGAGACGTCCGAAGGTTGACGGAGATGGCCGAAGCCCGAGCCTTCCCGAAATGCGTTTCCTTTGTTGCAGACATCCAGCCTCCAAGTCTACTCCGCTGTCCTACTGTCAGAATCATCTCCTGTGTGTGGCAGAAGTACCAATTTCTCCTCCTCATAAGGGCAGTCCTGTAGTTTTCGATATGGATGAGATTGTGACAACAATCTACCGAGGGAAAAGATAATCATTGAAAACAACAATTTTGGTTTCGCGACTCTAAGGTCCCAATGACCCTTCTAAAAAACATTAACTCAATAACAGCTCATTCTAGGTTGAATTTTCAGGAATTTAATGGGTTGGAAGGCAGAAAGCCCCAATAAATGTCATCGCTGAAGGACCAGCGGTCACGTTTTTGCATGCTTAAATGTAAAAATCCCCAGGTTTCGAACTTCTAAAACAAATATTTAGCACCTACATACAACGAATAAAGGTAGTTAAACATAATTTAATGAACTACCAAGGAAGGTACTTAATGGATACGAGAAACTTACGATAGCCTAGTCATATGATGTGAGAGCCTATCTGGCGTTGATATGTCAACAGGTACGCTAATCCTTGCACATATGTATTAACTTGATTACATCCCAATCTAGGTTGAATTTTCAGGGATTAAATGGGTTGGGAGGCAGATAGCCCCAACAAATGTCATCGCTGAAGGATCAGCAGTCACGTTTTTGCACGCTTAAATGTAAAAATCCCCATGTTCGAACCTGTAGAACAGATATTAAGCACCTACACATAACGAATAAAGGTAGTTACAACACAATTTAATGAACTACCAAGGAAGGTACCTTTAAAAACACCTAATGGATACGAGAAACTTACGATAGCCTGGTCATGTGATGTGAGAGCCTATCTGGCGTTGATATGTCAACAGGTACGCTAATCCTTGCACATATGTATTAACTTGATTACATCCCAATCTAGGTTGAATTTTCAGGGATTAAATGGTTGGAAGGCAGAAAGCCCCAACAAATGTCATCGCTGAAGGATCAGCGGTCACGTTTTTGCATACTTAAATGTAAAAATCCCCAGGTTTCGAACTTCTAAAACAAATATTTAGCACCTACATACAACGAATAAAGGTAGTTAAACATAATTTAATGATTTAACAAAAAGGTACCTTTAAACACACCTAATGGATACGAGAAACTTACGATAGCCTTCATATGGTCATGTGATGAGCCTATCTGGCGTTGATATGTCAACAGGTACGCTAATCCTTGCACATATGTATTAACTTGATTACATCCCAATCTAGGTTGAATTTTCAGGGATTAAATGAGTTGGAAGGCAGATTGCCCCAACAAATGTCATCGCTGAAGCATCAGCGGTCACGTTTTTGCATGCTTAAATGTAAAAATCCCCATGTTCGAACCTGTAGAACAGATATTAAGCACCGACATATAACGAACAAAGGTAGTTACAACACAATTTAATGAACTACCAAGGAAGGTACCTTTAAAAATACCTAATGGATACGAGAAACTTACGATAGCCTGGTCATGTGATGTGAGAGCCTATCTGGCGTTGATATGTCAACAGGTACGCTAATCCTTGCACATATGTATTAACTTGATTACATCCCAATCTAGGTTGAATTTTCAGGGATTAAATGAGTTGGAAGGCAGATTGCCCCAACAAATGTCATCGCTGAAGGATCAGCGGTCACGTTTTTGCATGCTTGAATGTAAAAATCCCCATGCTCGAACCTGTAAAACAGATATTAAGCACCTACACAACGAATAAAGGTAGTTACAACACAATTTAATGAACTACCAAGGAAGGTACCTTTTAAAAACACCTAAAGGATACGAGAAACTTACGATAGCCTGGTCATGTGATGTGAGAGCCTATCTGGCGTTGATATGTCAACAGGTACGCTAATCCTTGCACATATGTATTAACTTGATTACATCCCAATCTAGGTTGAATTTTCAGGGATTAAATGGGTTGGGAGGCAGATAGCCCCAACAAATGTCATCGCTGAAGGATCAGCGGTCACGTTTTTGCATGCTTAAATGTAAAAATCCCCATGTTCGAACCTGTAAAACAGATATTAAGCACCTACACATAACGAATAAAGGTAGTTACAACACAATTTAATGAACTACCAAGGAAGGTACCTTTAAAAACACCTAATGGATACGAGAAACTTACGATAGCCTGGTCATGTGATGTGAGAGCCTATCTGGCGTTGATATGTCAACAGGTACGCTAATCCTTGCACATATGTATTAACTTGATTACATCCCAATCTAGGTTGAATTTCCCGGGATTAAATGAGTTGGAAGGCAGATCGCCCCAACTAATGTCACCGCTGAAGGACCAGCGGTCACGTTTTTGCATGCTTAAATGTAAAAATCCCCATGTTCGAACCTGTAAAACAGATATTAAGCACCTACATATAACGAATAAAGGTAGTTACAACACAATTTAATGAACTACCAAGGAAGGTACCTTTAAAAACACCTAATGGATACGAGAAACTTACGATAGCCTGGTCATGTGATGTGAGAGCCTATCCGGCGTTGATATGTCAACAGGTACGCTAATCATTGAACATATGTATTAACTTGATTACATCCCAATCTAGGTTGAATTTCCAGGGATTAAATGAGTTGGAAGGCAGAAAGCCCCCACTACTGTCATCGCTGAAGGATCAAGGGTCACGTTTTTGCATGCTTAAATGTAAAAATCCCCATGTTCGAACCTGCTTAATAAATATTAAGCACCTACCTAAAACGAATGCAGTCACAACACTATTTAATGAACTACCGAACAATACCTCCAAAAACGACTAATGGATACGAAAAACCTACGAGAGCCTAATTATGTGATGTCAGAGTATCTGGCGTTGGAGTGTTCACAGGTCCACTAATCCTTGTATGTAACGATGATTTGCTATGTTAAATCACAGCTAGATTATGAACAATTCTACAGATTGTGAGGATCATGTTTTCTTTGTGAACCCCTAGATCGATGCCGGAACAATGGAAGCATGATAACTCTCGTTCAAATTATCATCGTAGATATACCTACTCATTATTGACCTGCATAATTGACATTGGTTTCAGTATTGACCAACCACCTAGTCGGAACTCAAAAAATCCTCTAATCTATGTGATGGATATGGTTAGTTGACCCTTCCCAGTTCTTGACGCTTTCAAGCGTCTTTGTCATTCTGTGAGCGGGCAGGGCATTACAGCATTCAGCTCAATGGAAGGGGCAACTATACCATTCCGTCACCTCACCTCCCCATGTCACATTCCTATAAGTAAGTAGGTGGCATTTTTAGGACGTCCTTCTGAAGCAAGGCTTCATTTGAACGATGCTCATTAGAATTATTCCAGGAGGGGTATTTGGCGATACGAACTTGAGAGAAAAACCAACTGGATATTGTGAATGAGCAGTAGGCCTCTGTGTGGCTGAAGAATTTTGGGGACGCGCCCCAACCGATCTATATAATTCTTATTTTGTTCGATCCCAATTTTAGTCTAGTTGTACAACAAACCTGGGAAATTTTGAATTTTCTGGCATGGGTTGGCGATGATTTGGAATCATACTAGATTCCCGTCCTAGTAGTTTACCTCAACTGAGGAGCTTACTTTCAAACAATCACATATCCATTCCGACAAAATGTTCAGGAAGTGAAAAAAAAAACGATTTGCAGATTAGTGGAGATGTTTTTCTGCAGTTTCTCATCGGAGTAATGTGTGAGAAGGCACAGATGAAGATGCCTCAGAATATGAATCAATTTTCTCCAAAACACGATGCTGTATATCCATTTTCACTTTGGAAATGTGCCTTTTTGATCAAAACTCATGGATTTGTGCCTTTTTGAAGAAGAAAGAATTCATTCTCCATTCTGTAGGTTTTATTGAAAACTTTACCTGACTCCATATTTCCATTTGTCATGCCTGCCATCTATCGAGTCTCGTGTAAATATTCAACGTTAAGACGAAGGCGCAATGCTTCTTTTTGGATATGTGCCTTTTTGAAAACCCACGACTTATCGCCTGACGAAATTCGGAGGATGTGTGCCATTTCGATTGCAAGGCACTGAAAAAAATGTAGGGGACGGATTTGTTACCTTTTGATGCAAACACATAACTTTAGCCCCGGAATTGACGTGGATGTGTTCTGTTTTGTTCGGAAATGATAGGGGGATCTGATTCAACTCATATTCAGAGATAGAAAATAGAGAAAAAAAAGTTTTCTCCCAGATTTGGATATGTGCCTTTTTGAAAGTAAGCTACTCAACTGTACTCTAAACTAACTTGAGCAATTGAACAGGAGTCTGTACCAATAGCTGACTTCGGAGTGGAAATCGACACTCGAGGTAACATGTCTACTAGAAGATTTTCGGGCTTTTGGAAGTTTTCGGAGCAACGACCAAAGGAGTGACGCCCTACAGACAGTCGGAGTAAAAAACTAAGAGCTTTTGTCTTCACTTTATGCTGATGGCAAATTTCTTCCGTTAGAGGGAATTGTATGTGTGGGGCTATACGTTCAAGTACAAAATGACCAAGTTCCTTCCATCTCTCACATCATTGTGAACAACTTTGGCTGTGTTTTATGGCTGTCTTATGTCCACTCCAACTTGATGAAATTTGCAGCGAATGTGTTGGATCGTAGATGGTCCATGGTCAGTAACATTATTCACTACTTAATAAATGCTTGGATCTTGCTCAGATTCGAATGGCAGTGGGGATACGAAGAGACGCGAAAAATCCATTAAGCGTAATTTTCTCATGACCTCAACGACGGATCTCAGAGAAATGCAGAGGGCACTTGGGACATGTGGGTTTGACTACCCTGAGAAAGTTTTACCAGGACGTCATTATTAGCTGCTGTGCTACCTTCTAATTAATGTGACAAGCATCACGTCTACTATTGCCATCTTTTTTCAATGGGATTTTCAGCGATTGTAGATCCGTCATAAACTGTAGATCGTCCCCAATGAATTGACAAACACGCTTACAACTCAAAACATCCAAAACCGTCATTAAAATAGGTGAATATAGAATAAGTCTAGTTTTTTTTTTTTTTTTTTTTGCAAACATTGGTAGTTAGAAATTTCATTGCACACCAATGTGCTCACATTTCAACTAAATTCAACATAAAAGTAATCATTTTGGTGTTAGAGTAAACTTTTTTTTCGCCTTATAACTGGGTTTCCCTTAACCATTAGAAAGCTGATTACATCTTCAAAGTTCAATTATATTCGAAAGCTTCCAGCACAAAAATTAAAATTGAAAATGCAGTTAACTTAGAAGTATTTTCAGAAAATTAAAACTTTTTTCTGAGATTTTTAATGTTTGACCTGCAATTACGGTCCTTAGGAGTTAAGCTTTGATTGTGAAAGTGCGCAAGACGTATAGGAAATTTAATGCAGAATCCGAAAATGTGATCAAAAATGAAAAACAGTTATTTCCAAGAAGAGGAATGTGGGTTTTTAAGGCACAAAATGCGGTTTTTTTGAAAACCCTTTTCAAAAAATCATCTTATGGTATCCCCATTAATGGTCTAGTTTCAATCAGAAATTTGTTTACATCAACTGCGAGAGACCCTACATATTTCTTCACCATCAAAACTTCAAGTAAACATGGAATGCGTTGGATTCCAACCTCTATCTGCTGTAAGGTGAAAACAAAACACTGTTTGGTCGCGTTTTAACAAGTTTTTATTATTACAACTATCATTACAGAAAAGTAGGTACCTTAATAGAACATCAAATTAAAGGCACACCGATATCACGAGTGCGGTAAACCCACGAAAACCAACATAGGGTGTTTCGTGGTGAGTTAAATAAACTATTCATTTCTACGAAACGATAAATCAAAAGTTAACAATATAAAAATGTACAATCATCTTCAAATAATCTACATAATTAAAGCTAAACATAACCAAAATTAAATCGTACTCACACGATATGTTTGGCGGGTGAAAAAAAAAGAAAGAATTGAATGCGACAAATGAACAGTAGGAACTGTAAAAAATTATTCATCCTTGCGAGATTCAAACCTTTATATAGCGTTCAAGCGCCTCAGCTCACTTCATCTTATTTTGTCACAATAAACTTAATGAATTAAAATACAACTTCATTCCAGTACGTGTAATATGTTAGTTTCGAAGTTTTATTTCAAATTAAAACAAGCATTGTCCATTTGCAAATAACAACTTAGATAATACACAACTTTTACAAGATTATTGAACGCAACATAATTGTGTTCCTAGTTCTTCACGTCTATTTTTCGCAACTTAATTGGAAAAAAACATTTTAATTTGGAAAAACCGTAAACATGATTCGACTATTTGAAGATACTTTAATATGAGGTTAACAATTGATTTATTGAAATCTCGTTCTATTTACATCTCTCTGGTTTTTCAAGTATTACCTCGCTCGTGGTACCAGTGAGCTTACAATCCTTTTCATCTTGTAGTACTCCCCTTTCTCGAATAAAAATTATGATGATAAAATCCTATACATTAAACCAAATGCAAGTTTGCTTTAACTTTCTTTATTCGTTAACCTACTTCGTCCGAGATTTACGATACTTAGTGTTTAAAGTAAAAAGCAGTTAACGAATGACGGTAGAACATCGGGTTCTTCTTTATCATGATAATGGTTTGAATGAAACTAACACGAAATGACAAATAGGTAAACGCAAGCGTATGCCATGTATGCACATCAAATCATTAGAACTGACAAGGAATTTTAGCCCATGGACTATGTGGATGACCTTCTCGTGCACAAATTTGGTTTTTTAATATATTACCATCATATTTTTGAAATTATAACACTGTTTATTTAATTTATTCTTGTTTTAATATCATAAATTCATTGATTCGAATATGGATTCTACAATTTGTGGTTTTTCTTCGGTCAATGCTTTTCTTGTTTTTAATAATTGTTCTACTAGGTCGACCTTAAGCCCAAATAAAAGAGGGGAAAGAATTAAAAAAGAGAAGGGAGAGCAAATTGACATTTGGTTTCTTATAATTACTAATAATT
Source organism: Creontiades dilutus (assembly GCA_031894815.1). NCBI lineage: Eukaryota > Metazoa > Arthropoda > Insecta > Hemiptera > Miridae > Creontiades > Creontiades dilutus. The sequence goes on along the minus strand of JAVIWC010005454.1, from coordinate 138,712 downwards.
GAAAACAATGTAGGTACAATAAAACCTCTGATTAATAAGGAACACTGATATGACGAGGGCGATAATTCAAAAGAAACCACCAGAGAACGTCGAGAGACGTGGTAAACGAATAAATAATTAATATCTGCGGAACAATAAACCAATTGTGAACAGTATGTACAAATATCTCCAAATAATCTTAATTACGAGAAAAGCCACATCTCAAGTTTATCATATCAAAGAAAGATCGAGAAGCTAAGAAACCGAACAGGAACTGTAAAAAAAATTAACGTTCGTCCATATTACTACAAACAGGCGGAGAACTTGTTACTGTGAATGACGAATTCACTAAAAATCCATACAAAGTCAAAAAATATTGGCGAGGGCTCTCGCATTGTTCAGGAATGTTCACGATAAGTTCAGTCGAATCAGAATTTGGCTTATTGATATAACCTCAAAAATTTCATAGAGGTAAAAGTAAAAGACAACAATTAGTAAATTTTGTAACTGAAAACGGTCTTTTTTGTTTGAGTTCATCTTAAAAATATATCGAGAAACCCTAGAAGGTACTAAATTGATGGGTTAAGTGACTACATTTTTTCCGCTCAGTTCTTGAGTTTCCGTGAACCGCCTTTTCTCTTCATAACCAACCCCCAACTTACACTGTCTGGAAGTACAACAAAAAGTAATGGTCAAAAATAAAGGAATACTCACGATACAATTTGGTATAGAGAAAATAAAGAAGACATATGGAATATTGGAACATTATTTTTTATATAGATACTGTTTTGTGAAGTTTTGATTCATTATTTCAAGTATTGAAAATGAGAATCCAATCGAACTAACAAAGCAGAAAAAATGTAGACACTAAATAGTCGAGACATTTCAAAAGTTGTGATGTTTAATTGGAGATAAAAAAGAGCAACGATGTAGATGTGAACTATGAAGAATCAAATCAATTGAGTGGAAAGAAAAATGTCCTAAGAAAGATCGAGTTTTTGGCCAAAAACGAAACTAGATTTTCAAAATATACATCATATACAAGGGAAAAATTTAAATGGTACAAAATAATACAACAACGAGCACGCAGTCTTTGGTAGTGACACGACGTGTGAAAGTATATTTTTGTTCAAGAGGCGACGGCAAAGTCGGGCTTGGGAGTTTGAAAGGGTAACTTAGAAGGATTTGTTACTTAGAGAACGCTTGGCTTTCTTACCGACGAGACGTTCGCCCTTGTTGTTGTTGGTGAGAGATTTGTTGTTGTTATTGTTGTTTATAACGCGTTTCCCATTTGTGAGGTGCTTTACACATTTCATCGCGTCCTGCAAACAAAATTACGATAAATTTTACAGGGCAGAACAAATTTAAGAGACATAGATAGGAGCATGGTACCCAATTAAGTGGCCAAAGCAAACAGATAACATGGGTTTCTTAAAATTAAATAGTAAGATACAAGAAAGCCAAGTTTGATACAAAATATAGTTGATGCCAACGTGCCCAAATCAATATGACTTGAATGAACAAAGTAAACAAATAATCGCTGTCCAACATTCCCGTAGGTCTGTTTCTCCTGTTTTCTCCAGTCCTCTTTTTCTAGGATTTAATAGTGACGAGATAAATCAGGGGAAAACCCCATCACAAATAAAGAATAAACTGTGTGAAGAAACACCTACTACTACCACAAGAGCTGGTAGAAAAATTAAACCCGTTAAAAGACTTATACACGTGATGTATTAATTTAAGTTATTTTTCATTTATCAATAGAGGATATTGTATTGAATTCTTTACAGCTGATTGTCAAGTGATTAAGGACATTGAGTAGAAAGTATAAGCAGAAGAACATTGAGATTACTTTATATAAGAAATGTAGAAGTACATTGAAGTTGTTATTTTTTAATTATGTCATTATTATGACTCTCTGATATTTCATACTTAAGGGGGAGAGGTGTAATATCCGTAGATCCCCTAGGTTACCGATTTATGTGTAGTGAAGGTGGTAAGCCTGCGTGCTTCCCCACCTCACCTACGGCGCCCTCTCCTACCTTCAAGATGGCTCGCAAGTTGAGATTCGAATAAAACCCCTTATCAAAAAGTGCTATATAAAACGTATTAATTATACTCCTCCGTCCAAAATACTACAATGGGTTTTAAAAACAAGATCAGAAATACGTAAAACTCAGTTTGTTTGTATGAATTGTTATAATGATCAGGTCATGTCCAAACTTGACCAGTCGCCATCTTTTGCAGTTGGAGGCTAGGCAAAAGTCTACCAACTCACCATACCAGTTTGGCATTCCTTTTTGTTCCCTTCGTATGCCCCATGCCTCTCTAAACTGCACGGATGAGAGATCCAAGTTATTATCTAAATATGATATTATGGTCAGCCATCATTGATATTAAAAAGCACGCTCTAGTTCCATGTGATTGAGGTGATGCAATAGAGCAAATCCTTCCCCACATCACCAAGGGCTGAAGAGATTAGACTGTAACACCCAGAGATGATCTGAAAGTCTATTGGCTCCAAGCATAGCTGGTGGAGTGGTTATGATTTTGATAGATAAGAAGAGGAAACAATCCATCAAACATTTTGGGTTATTTTGGTTAGCTGGGCGGAAAACTGTACGTAGGCATTTATATATTATAACTGTCAGTTACTCAGAAAATCTAGTTAATAGAGAGTTTTTCCTCCCCACGGTGGCAAACGGTGCTGAACGCAAACCTAGGGAAACGAAAGGCAGATGCTAACTTTTCAAGAGGTCACGTGGTCTCCTTGCGGTGTCTCTCCCTGTCGTCAAACAGTCCTCATCATAACCTGACATCCATGTTTTGATTTGGCCGCCATTTTCCGTCAGTGAAGTTTACTTGAGTTATAAATTACTCTCACTCAAACATCTCAATTAGAGTAAGTTGCTTTTACGTCAAAAAATTAGTTGGTTATAAATTTCTATATTACACTTAGGACTGATTCGGCATCTCTCACATTCTAATGTACTGTACAATTGTCATGTATTTCCTTATATCATTTGATTTCCTGTGTATATGTACTACAAATGTAGAGATAAATTCAAAATTGCAGAGAAAACTGTATGCACTAAAGAAAATAACCAACTTTCCTCATTGATCGGGGTGAATTTTGATCACCAGTGGCTAACAGGTTGCATTCGAAAGCACTTTTGAGGTTGTCGTCGTCAATCAGATCAATCAATATAAATAAATCAATATAAACCGATCAATTTGGCTTACATCATAAACATTGCTTAATAAATAGTACTAAATAAAATTGAGAAAAGCAAAGACGATTGTGGAGGTTGAAAGAGTTGAGAGATTCTCAGACGAAGAGGGCGATGATGGTTCCAAATGCACTCTAGCGGGATTTCGTCCACCCACCTTCCCCATCAATTCCTCGTGAATAGTATCGTTTTTGTAAATTAATTTTCTACAAAAATCTGTGTGACAATCTCCTCCCAGTGCTCCGAGTCATTTTCACTTTCTCCATTCAAATTCAAGCTCCAAAGAGAGCAGAAAGAAGATTGATGGTTGGACGAAATCCCGCTAGAATGCGCTCAAAACTGTCATCGCCCTCTTCGCCGAAGAATCTCCTGAAGGATTTTTGAACTCTATAACACTGTCAGAGAAACCTTCCTTGAGACCACAAGGCCCAAGCCCAGCTTTGCTTCCACACCGCTTCGAGCTCCAAGTTCCCAGTGGGTTCCCGTTGCGCAAGGTCTCGGTCACTTGACTACGGCCAGGTTTGCTAGTATCACAACGTGTAATTGCACCATACGGTCGCCGACCGCGGGGAGGAAAAACTCTCTATTAACTTGATGAGCCGATCGGTATAGTTGTATTCTGAGAAGTAGTGACTCTGGGATATATATTTCTACAGCTAATAAATCGAATTTGACATCTGAAAACTAGTTATTAAACAGAAACTGACAGTCCTGGATTGAATTTAAGCAACCAACTGTACACAACTTTTATAGTGTATGTTTAATTAGTCGATGGGATCACAAAGAAAACTAAAACTCACCTCGAGTCGCTGTTCAAGAACTTGAATTTTTTGTTTGGATGCTTTGAGTTCGTGTTTTTCCTTAACACTCTTGTAAATGGGCGAAGAAGAAATCTGAGCAAGTATGTCTTCTGCGGATGGTCTTTGCTCAGGATTAGGATGAACCATGCGCTGAAAATGGGAACAATAATTGAATCAAGTGTAAGGAAAAAATTGTGGGAACATCGGAGAACGTAATCCATTCATCTGTGGCGAGCTATTCGCCTAACAATAATTCAAGTTATAATCAGATCACCAACCTAACACAATTACAACCCTCCTCGAAAATTATGATTAACGCTTCAAAGAAAATTACAATTAAGAGAATTTTGTGCCTTTTGGTTTATTATTCAATAATAAACCATTGTAATCGCTCTTGGAAAAAAAAAAAAAAAAAAAAAAATCTAACCCCCCCTGAAAATTTTACAGGTTACGTTTCAAAGTGTGTAGAATCCGAATCTGCTATAAAAACTTTTCCGTCCGTCCGCCGTAAGCACGATTTCTCACGGCTGAAGCAAAAAAGCTGACATTTTCAGGAAAAATCAATATCAATAAAGTGCCCTTTAAGGGTTGTCAAAGTTTTGTAAAATCCCTAAAAACTTCAAAAAATGTCAAGGCGGCCTAAATTTGTACTCTTTTTAAAGAACACTCCACGAGGAATCGAATGAGCTCCTCCCCAGGTCCGTAGGTCAAACCATGGCCCGACTTCATGATTTGAATTTCTACTAAGCTTTGGAGTGTGCGTGTTTCACAGGTGATAGAGCGATTATTGAATTTCAGGAGATATGCAAAGAGCACGTAAATCTGTTCTCAACCAAAATACCCATTTGGATTGATCAGTTGATCATACTTGTGTGCCTCCTGAACTCTTTCATTTTAGTGAGTTGAAGTTGGAAACAGGAGCTTCCTGGATCCCCATGTAATTAATGCTAATAAATGAATTTGTATGGAACATGTGCGCTTACCTTTATTAGAGCGTTGAGTTCATGGGGAAGATGCGGAAGAGATTTGATTTTCGAGTCCCGAATAGCATGCCATTCGTCACCGTTCTTAGGGAGTGGTCCACCACCTGCGGCTTCGTAAAGCGTCAACCCTGTAAAAGAAAATGTATTTAGTAAAGTAACTGGTTAACCACTCAAGCAACCAATCATCATTGACATTGATAATATTTTCCCATAGTAATTTTCCGACGAAATCAACTACAAAGTTAATATAAGCGATTTTTCTCACCTAATGCGAATATGTCCACTTTAGTTAAATTTGAATAATCATCGCGCAAAATCTCTTTGGGTAAAAAGCGACAGTCTCCTTCCATGACATAATTAACCTCGTCTAGTCTTGTTACATGCCCCAAATCACCTGAAAAATGGTACAAGGAAATTGTTTAACTGTGATTTGTATAACTAAAACACAACATACCAAATCAATCCATATCGTTAATCCATCATTCCATAGCATTTGGAGATATGACTGTTTACAATCCAATGTTTGGAGAAATTGGTAGCCAACACTTACCAATCTTGTAAAGCGTCTCAGTATCTGTTTCATCATCTTCGCTGAATTCGTCCTGATCGGAACGATTTTTGTAGAACAGGCGGGTGCCTCTGTGGATAAAAATGTTGGCGGGTTTGATGTCCATGTGCGCGAGATTTTTGGAGTGGATGAACCTGAAACAAAACATTGATATTAAACCATGAAAACTCAAGATTTTGAGCAATACAATCGACCTGTCAATAAAAAAATGTTCAATATAGAAGAAAAAGATGGAAATGTAAGCATGGATCCGTGAGAGCATCATGCCAACCTTCTAAGTTTGCGACCTCATTTCTTGTTCACGTTTTAAAATGTGGGAAATAGATTACTGATATTTTCTTTTCACGATTTTCTATCTCTCCCTGATCAAGTCAAAATTTTGTAAGAACTGAGTATAGAATGAAAAATACAGAAAATGAAAGTATTTGGTGAAGATCTGGAGGAGCACTTGGTTAGAAATTTAGTTCCGCTACATACCCCTTAGAGTTAAGGTGAACCAATGAGTCCTAACTTATGAAGTTGGGCACTATGCGGTCAGAATCCGCCAACACCGATACAAATCCATATCGCAATACAAACGAGCAACTGCGCATGCGCCGCCAATACGATCGGTCGTACTGCAATACGACGGTGGTATCTCTATGGAAGTTACGATACCACCGATGCGATCCGAACAAACATATCTTTCGTCCTTATCGCAAAGTAACCCGCCATCGTGGTAACCTAGTTGTAAACTGCTTTGCATCCACCCGCCGGTTTATACGCTGTTTTTCTGGAGTAAATGTACATGTTCTCTATTAAATCGGAACGAAAATAGTAAGTCATCCCCGCTCATGTCGCCCAGGGAAAATCTCCCATAGAGCAGGCTTAATCGTCGAGGTGCTTCCCTTACTCTCCCGCTCCAAATACGTTCGAAAAACGCTGCAAATTCTTTCACTGGGGTTTATTATTCAATGATTCATGATTTGAATTTCCACTAAGCTTTGGAGTGTGCGTTTTTCACCGGTGATTGAGCGATTATTGAATTTCAGGAGAAATGCATAGAGCACTTGAATCGGTTCTCAACCGAATACCTATTTGGATTGATCAGTTGATCTTAATTGTGTGCCTCCTGAAAGTCAATAATCGCTCTATCACCTGTGAAACACGCACACTCCAAAGCTTAGTAGAAATTCAAATCACGAACTCAAGCCAATTGAATAATAAACCCCATTGGAAGAATTTGCAGCGTTTTTTTAATGGATATCAGAATACTTCAACCTGTGTATCGGCCACAGAACATAGAGTAAACTATGATCTTGTAAAGTATCAAGAAGACTGCTTGTTTTCTATAGTGACGTGAAAGCAAAGTGTACGTGACTCTTAGATACGGATCAGAGATACCACTAGTTCAGCTGAGTTGGTGGTAACGCCGCCATTTATGCTAACCAGAGCTGTGCTTGCCCTAGATACGATACCACGGGTCCGAATCTCCTTGGAACTCTCTATTGAGGCAAACTTATGGGTCTTCTCACTGGCCTTTGCCCCCTAAGGTACCACCTAAACAAAATGGGTAAGGCCAGGACAGTAGAATGCCGGCTCTACTGCGAAGAGGTAGAAACAGCAGAACACATCCTATGTAACTGTCCTGCAGTTGCATCAACTAGATTCCAGCATTTCAGGAAGGGTGCCCTAACACCCACTGAGAGAGAAAGAGAGAGAGAGAGAGAGAGAGAGAGAGAGAGAGAGAGAGAGAGAGAGAGAGAGAGAGAGAGAGAGAGAGAGAGAGAGAGAGAGAGAGAGAGAGAGAGAGAGAGAGAGAGAGAGAGAGAGAGAGAACCATGTATTTATTGGAATATAATAATGAAATAATTTATAAATATATACATGATTTGACAATGAGCTATGCCCATCTGACAGAGTTTGCTCATTTTAATTTATCAAACATAACGTAATACATTTAAAGTTACTACAAATAAATGAAAATACATGCAAATCTTTAATAAGGACAGCGCAACAAAAGAAAAAACAGGGACAGTCATTAATTGAGAGCTGTGTCACAACACATCATCAAACTCTACCCATTGTCCCAGTTAAAATGCAGGATCAATTCCGACCTGTACCCCCAAGCTGTTTGGCAGTATCTAGCCAGCGGCAGCCAATTTACACCATTCAGGATGCTCACCAGGGTATCATGAGAGAGGCGCGGCGTCCCAAAACTTGCAAATCGAAACTCGGCAAGCACAGGGCAGATCGCCAGAAAGTGCTCTAGGTCCTCGGGTACACCCATGTTACAGAGCGAACAGGTCTCGGTATGACCGTCTTCTTCGGAGGGCATATGCGGACGGCAGTTAAGTTTCAAGAGATCACCCCTTACTTTGCAAACCCATCTCAGCACGAACATAGACGCCTTCTGCTCCCTCCCTGTCAGATCCCTAACACCCACTGATATTGCCATGGAAACGCCTGAAAACCTCCTAAACTTTGTGAACGAAGAGGTTATTAAAAAGGTTTTGAATTAAAAATGGGGACAGCGTCACAATAGATCCTAGTGGTCTCAGTGAGCAAGGGCTCCTTCTATCCCTTATCAGAAAAAAAACTCACCTTAGTCCCTGACAAGTGTGTTCCAAAACCCTCCTCAAATGTTTCTCATCCAAAGGTCCCTTTTTTATCTCGTCCTCGAGACTTCCTCCATTGCAGTATTCATTCTGCATACACACATGGCCGTCTTCAGTCCAATTGGAGTAGTTCCTCACGATGTTCGGATGCTCGAGGACAGCGTGAGCATAAATCTCGTTGTGGGAGAGTCGCCTGAAATATTGTAGTAAAAATTAGGGTTTTTGACAGGATTGTAAAGTGGGTTCATACCGGAAAAGTGACGTGAAGCGACGCACCGGCGAATCTTACTGGTTGATTCCAAGGGAACACGAATCATTAACGGGAGAGGAATAACAAATAACATTCATAACAAATAACTTCGAGTCGCCATTAGTTGTATGTTCGTACGACTTTATTAATTTTTGCAGATAACTTAACAGACATATAATAGGCTTAATATAAGACTTACTCGTTGGCCATAGGTTTCAACCCTTTTTTGATGGCGTAAAAAACACCATTGACAATATTCATGCACTTGTAGACGCAGCCATGTTCCCCGACACCGATGACTTCCAACTGAAGAAACTCCTGGACAAAGAAAATTATCATGTATAACATCATTAATTGTAAGCTGTTGTTTGTATTAGTGGTTTTAGGTCTTACTTGAATAATTCCTACGTTTTAGGATAGTTGCAGTCTGCAGTGCGACCGACCTTAAGAGTGAATTTGTACATTGAAGCAAGATTCGTAATTATCGGTTTCATTCAAAACTGATTACGTAGGTCGATATGTTTCACATTCAAAATGGTACGTTAGTCAAGTTTGATCAAAGAGTACAGCGAAGAAAAAGGAATACAAAATAATAGGATCTTTTCCGTAAATTCACCGCCTCTACTTTTTTGACTTTCCATTAATGGTAACTGGAATCCACGCAACAATGCAGACAGTTATTAGCGAGCAGCAACCCTGAAGTCTTGAATTTGTCCAATTTTATTATTTAATCACTTTATTTATAGTAGCTTTGAGGTACTGTTCTAGTCTGTCCCTGCATGCAGCAACCCCATAGCTAGTGGTTTGCATGACCTCACTTTGTGCGGATAAACAACTCAATTCTTATTGAGTAGGTCAATTAATTTTCATTTTAAATAAGGTTTCAATGTACATTAGAACTGCGTTAGATATCCATGCAAACAATCTAATTTTCAATTTCATTGCACCGTGGATACAATTACGAGAGGAATGGTCGCCACTGAACAAGGGAAAACCAAAACGAACAGGGAATTGGTTAATAAATTAATTCCATTTCCTCCGCCAGAATGCAGGATTGGGGGGCAATATTTGAGGCGCCCCGCTACAGCAATCCTAAACCGGACATGTGACTGAACAATCTTGCAGATACCTGACGCCGTGTCTTACGTGGAAAACGAATGCGAGCGACCAACGCGATCTGTTAGCGCGATCAAACAGTACAATCCTATGGAAATGTCTTACGTGGCAACGTGGCGTCGCGGTAGTCGCTTTCGTCGCGGAATCGCTCGCGTCGCGTGGTTTGATTTTCAAATCAGTTTGAATTTTGTCGCGCAATCGCGTTATTATTTGTTTACGTTTTTGTAGGTTAACCTGCTGTTGTTGACATTCTTCATTCGTCTTTGATATTGCTTTTTTAGTCAATTATTGCCTTCGTGGCTTGCTTTAAATGTTTATCATGGAAGCGATAATATCGGAAGTGTAAAAAAGAGAAGTTTTGTGGAACAAAAAAGCAAGATATATTATAAAAACAGGAGGCTCGCAGGCCTAGCTTGGGATGCTGTAGCAAAAGAGACAAGTTTTTCAAGTAAGTTAAAACACCATTCAATAAATTATTTCTTGTAAATGAATACACCGTTCAATTACCTGATAAATTCCCAGTAAAATATTGACAAAAGTTGTTCCAAGAGAAATTACCAAGTCAGATCACGAATTGTTACTTCTTGCCAACGTGTTTCACTTGTCATGCCAAATGATTCGACGATCCTTAGTAGTAAAAATTAGTAGAAGGAATATAAAATAAAACGATAAAATTACACTGGAGGAATCTGTAAATACTATAACGCAATGTTAATTGTTGCTAGACACTTGTTTTGGATATCGTAATGCCTGAATCGTCAGATTGGCGTGCGATCGCCTTGTGAACACTAGGCCTTAGATGCTGTTATTCCAAATATTTTATTCTTCTTAAAAATGTATAATTTATTGTACAGTGATAATATAAAAATCGAATGCAGATTTTATTCTTTGTGCTCTCGACCACGTTGTTCTGCAACGTTCTTTTATTATAAAATAATTAAATCAATCTTACAAGTTATACTGTTTAGTTGCAAAAATTGCTAGTAGAGTGCATTGGCATCGATCATTCATTGCTCATTCTCATACAAGATACAGTAGCTCCAACATGTTCTCTTTACCTGTTTGAATCTGGGAGAGTTGAAATCAGAGAGGCGAGGCCGCATACGCTTACATTCAACTTCATCAGAAGTGTCAGCTGCAGAACTCTCCATCAACGAATTGTTTTGCAAATCGGAATCATTCTCCACTCCAGAGCCGTCGATGAGAATCCTCTTAGGCGAAGATCTGGAAAAAACAATACCAATCATCGTGTCAACTTTAAAAAATATCAGGACTCACAGGAGGTGCAATTCAGCAAAGGTGACCACAAAGTGAAGCCTGTTGAATGGCTAGAGCCTGGAATTTTCAATGTTTTTCAGTAGTTATATAAATGAGATTCGGTTCTGGTTCAAAATTTCAAATTTAAATGAGCATATTCCTGCATATTGTGCAATTTATTTAAAACCTCCATTTATCCAGAATTGTGCATAGTACAAGTATATTTTCCAAAAATAATTGCAAATGAGGAAAAAAGCACACTTTTCAACAAAAAAGTTCCCATTTTTAAAGCGTGATGTATGTTTTGGTTTATTATTCATTAATAAACCATTGTAATCGCTCTTGAAAAAAAATTCTAACCCCCCTTGAAAATTTCATGGTTTACGTTTCAAAGGGTGTAGAATCCGAATTTGCAATAAAAATTTTTCCGTCCGTCCGCCGAACGCAAGATTTTTCCCAAACAGCTGGAGCAAAAGATCTGAAATTTCCAGGAATAATCCATGTTGGTCCGACAACACCAGAATTCTTGAGCCAGCTCAATTTAAAGTGCCCTTTAAGGGTTGTCAAAGTTTTGTAAAATCCCTAAAAACCTCAACAAAAGTCGAAGCGGCCTAAATTTGTACTCTTTTTGAAGAACACTCCACGAGGAATCGAATGAGCCCCTCCCCAGGTCGGTAGGTCAAACCATTCCCGATCTATGGTGCCAACATTCGTGTTATTTTGGCTTATTATTGTTTTTGTTTTGATATCAGTAACCTAGTGACGTAGTGATGTGGATACTGGAGTGAACTCCTAAAAGTCTTTGTAGCCGATACACGGGTTGAAGCATTTTGATATGCATGAAACACTGCAAATTCTTTCACTAGGGTTTATTATTCAATTGGCTTGCGTTCATGTTTTGAATTTCTACTAAGCTTTGGAGTGTCCGTGTTTCACAAGTGATAGAGCGATTATTGAATTTCAGGAGTCACACAAATATGATCAACTGATCAATCCAAATAGGTATTTTGGTTGAGAACAGATTTACGTGCTCTATGCATATCTCCTGAAATTCAATAATCGCTCTATCACCGGTGAAACACGCACACTCCAAAGCTTAGTAGAAATACAATCAAGAACGCAAGCCAATTGAATAATAAACCCAAGTGAAAGAATTTGCAGCGTTATTTATGGTTATCTTTTATCGTGTTGCCAAGCATCTAATAACAATGATATACTGTTAGAAAAGGTTAGAAATTAATAACTGTTAGAAAAGGTTATCCATTACCTATCACTGTAATTGGTCATTTTCACCTGCCCACTATGCAATCTTACAAATCTTACACAGTAAAAGTGATCAAATGGCAATTTATAACATTTACATGCACCAGAGAGTACATTTATAATCCATCTCGTGTTTTGTGGTCGAGTTCAAATGCCATTTGGTCACATAAAACTCTTTGGGTCAGGCAGGTTAAATTTATTTTCAAGTATTTCTTACACATCAATTTGAAGATAACGTTCTATAGCAACAACACACAGTGACAACGTTTGCACAACCGAATGACAAAAAAAGCTCATTTTGAAGTAAAAAAAACACTGCTGGGGTTTATTATTCAATTGGCTTGCGTTCATGATTAAATTTCTTCTAAGCTTTGGAGTTGACGAGTTTACACGACTCATAGAGAAATTATTGAATTTCAGGAGATATGCATAGAGCACGTAAATCTGTTCTCAACCAAAATACCTATTTGGATTGATCAGTTGATCATATTTGTGTGCCTCCTGAAATTCAATAATCGCTCTATCACTTTGGAGAAACACGTTCACAGGTCCGATAGCTTATTAGAAATTCAAATCATGAATCATTGAATAATGAACCCCAGTGAACGAATTTGCAGCGTTCCATGCATATCAGAATGCTTCAACCAGTGTATCGGCTACAAAGCCTTTTAGGAGTTCACTCCAGTATCCACATTACTACATCACTAGGTTACTGATATCAAAACAAAAACAATAATAAACCAAAATAACGCGAATGTTGGCACCATAAATCGGGCCATAGATCGGGAATGGTTTGACCTACGGACCTGGGGAGGGGCTCATTCGATTCCTCGTAGAAAGTTCTTAAAAAAAAAGTCCAAATTTAGGCCGCCTTGACTTTTTTTTGAGGTTTTTAGGGATTTTACAAAACTTTCACAACCCTTAAAGGGCACTTTAAATTAGGTGAGAGAGCTGGCTCAAGAATTGGGGCGTCGTCGGACCAACATGGATTTTTCCTGAAAATTTCGGTTTTTTTGCTTCAGCCGTTTGAGAGAAATCGTGCGTACGGCATACGGCGGACGGACGGAAAATTTTTTATTCCAGATTCGGATTCTACACCCTTTGAAACGTAAACCATGAAATTTTCAGGGGGGGTTGGAATTTTTTCTTTCAAGAGCGATTACAATGGTTTATTATTGAATAATAAACCAAAATGTTACTTGGTCACTTTCACCCGGAACCCCACGATATGTAACTGTCATAAATGGTTATAGGACAACTAAAGGAAGGGAATGACATTGGAATAACAGCCGTTCAAACAACTCGAGTACGCTGTACGAAAACCTGTAACATGCTTATCCACCCACCAACAATTTAATAATAGTTCAAACATCATATAATTATACTACATCACATCTAATTGCTAAGGAATGGAATGAGGATGTTTTTTTTCGCGTTTACGTTCAAACAATATCCTAGCATAATGTAAGCTCCATCAATTTGTATTATGAGCAATTGAAGGTGCAGGGCGATATGCAGTTGGTGTTTCGCTTGGGATACGCTCCTGGTATATAGGTAGATGTGCTATATTTATCAACTAGAGTCGTCAGCTGTTCAGTAACGATCTTCTATTGAGGGACCATGGATGCAATTGAACTTATATATTTTGTCAAATGAAATATAGAGCAATTTGGGGTAATAGTCAAGAATAAGTAACACACCTCTTATCATACCATCGCCATATTGAAAAGTCACTAGATCAGACGAACAAGCAGATCGTAAGGGAATCTTACCTTTTGACGGAGCGTGACTCATTCAAGGATCGGTCGGGGGTGTGAAGGGGTTGATCACATCCATCGGTGAAGATATCGACTCACTCAACGGGTACGAATCCCGACCCTGCCCGCTGAAGCCGAGACGAGATCTCTGCAACCTGAGAGGAGCAGTCCGAGCCCTCGGTGTCATTCTCTGGGCACATGGTGAGGAAGTTGGCGTAGACGTAAAAGGAAGATCCAGCCTCGACTTGATGAACGGCCTCGGCGACTCGATTATCCTCATCGAGCGAATTTTCCTGTAAGGCGGACTCTGCGGAGAGAGCATCAAGCCGAGAGATTTATTCAGCTTCAGGCTCTGGTCGTTCGGAGGAGTCTCGGGTCTGGGAGAGCCGTCCCCGTTGTGGGAATCGTTGCTGTCGTCCGTAGGGATTATCAACGCCGGTCTTCGAATGAAATTTATATCGTCGTCTACTAACTCCATCTTAATCACCATAAATATCGCACAATTTTACTAAAACAAACGGGGATAATCGCTAAATTTCACGTAATCGCGACAAAACACATTGACCATTACAGAAACTTAGTGCACAAAAACAACATGGCGGAGGAGGCGCGAAAATGCCTAAAATCGGCAGATGTTTGAACAATGTTGCCAACCAAACCGCGAGCTGTCCAAACTTAGAACATTTGATCAAGACAACTAAAAACATATATCCTTACAAAATACATTAAGGTAACGGTACCGGTAGTGGCCACAGTTAAGAATTTTGTGGGCCAACAGTAGTACTGACTTTCTTCAGGACTCATTTACAATATAGCCCGACTCTTCCCTAACATATCCATTGCCTAAAACTATCAAAAGAACAATTTTTTTCTATTTTTTATTAATTTTTTCTCACACCTTTATTTTGATCTAGTAGTGGCCACATCAAATTACGAAATTTCGAGTAGTGGCCACATGTCTCAGTAGTGGCCACTTGACATTTTGCCCTCCTTACGTGTTCAATATCATTAAATTCAATACCAGATGAACAAAATGATTCTATCCAGAGAAGCTCTAGGATACAGCCCAACAAACGAGGAAACTAGGGACGGTCATATTGAGAAGTTTACCACAATTTCCAATGATGCTCTGCGCACTCCTAGTTCAACCTCTGACTACAAGATGACATGAGCTGTACCTCCTGCAAGTTTGAAGCCAGGAGACTTATTTCTCAAATATAAACTTTAAAATGGCCACTACTGGAGCAGTGGCCACTACCGGTGCCGTTACCTTATTGTGTAGAAAGGTCTTGTAGAACGTTTTGGGTATGATGGAAGGGTACCTATTGTTTTTCATTTTAAAAAGAATCAAGGAATGAAATTAGGAAAAACAAATTTAAAAATTTGCATCAAACGTTAACCCTCCCTCCTACGAATTTTGCATGGTGTTCAGCAGGGAACCATTCTTGGTCCTATGTTATTTTTAGTTTATATAAACAGTCTTTGTTCTGTATCTATTAATGGTTGTTCTATTTATTCATATGCAGATTTTTTTTATAGAGCGTTTATTTGTTAATATATCAACTAGTTACAACTGAGGTAGTATACAGGCAACTATCTAGATATTTACTTCACATAAATTCCGCAATATTATACGAGTGTTAGTCCATTGACAATACACCACATTTCAGCTTCACATCAGCATCCAAGGTTCAATGGCTTGGTCCTTTTCAGGCGTCGGTTTACTTGGGAGTTGTCAGAAGCCTAATGGCTTCTGGGTTGGTATGAGAAGAAGCCTCTTTTCGTAGTTCCTTGCGTATCTTTTAATGACATCGGTGACTCTTTCGATTTGGAGGTTATTGTGGAGGTCATCATTACGAATGTACCTTGGAGCATTCACAATACTCCTTAATACCTTATTTTGGAATGTTTGAATTATTTTCAAGTTACTTTTAGCTGTGCATCCCCATAGCTGAATACCGGAGGCCCAGATAGGCATAAGTACTGTTTTGTATAACAGCAATTTATTGTGCAAACTGAGTCGTGAATTTCGGCCCAACAGCCAATAAAGTTTTCTATAGGTATCTGATTGATAGCTCTAATGACACTAGTATTATTATATCCTCCCCTTCTTGGGGCCAGTCAAAACAACTAGCCAAAAATTGTATGAAACAGATTCAGAGTAACCTTGACAATTTACTTTTACTTAATGTACAAAAAAAAAAACCAATTTATCTGCATTTAAATGCCACATCGGGTATTATGTGTCATTTTGATTGCTGTTTACTGAATGCTCCTTGTAATTGCCCCAAAATAGATAGAACCCACACAGTCAAATATCTAGGTATACACATCGATAGTGATCTGAAATGGACTGAACATATTACCCAGTTGACTCAGAAAATAAGAAATTCTTCCATATTTTTTATCGACTTAGAAATGTATGTAGGTACCAAAAGATTTCTCAAACTAATTTACCTAGCTGTTGTACACTCTTATTAAGCATATGCTGTACCTGTAAGCGGTTCATCATTACTGAGTCACTTAAAAGGAAGAAAATTGATTTAAAAATGCAGATTCCTTAATTGATGAAATTTTAGATTTACAACCACTTTTAAATTCCACATAAAATTTTTCCTTAAAAGAACCATGAAATTTTATGCCACAAGACATCCAAATAGATATTTTGTGCCTCACAGATGCCTTTAGTGAAGAGCCACATTAATTTTGGCAAGAGAGATATAATTAACGGTTCGTTGTTTGCATTATTGAATAATAAACCAAAATAATCAAGGAATAAATTAAGATATAAAATTCGAAAATGTGCATTTCAAAATTATGTGAGTTGATGCAAGCATAGGATAAATATCTGAACTGCCATTACTAATGTGAATACTATTTATTGGATATTCCTTTTGTCTTGTGGGATGTGTATTCACGTTCAAAAATTGTGGATGTTTGTTCACAAATGAATTATTCTCCAATTCTGCGAAGGGCAATTGGTCTTTTTAGCGGCTTGATGGCCCAGCAACTACCAAGAGCCTTTGTCCATGGTGAAAAATACAATTATAGACAAAGCTCCATAGGAACCTGAAAGGTCAAGGACTCCTGGCCACGATGCGTCCACTATACGTGGAGAATTGGATTTAGTGTGACAAAAAATTAGGTAGAGGTACATGTGAAGTGGTGAAGAATGCCAGCAGCTGCACCATTTTATCCTAATCCTTACCCAAAATCTAGTCTTAAAAGTTGTTCTCCTTAGACAACTGTTTTTGCCATAAAAAAAAAAACCGAATTCTACCTCTTTAAAACAACGTTTTACTACATTTTCAGATTAAGTTTTAAACGCCCTATATGTATAGCGCACATTCATAATTTAAAAGAACGAACTTCCAAGGGCCACAACAGCAGTTCAAACTTCAACAAAAGTATAACACCTGTACTTACTTTAACTACATCTTCAAGAAACTTTTTTTTTTTTTTCAAGCAGAGTGCTTAAATTTTAAAGTAATTCTGTATGGACACCTATAATCTCGATTTAATAAATACGAAATTCACCCATGTACGTTTCAATCAAGAGCTACGGTTTTTCTTCTGATATTCTGAATGTTATATCATTTCATAAACACACTAGGTTGTCCTACATGAATGTGTCTTCTGATAAGAGAGAGAGTCTTTTGATTTCCTTTGGGTCACTGAAAAGTACAATTTATTCAAACTAAGCGTACCTAAAGTTTTTTCATTAAATGAAAATGAATTTTAAAAAGTGTGATTCCATGAAATGAAACATTGAATTATATGAACAGTACAAGTTCTTGGATAACGCTGATTACACAATCAATGTGGATAATTTGCATTCAAACTCCATGCCTAGGACCTACATCCTTGTCCACAATAAACCATAGAGACAAAGTAATATAAGAACTTCAAACCAACGATTTCTTATCAATTTTATCATTTTTTCTTGTTAATAATTATAATCAAGAAAGACAAATTGAGTTTTTGGGTTCTGGTTTGTTCTTAATATCATTGGTCGTATTTGAAATCGCGAATCTTCAGGAGGTTATTTTTATAATGATAAATTGATAATTATTTCATATTAGGTTATAGTATGCTGTTTATCTACTGACGAACGAGAGAACCGTCGTTACTCCTATCAACGTTAGCCGGTAAGTTCGATACCCGTTCACTTTTTAGGGGGTGGCGTAGGATGAGCGGACAGCTCATAAATAAATCATATATTATGAGAGTCGGTGTCCTCTTCTGTCCCTCCTACTTTCTGCATCTTCTTCCACAAACGTTGGTTAAACTGAAAATTGCACCTCGACAGTTCAGCGTTCGGCAATTGAGTCTTCATTGCATTTAGCGCAGCAACCTCAAAATCAGATTTCATGTACGACGGCGAACATCGGGGTGCCCAATCCTTCAAAAGTGAGAAACAAGTGTCAGACGTATCGATCAGATTCCAAACAGATTCAAACATCTGACCGGTTATTAGTTGTTGAACAACTTTCAGTGTCCGCTCACCCACGATTTCTGTGCAGCCCACCTTAATTGGTGTCCGCATCTCCTACGGAGCATTTTAGGGTACCTACGTAAACAATTCCCCATCAAGACTAGCGAATCTGACTGAAGCAGTAACTAGCTGTCGAGCAGTGTTAACTTAACTGTTATCTTAAACTAATTTCATACGTCGACGTGTGATTTCCTTACAATTATACCAATTTCGTAGTTTTCAGATAAAAGAGCATAAATGCACAGTATAATCAGGTCATTTAAGGGTAATTTTAGTTCATTTTAAGCAACCAGCGAACGATTGATGAGTGTTTTAACTATTGCAAGTTTTTCTACCTATTACGAAAGTTATCTGGTTACGACTGTCAAAATGGGCTTTGGTTTTAGGGATCTCGTACTATAATGCGATCCTACATTTCATAATTTCTATATACCGCATTGAACGCAGGACGAAATGAACTGCACAACTTACTCTCCGAATTATTTCACATTTTTCCATTTTGCTCGTGGTTGAGATCTCAAGTACACTGTGGAGATAGATTGTTCCCTGATACGCCGCCATGTTGACCAAATTCGCCAGGGTGAAATTAAACCACTCTCAACTCAAGCTGCCATCTCTGACAAAGCAGTTTCCATTTCTTTACAATCAGTTTCTGAACATCCACCAAACCTCAGCTGCCAGCCTCCAGCTACAATCAATTCCTCAGCCAAATCGCACGAAGAAACTGCTAACTCAGTCGTTCCAGCACACCAGTCATCATCCAATTGCTATGGTTTCACACCAACCCCTCGCCACAGGGCTCACCTAGCTACCCAGGGTCAGAAGCTGCAGAAGCAGGATGGAGTTGCCTTTAATCATGCCAGAACCAATGGCCCACAGCAGCCCACTTGGACGTCCATGCTGGAACCAGACCAAGCCTGAACGCTACGGTTACAACTAAGCCATAGGGGTGGCCAATTGTCGATTGCAACAATCGATTGATCAATTGTTACTTCCAATCGAAATACAATCGATTGTTTTTCCAACAATCGTTAGTTTTTGTTACAAACAAATCGCTCTTGGAATGTTTATCCTGATGCTCATCTATTTTTACGAATGTCAGCTGGACAATGTTTCTAGAAAATTCACTGTTGGGATTCACTGGTAGACTAGCCAGATACCACAACTGCAAAAATTCTGGGAATACATTTCCACAACCAAACAGACTTCCCCTTCTCCCGTGTTCCACAAAAGTGCCTGGACTCTGTGTGCCACACAGCCATCTACCAACTGGTGACCCCTCCCCCTCCACGAATCAGGAAAAATGAATAGTTTCAGTTTTCTTTCAACATTCTCCAAGCGTGGTTTGAAAAAGGTGCGTGCCTTATGACTGTTTCAAAAAAATCTAACTGGAAAATCATGTACCCACGCTCATTCTTTTTTTTTTTTTTTGTCATTGTTAATTTATGATTTAGAATTCAACAATAGCATTTTTTAAAAATATATTCCAATGACAAATAAGTTGTTATTTCGTATTAAAATTTTCTAAATAAAAGGGCGTTGAAAATGTTCGATTTTTAATCGATTAATCGATTGTTTCTTGTCAATAGCATCGAAACAATCGATTGTTGGCTACTATCGACAATTGGCCATCTCTACTAAGCCAGTGTATGTCGCTCAACTAGCTAAACACAGAATAGGTGAAGACGAAGAAGGATTGTTAATTTAGGGAGAAGGTTACATTTCGGTTAATATAAAATGAGTTTGCATAATTCTTACACCAGTCATTATTCGACTATTTGTTAGAACGAATAAAGTAACGTTTTATTTACCTTTTTGAGCAAGTGTGTTTCTTTGGAAAAAACCCAAACAGTTTATTTAAGCAGAATTTTGGAATACTCTTTTTTACCAACTTCGTTTAAATGTTATTGTGAAAGTGAAGGTGCGTTCAGAAAGTATTCTAGTGGTATGAATATGGAGGCCCAATATATTTGAAATCTACATGAAATTCCTTGTGATTAATCGATAATTATAGATTATTCTCGGTAATTTAGTTTTAAAACTGTTTATCACTGATGCGCGAGGTATTCACCTCATTCATTTAGTTTTCTGGAGATTTTCTCTTTGACTGAATTGAAGGTTATTCCAAAAATCACGCATTCAGTTCAATAATGTTGCTCTCCTTTGATGTGACGTATAATATTAGTAGCACTGCTATATGAATTCCATAGGAACAATGAAGTAGATAAGTCACAAATTCGCCTATAGCTACATGTTCATGAATTCCTGAGGGACAAGGCAGTAACCTTACTTCTTATTGTGATGGATGTGTGTTTCTTCCCATTCTCATAACTTTTCGTTATTTGTTTTCTGTTACAGCCACCTAATACCTCATGGCTGCCAAGAAAGTATCTCTCCTCCTTGGGAAGTGTCTCCCTTCCGTCAAACCATCAGCCGCAAGGATCAGCGTCACCAAAATGGAATTAGACACGAACCTGTTGATGTACTTCAGGAAGAATACCCAAGTCTTCGCCCATGACCCGGACAAAAAGTGCAAGTCTGGGGATGTAGTGCTCATTGAGGAGTTACAGCAGAAACAATTGAAAGATGTCACTCACCGAGTAGTTGAGATCGTGTATCCGATGGGGGATGTGGTGGACCCCTTGACCAATAAGAAGGTAGTCATGTCGGAATTTAGAGACGACATCGTTGAAAAGCTTTATGGAGAAAATGAAAATGCTTTCGATTATGAGCAAGCTCCTCCTCGTGGTCGTTTTGAAGGGAAAAGAGACTTTACCGACAAAGAGACTTACAAGAAATTCCATGAAATTCCTGGCAAACCTCAACCATATGGAATATAACTTACTTCGTTGTAAGTACTAATTCCCTGTTGGTAGTGTGAAAATAGACGTTTTTACGGAGAGTATTGCTGCCTCAAGAAAAGGCTCATTATATTTTGAAGTAGATAGGCAAAATTAAATTCCAACTGTGAATATTGTTCTTCTCTTGGTTCATGAATGGAGTAATGTTATACCAGTGAAGTGGAGTTGTCTTTTTACAATTTTGTTAAACTAGAGAATTATGAATAAAATGTTCTCTACACGTCTTTTTTATAGTATTTCATCCCTCAGAGACATAAATACTCAGCCATTAAGGAATTATGACATCACGATGGAACTGGCCATATTTCTGTTGTTAATGGGATAAGTACGTTGGTGCAAATAAGCAGGGTGGATTTTAAATCAATCAATCAATAACACGCTTATTAAACCAAGATTAAACAAAGAATTCAACATGATGTGATACCATTTTGGTTCAAGGAACCAAACCGGGAGTTGCGTCATAAGGTTATTATAATATATATCAGTATAATACACAACATAACTTTTTTTTGTTTCAAAGTAATTCTTATTCAATACAAATAATAATATCTCATACAATTAATATAATATTTTCCAGATAAATATTAATACCGCTGATTTGGAAGGATTCAACAGAACAGCAGAGTCGCTCCCCATATACTACAATATCAGAATATCATATAACCTATTTCCTAAATTCAAATCAAAAAGTCCATTTAATTGTAGCCTGTATAATTTTGCTCATAAATTACAGCGTCTTTCAACACCAGGACAGACTCTATATTATATATAATTAAACTCAGAGACAATAAACTCCCTATACTTCCACGCTACTCTAAAACAGGCACAAAGCAGAGACCAGTTCTGCCCATTGAGTATGTCTATACATTCTTTTCTTGTGAGGTCACTTTTACCAAAATATGCCCTATGGTAACAGCTCAATATGCGTATACAGCATATCAATAACGGTATACAGTAGTGCGCCAGGAAGTGTTCAGTGGTCTCCTCCTCACCCCTGATATACAGGGAACACATGTAATCTCTACCGCTGATCCATGGCTTCTATTTGACATGTAGGAGCTCCCCCCTACATTTTTTTTTATGATAGTTGCGTCGCTAAGACTCGTCCTGGGCATACTCAACTGTATAGTTCAGGTGCTGACAGAGGAGGTGGTACTGAGCGCTTGCCGGTCTGATCCTCAAGAACTCGGAGTATCTACAACTTCCTCACCCACAACCTACTCCGCAAGCCCTGGGAATAAGGAAGGGCCAAAAGGGTGGATTTTAAATAGTTTGTTAATTATGAAATATCATGTTTATTAAATGTCTTCCTTCTTGGATAATGCATTCTTAAAGTCAGTCCTTCACGTTTTGCATAGCTTGCTCAAGGATATATACGGGAATGGATCAAATTTCCCTCTCAATTGAAGCCTTCAATTCTTGAAAGGTATGGGGTTTATTGTTGTACTCTCTGGCTTTTAGATAACCCCATAAAAACGTCTGCCAAGTGGGTGTGGCACATAGCTTCCTCGTATCCATAACATGACTGTGTAGATCATTGAAAATTATCTCGAGGCTAAAACTTTATTTTCTCTTTATTACGCACGAGGACCATCTTTACATCAGTCCGAACAATCCCTGAAAATTTCATTGAAATCAGTCATGAACTCCCAGAGTTATGCGCGTAACAAGGATTTCACGTTTGCGCATGCGTAGAGGCTACTATTGATCCGAGGGTCATGAAACTTATAGGGGATAATCTACACATCAAACCGAACAATCCCTGAAAATTTCATCGAAATCGGTCAAGAACTCCTGGAGTTATGCTTGTGGCAAGGATTTCACGTTTGCGCATGCGCAGAGGCTACTATTGATCCGGGGGTCATGAAACTCATAGGGGACTATCTACACATCAAACCGAACAATCCCTGAAAATTTCATCGAAATTGATCAAGAACTCCCGGAGTTATGCGCGTAACAAGGATTTCACGTTTGCACATGCGCAGAGGCTGCTATTGATCCGGGGGTCATGAAACCTGTAGGGGACTATCTACATCCCAACCCGCACAATCTCTGAAAATTTCATCAAAATCGAACTATAACTTCGTGTAGTTTTGCCCGTAACAAGGATTTGCTGACAGACAGACACGGAACCAAAATTGTTCAGAAAGGTCTAAAACGCAAAATGCGAGTGGAATTTTTGATTTTGGAGACAAAAAAATTTTCACATTCCGAAAGTGAAAACAATGCTTCCGCTACCTTGGTAGACTCGGAAGCAAAAGGCATCACACACCATCAGGTCTGGCAAGAAAAGGGGCCCATTCCACATCCAGGGATATCATGAGCCATGGGAACAGTGACTACTGCCAGAATGGATGTTGTTGCCTTGGGGGGAGTTGCCCATTCTTGCTGAAATCACATTGATGCAGTGTCATAGTCGTTCTGTTCGATTTGTGGAATCATTCGTCCATATTGCTTAGAATTCATCGTAACTGGCATTGTAGCAATTCCTAATTAATTCCCAATTTGGAAACCCCACACCAAACGGTTACCTTGCCACTGAGGAAAAGTTGCTGGTGTAATTCATTATGGTGACTGAATCTTCCGATCCTGCCCTTCAGGAGGGGTTTTATTCCTTCAATCCCGGCCATACTACCCAGAGATGAATTTCCGTTACACTTTAAGAGCGCTAGTGGGCCACTCCCTATCCAGTGGGCCTCCCATCTCTTCTTCCATACCCGAATAGTCCATGCCCGGCGCTTGAGGACAATAAACGGAAATAAACAAGAAGGTTATGATTTATGTTTGTGTTATTTTTATGATCGTGATAATTTATTGAATCAGCAAGTATCATGTTATTGATTAGTGAACTCAAATTTGTCGCTAGATGACCGTAACGTGATTTGTGATTGTTGGCATTTTGAACGGCATCGTCACCTGTGTTTAAACGGATTCATCAAGAAAACCGACGACATTCATTTCAGAGAATTATGTCTTCCAAAAGCATGGAGCCACCTTTGAAGAGAGCTAAAAACGTTATTATTCGGAATTTACTTTGTGCTCCTAAAGATGAAAAATGGTAGGATTTAGCACTGTATTTGTACTTCAACTAAATAAATTTGTAGACTGTAAATGTCAGTTCTTGAAGTTGATTATTTGAAGTAATCACACTTTCATCTATAATCCACGTAGCTCTTATTTTTGGAATTTCGTTTCAGGCCCAGACTTTCTGAAGACGAAACTAAAGTACTGAAACTGGAATTGGAGAAGTAAGTCGGGTTTTAATATAGATGTGACAAGTTACGCAGAAAAGAATTGTTGAGTGTAGGAATGTGACATTCCAAGTAACTATCGAATTGCGATTTGTATTCTAGATAGTAGATACTAACCCACCTTTTCGGTGTGAAAAACTGACTTCTCCCAGATTAAAGGTTCTCTGAGATTTTAGATTAAATTATCCACAGTGTTACACTATCCAGCTCGTTCATCAGTTATTATTCAAATGAAGAATGTAACGTGTAAAATGATGTAAATAAACTATCTATCGATCTATCCTCCATAGCCAAGTGGATAAAAGCTATCGCCCATCTTTCGTCTTTCTTGAGGAAACTCGTGCGTTAGAATTCTGTCGAAATGTCAATACTTCCTTCCGTTACAGGTGTCCTTTTAAGATATTTTTACAACAAAACATGTTTCCTATTGAAACCGAGTTTCGCTAGTTTACTGTCTAAACAATACCCGAACCACTCCCACATTTTAAAATCGTCAAGCCGCCGCCGAATACTCATTTCGGATCTCTCCTGATGTTGATTTCTTATTGCCACTGCCTTTTGATGATTCTGTTGTGCCATCGGTGCCTCACACGTTGATATCCTCTGAATACGGGTATTTATTACGTGAACTGGATGTTAATGTAATTCCCCAACCATCTGCAACATAGAGCCTCCCTGTTTTCAAGATTAATTTTCAATGTCTAAGTACTTACGCTTGTTGTTATGCATTATTGATACCTGTAAACAAATGAACTATAAATAAATCACGAGATATGTTTTATCCGATATAACGAAGCCACGTTTCGAACAAGATGCATCTGAGCAGGGGTGCCACAGGGGAGCGTATTGGGTCCATTATTATACCTTGTCTACGCTGGCGACATCCCTACCCCTCCTTCATTACTAACTGCCCAGTTCGCAGACGATTCGGCTTTCTTATGCAGCTCATCCAGAGGTGAAAGAGCGAGCATAGAACTTGAGGAGCTTGCATACGACTTGCACGAGTGGGCCACGCGTTGGAAGATCAAGCTCAACCCTCAGAAGTCATGCTCTGTTGTCTTCACATACCTCCACATCTACGAAGAACCAGAGTTGAAAATCGGTGATGACGCCATTCCCTCAGAAACATCGGTCAGGTACTTGGGAGTGGTCCTTGACAAACGCCTAACTTACAGCAAGCACATCACAGCAGTGCTTAAAAGATGCCGCAACCGTCTTTGACAGCTGAAGCCCCTTCTCAGAGAAAAATCCCCACTTACTCTTGCCACGAAAAGACTGATTTATCTGCTCTTAATCAGACCAATCTGGCAGTATGGAAGTCAAATCTGGGGTGGAGCATCTGATTCCCAAGTGAAGAGACTGCAGACCTTTCAAAATCGGATCTTGAGGGTGATCACTGGGTCTCCCTGGTTTGTCAGGAATTCAAATTTGCACCAGGACCTGGACATACCCACCGTAAACGACTTCCTCCAAACATCGTACGCTACCTTCCATCGCAGGCTCCTCAGCCACCACAATCCACTTGTAGCAGACATACCTGCGTCAACCCCTCTGGACCGCCCAAATCGTAGACTCAAACGGAAACGGCATACGGACCTGTTGCAGCTTCGGCATCCTCCGTGACCAGGGCACACCAGGAACTTCGATGTACTATCCCCCCCCCCCCCCTTAACACCATGATCATACTAACTCTCATCTCCCCGTGTACCATCTTGCAACTATTGAACTGTGAAGGTTAGTTCGGGAGAAAGCCACTGGGCTTAAAACTCCCTCACATGTGCCATGTGAAAACCTGCTCCATGTGACTACAACTGTAATGCTACTAAGCAATAAAGTTATATATTTATTTAAAAAAAAAAAAAAAAAAAGAGATATGTTTTGGTTTAATTTGCATGCTTGGCCACCATATTATCGATTCTGTCAATTCTTGCTTCTATTTGATTAACAAGTTTCCAGCATCAAGTTGAACCAAAAACTCTTTTTCACCCTAAACAAAATTTCAAGTGATCTTATTCCATTAATTCTCCAATATTTCAGAAATCTCGCACATCTCAAAATACCAAAAATTAAAAAACCGTGGAGGGAAATGAGGAAACTTGGGAAAGATGAGAGGAAAGCTGTGTTGAAAGAATTTGAAGACAGCCTGCCAAGTGATGTCTTGAAGAGAACGGAACTCGCTCGACAGCTGAGGTTTGGAAATGTGTTTTGTTATTTTACATTTTTTAAATTAATGTTTACTAATCTGGGTAGTTTTAATCAGCAACGTAATTTTTTAGCAACTACATTATGTGTGCCACAATTACATAATTTATTGTTCCCATTGCTTTCTAGTTGATCACAACTTTATGGTCCAATATTTTATCTATATCTGCTAAATCACTTAAATACTTGGTAGAGCAATCAATCATCACTTAACACCCTCAATGCGGGAGCCAAAAAGCTGATTACTCCCTGTGGCGGGAGATATATTTTTTTAATATTCAACATTGGGGCCTGGATTCTACTTAATTATGATATTCCTTTGCCTAATAATGCTAAAATATGGTATAATTATGTTTTTTACAGCTGGTTGTCATATGAGAACATCCGCCAATCAGCAAGTCCTATAGTTATGTAATCCCTCAATACCCTCCAATTCTTCCTCTGGCGGGAGTTGTCATATGATAACATGACCTGTAATGTGAAAAATGTCACTCAATTTACTATATCCAAGGGTACACAATGCGTTAAATTGACACTAACATCATTCAAAATCCAATAATTTTCGACAATTGCGACGACACATAGCGAGAAAAACACGGGTTAAAACGACGATAACAGAGGTTGATAAGAATGTGCCTGGACTTTCCCCTCCAACTCGGAGGCGAAAACGGCGCAATCTAGGGGGTAGGTACGATCCTACTTAGCAGTAGAAAAATCACACAGAGAGCCAAAAAGGTCACAGTTCCTCTCACACAACAAAAGAGTTCGCCTTTGCTGAGAGAAGGCCATGCTGTCATATGACAACACCCGCCACGGACTGAACTCGTCATGTTGTCATATGACAACTCCTGCATTGAAAGTGTTAAGATATGGTAACATCAGTGGCGAGGCGTGACATTTTTGCTAGGAGATCGCCAGAGGCGGTGATTAGTAACCAGAAGTGGGGGGGGGGGGGGGCTCTGGGGGGCACTCCCTCCAGCAAAGAAGGGGGGTCCGGGAAATTTTGAAAAATTACCTGTCAAAAACGCCAATCTAAGGTGTTTTTGACGTATGAAATTCACGTTTTTTGTAGTTGAAATCAGTGCAGTTTGTATTACCGCAGCTCACACAGGCAATAGTAAAATATCGCACAAACTCGCAAACTGTAATCACAACAAACGCACCACAAACCACTTTGACATCTGAAAACCCCGCCTTAAGGCTGGGACACACCTGTCCCACACTCTTCCGATTCAGCTCCGATCATGCAGTCGGATGGGTGTCGGAGAGGGCAATGTATTGGAACTTGAAACCCTGTGGTTCACACTTTTCCGACACACCCGATCCCACTCCCATCCGACTCCAATTTCGCTTCCGATCCTGCACCGGAATCGGAATCTATTTGTTGTCCAGCTTGTGGGAAGAGTGCAGCTTGGCCGTGCTCTCATTTTCCAAGCTCTAGTGAATTTGTTCGTGCCATTTTGTGGTGGTTTTTCCAAACTAAAATTAAATAACAATGTCTATCAAACCGGAGGAGCTTATTGAGTGTGTGAGGGAATATCCGGTACTGTACGACCAAACCTTTTATTTACCTTCCAAAAAGTCATCGACATTTAAAATATTGATAGATGATGAGGTAGCAACGTTGAAAACTCTCCTTCTTCACGTCTGCTTTTCCAAGCAGCGTGCACTCAGAATCTACGTTTATTTTGGTTCTTCATCACCAAGCACCTTCCATTCTCTTCACCTTCCTCATCGAGTGCAAGTGCCACCATGGGCCAAATCCCTGTTGCTAAAATCTTCAACATTTTCCTTCACAGTCACAGGACACTGTTAACATTTGAGAGGCGACTGGCAGTCGGAGGAAAGATGGACGCGGCGAGGCGGGACAAGTGTGCCCATCCCTTTCCAATCCGATTTTCGTGGCAAAATCGGATCGGAGCTGGATCGGAAGAGTGTTGGACAGGTGTGTCCCGGCCTTTAAGGTTGAATATCGCTTGCTATGGTAACCCTGTCATTGTGACTTAGAACCGAAATTCCACGGACGCCACCCAGAAGTCACAAGAGCTCCTGAAGTTTGCTGGACTCGCTCCTAGTTGCGTGTTTGAGCACGAGTCTTAAAGCGATTTGATTGGTCGATGTTTTGGAGGGAGTAAGGCTTATTTCACACTAACCCGGCAGCCGGGTAGAACGCACCAGGTGCCCGGTTGAAGGGTGAAGGATTGAATTGGACCTTTCACATCAAGCCGGCAAAAGACCGGGTGATCTACCTCTTCACCCAGCAACCAGGCTGGCAGCCAAGGGGCGCCAGGGACCCTAGAACCGGGTACGGCTGCTGGTGTCCTTCCAAGCAGTTTGCTGGGCTGAGGGGTTTGAGGATCTATGGAGCCTTTCACATATGGCAGAAGTTGACGTGGAAATTTTAATTAACTCATCAAAACTTTTCGTGCTCATGCGAAGTAATTGAAAAACTTTTCTTCGTCTTCTCTAAGTTCCTTATAGAATACATAAAATGCTCCCATTTCATTTCTTCTCAAATTAATAGGATGAACCCAGTGAATTCTATTCCTTCTTCTTCTCTTGATCCGTCGATAGACCACCAACCAGGCTAACAAAACAGAACGGTCCATCTTGCTCTGCACTCAAAACGAGACTGAGAGAAAAGTTGCCAGGATCGGCCACGGACACAGGGGCAAATGTGAAAGCAACTATATCGACTACCCGGTCTCGTTGCCGGGTAGATCGCCAGGTACCCGGCTGCAGGGTTAGTGTGAAACTAGCCTAAGAGGAGGGGCCCTTCTGCGGTGGGTGGGGGTTTATGAGATACGCACAATGAAAGCGCTTCCACACAAGCGCTAATGTCGCCGATGAGGCGGTAATCGCGCCAACTGCGAGCATGAACATTCCTTTTTTGTATAAAGAGGAAATTGTATATTTAACATGTGTATTAACTAATTCTTTAAATTTATTAAATCTGGTCATCGCCAAATCCAGAGATGACCACAGGCTTCGCCACTGGGTAACGTAGTTTTATAAAATGAGAGAGGAAGGGACCTATAATTTGCCATTGATGTTGAAACTCCCTTACATCACCCTACACGATTATTCTTCTCGGTCTTTAACATTAATACTACGTGGATTAAAGCCCACGTAGGAATCGGCCCCAACGAACTCGTAGACCGCCTAGCCAAAAGGGGTTCTCAATTGGATCAGTTTAGCAACCTACCTTTCAGTTTTTCACACACTGATCTGAAAAGAGAATTTAAATTGTCTATGATAAGGGAGTGGCAAAATATGAGGCTTATCCATCGGGACAGGTTTTTAGAGCACAATTCCCTTCAATAAGTGGATTGCCATGGTTTACAATGGTTAATGGTAGGTCCAAATGTTTTTATAAAACCATAACAAGATTGAGAAACGGCCATGCACTTACAAACAAATATCTTTTTAAAATCCAAAGAAGACAAACACCTAATTGTAACCACTGCCCAGAAGAAGAAGACTTAGAACATATTTTCCTTAATTGTAATAAGTATGAGCACAAAAGGATAGAACTTTTCAGCAATCTGAGTACTAGAGCGGTCTCCCCTTCAACCTGTGTTACCTCGTTTCCTCAAATAATATTGAAATTTATGATTATTTATTCTCATTTCTAAAAAATATTAACCGTAGCCTTTAAGTGATCTCCATACCGTAAGTATTTTATATATGTAAGTCTTAGAAGCCAATTTTGATATTTATATGTTATCCATTGCATATGTATTTTGAAAATGACATGGCTGTATAGTGTATTCTGCTAATGCCCAAAAAAAAGTTATTCATCCAGCAAGTCTTTGTTTCAGGTCTTGGCTTTACATAGGAGTAAACGCACTCTCTCGTGCTATAGAAAGTGATGCAGTCTCATGTTGTTTATTAGCTGAGGATGTCGACCCAACGAATCTTGTGAAACACATCGTCCAGCTTGCAACTCACGCTAAAGTTCCAGTTTTCCTCGTTGGAGGATTCAAAAAGTACTGCAAGGAAGTGATGGGGTTTCCTTGCATCGCTTTGGGTTTTGCTGTAAGTTGTCTTTCCTCATTTCGTATTAGACCAAATCAATTTCACTGTGTTGTGAACCCAACACTGTACATATTACAACCGAATAAACGAGCTCGGAAAACCAAGCGTGCGGAAACGACGCCTGCCCAAACGACCGTTGTGGTCAGGTGACATGACGTCAATCCCCCGGGCTGTATATAAGCCCTTCTGCCGCAGGCTTGGTTTCCCAGTCTTTCACACTCATTCAACGTGTTCACGTCTCTCCTCAACCCTACAAACTCTCCCAACAACTCTCTCTCTTTCCTTACCCAAAATATTCAAAAGTCACGGTTGTTTCATTACTTACCGGCTGGAGAATATCTTTCCTTCTTGCCCACGGGAGCTTGCAAAAGTTTCCGGACCAAGAACACTCCTACCTAACCAATTGGGAACTCACGGTTGTTTCATTACTTACCGGGTTCTCAATACACCTCACCGATTAGGAACTCACGATTGTTTAATTACTTACCGGGTTCTCTAAACCCGGGTATCTCCAAATATTAACTCACGGTTGTTTCATTACTTACCGGGTTAATATTATTCCTGCTACTGTTGCTACGGGTTTCTTTGTATAAAGTTTTCCGGCTCCAGTAGTACAACCTTCTCCTTCACTTTCATCTCACGCCAACCTTTTCCTATATCTAAATTCCAAATTCTTATTGTTTATGAACTCAGTTCATAACACACTGTTTGATATAACGTTCTGGAGTACTGATGCCATCTTGCGGGGAATCTAGATTCTAAAGGAAACCTCTGTGATGGGTTTTGCAGGAGCTCCTTCCGCATTTACAAAATTTGCCTCTACCACATATTTACTCTTCAATCTACTCCAGATGCTATTACCAAATCGCAGTCGAAGGATCGGATTTATAAAGATAATTTAATGTAGTAATGAAATTATCCTTTCATTTGTTTAGTTTCATTCTGTTATAGAGAGCACATTGGATTTTATTGCTCAGTGACCTTTGCTTAAGTGTTTCGTTGTACAGGAAGATTAACCTGTGTGTATGAAATGTCAGAATTCCAGTCCTACAAGCATTGTTGAATAGTTGACACGCCTGTCAAGGGTCCTACCCCAAACACAGCTGCCATGGAATCGCTAGTTCTTTGGAATGGAAATCTTTTCCTTTTGTATTAAACTCAATCGGACTAACTTATACCATTTTACTTTTGGGGGAACTACTAGAAAAAGTTAAGTCCATTTTGGTTTGCTGTTTGCAATAATAAGTTTTTATAAGTACAGCATAAATGTTTTATAACTCACCCCTTCCCCACATACTTGTCACTTCACTTTTAAAGGTGCTTAAATTCGAAATCTCCAATATTCGATCTTTCGCTCGTGGACTCCTTTAGAGGTCTACTTGCTTCTAACTTATAGCCAGCAAATATGGACCCAAAAACTGATCAAAAATGTTTCAATAACCTTTTTTTTGAGGTTTTTACTGGCACAGGATAGTGAGTTGTTATGGGATAGGTTTCATATCCGTATAAATTCACCCATAGCGAATAGCCGAAATCTCTGCACCAAGAAGTGACACCATGGTGAGAAGTGACCCTCACAATGGCACGAGCGATAAGTCTCGAGTAATTTTGGACGCCAAATCGATTCCCATACAAAATGTCATTTTTTGGTAAAAATGTGGGAAATTGGCGCTTTTCAGGTTGTAATTCTCAACCGATTTTCATGGTTCCCACTTCATGCTTTCTCAATTACTTTCAAACAGGCACATATCCATTCCGACAAAATTTCAGGAAGTGAAAAAAAATTTGCAGATTAGTGGAGATGTTTTTCTGCAGTTTCTCAAAGGAGTTGTCACAGATAAAGATGCCCCAGAATATGAATCAATTTTCTCCAAAACACGAGGGTGTATATCCATTTTCATTAAATGTGCACTTTTGATCAAAACTCATAGATTTGTCCTTTTTGAAAAGAAAGAATTCATTCTCCATTATGCTTCTTTTGGATATTTGTTTTTGAAAACCCACGACTTATCGCCTGACGGAATTCGGAGGATATGTGCCATTTCGATTGCAAGGCACTGAAAAAAAAAAAAAAAAAAAAAAAATGTAGGGGACGGATTTGTTACCTTTTGATGCAAACACATAACTTTAGCCCCGGAATTGACGTGGATATGTTCTGTTTTGTTCGGAAATGATAGAGGGATCTGATTCAACTCATATTCAGAGATAGAAAATTGAGAAAAAAACGTTTTCTCCCAGATTTGGATATGTGCCTTTATGAAAGTAATCTCCTCAATTATGGACTTCTTGGGAAACAAACCTCGGAAATTTTTGAGATTTCCATTGGGAGGGGGAATGAATGGGGTAATAGGCATTCAAGCCCTGCTCACACACCTTATATTGTCGATTTTCCTAATTCTTTTTTGTTCGATTAAGAATTTGGTCTAGTTTTTAAAATCACTCATTAGCGTACAAAATTATGTTAATAAGTGCGATCTTGTAGAAACCAGATATAATGTAGAGATGGGGAATGATTTAACAATTTAAAAAAAGTTGATCTTTATGTGAATCGATTCTTTAATAACAATTTTTTGAAAAATCGGTGGTTTTTCTCCTAAGGGAAATTTATTTTTGGTTCTCTGTCGTAATATAGGATATTGGAAACATCTGTACAGGTGAATGGGTTACCCTAACAACAAAAAAATGTTCTTTTTCCTTGAAATAAGACACCTTTTTCTCTTTAATGTTTTTCAAAACAAACAAGAAAATGAATAAAAAATGAAATTCAATTTTATGGAAAATCGAGTTCATTTTTAGAGAAATTGATTTTGGTTAAAAAAAATTAATCGACACTGTGCAAGTCTTGGTCAGATTTCTGATCCTTGCAACCTATTTAAATTGAACTTGAACATGCTACCATCATTATTATCATTACGATAATTATTTAAAATATAGTATGTCATTAGAATCATAATAACTTTTTAATACCCGATTTTTAAATCGATTTTATATAAAATCGATACTTATGTGTCTTTTCGTTAAATCGATCTTTTGTATCGATTTCGCATCCTTAACACTCTCAACGCTGGGCCTGAAGTCGGCTGATGCGTTCTTGCTAACACTATCAATGTCGGAAATTTTTGTGACAGTGATAGGTAGGCATAGGTAGGCTGTAGGAGCTTCGCTCAATGAACTTCTGTAAGCATCTTTATCATGAATCTATCACTTATCAACAATGAAATGAAGTGAAAATAATGAAAAACTCACTTGAAAAGCGATATCCGTCTGTAACCAAGGAATGGACCACCTTCCACTTTGTACACTACTTTGTGACTCACAGAAATGAGCTATCCGACAATGGCGCACTCTCTGGCGTTGATGGGGAACTACTGAACAAAGACATTAGAGACTTTCGTGGTGGACGACGACTCAAGCTTTGTAAACGTGGTCGCCGAGTTTCAAGAGTGGATGCATCTAGAATTTCCATGACGAATAGCCTCGGCCATCTTCGGTAAGGCTGCTAAGTCCGTCATTTCAATTCAACATTCATTGGAAGTGTTACTGTCCTTGTGTTACCTGAGTTGAAGTTGTATTTTGTGGATTGTTTAAACAACAATCTTATCACTTATCAACAATGAAAAAAGAAGTGAGAAATAATTAAAAACTCACTATGAAAAGCGATATCCGTCTGTAACCAAGGAATGGACCACCTTCCACTTTGTACACTACTTTGTGACTCACAGAAATGAGCTATCCAACAACGGCGCACTCTCTGGCGTTGATGGGGAACTACTGAACAAAGACATTACCTCACCTAGCCCCTAGAACGCTTCCTGGAATGTGTGCTTGCTCCTGAAGTGAACTCAAGCTTTTAGGATGCGGATCGATGTTGTCTTAAGACGACACCAGCATCGAGAGTGTTATTATAACGTCCCTGTAAAGCATGAATTGCTGACCAAAGTGTTTTTCTTTTCTTTGCAGAAACCTTGCCCTCAAATAAGCGAGTCTACCGTATTTAACGAAGCCAGTTCCCTCATACAGAAATATTACGAGCGTTGGCTGAAAACTGGAAACTCGGCGAGCACTCAAACAGACGGGATCGACGAGCCGGCCCCCGCCGGCAAGCAGCACACCACGACGCAAACGGTGTCGACCGTCACGATGGCGGACGCCCAGGAGAGTTGCGACTTCTTGTCAACTGCCTCCAGTTTCCATCTGAGCCGCCGCTCCAAATACGAAAGAGCTTTCACGCCAGAAGCCCCCAAAGTCGATCGGGAGGCGGTCACTACCGAAAACACCAGCCCCAAAAAGTCGTCAGGGGGCAAAAACCTCCTGAAATACAAACTTCCTACGATACTTCGAGTCAGGAACAACCCGTTCAAATTGAAAAGGAAGAAAAAGAAAAAGAAAGCACCGTAAGTTTCATGTAAATTTTGTTTACTTTCTTCCATTTTGAATCTGTATATGTTGACGTTTTGTTTTAAAAAATTTGTTCGCTAGAATTTATTTTTCACGAATTAAATTATTTCTCTTAACTTTGTTTAATCATTTATAAGGTCCCTTCAATGTAAAACTGATTCGCCCTATCAAGTGTTTCTTAATTTACATCTTCAGGTTGTCCCACTTGAGGATGGACGTCTCGCTAGGGGTGGATACTACACCTAATTTGTAACTCTTAAAAATATTTTTGTAGAGGCTTCGCTTCCGAGTTATTCACAGTTTAAGATTTTTTTCGTGTGTTCGACTTCCGTCACGAAAACAGCCATAACTTCCTTATTTTCCAACGAATCTCAAATCTGAGGATATCTTTGGAAAGTTAATCAAATTACCCATCTTCCTGATGCCAAAACAACATTTTCTATGCATTTTTTGAGAGAATAGGGTTTTACGAGTGATTGAAAAATATAGTAATTTACGGATTAAAGACATTTCTTGCTTTAGACCAATTTTTTACACTTTAAATCTAAACAAAATTTAAATTGATGAAAAAATGTATTTTGCGTTAATTTTACTCTCTCAGGAATATTATAAAAAATTGTAGATTTCAGAATGATTTCTTCATCTTTAGTGGGACCTGGAGAAAAATATTCTTCAAAGTTTCAGGGATCATTCAATAGGTGATATAGAACCTTGGAACCCCTTGAATAGCTGCCCTTTCAGGATTTCTACGCATGTTTTTCAATTTTTAGGCATTCAAATGAAAAACTCAACTATCCAATTTTGGTGGAAATGGAAAAAAAGTTCGAAAAATGTCTTCTTCCAAAGCTTCAGGTATCGTTTTAGTATATGTAGACGTTTGGAAGCACTAAGCAAGCAGCCCGTTCCGGATTTATATGCATTTCTTCAATTTTTGGGTACTAAATGAAAAGTTCAACTATTCAAATTAGTTGGAACTGGAGAAAAAGTTCGAAAAATGTCTTCTTCCAACGCTTTAAGGGTCATTGAATAACACAGGATTAGCTGCCCATTCGTGGATCTATTCGCATTTCCCAACTTTTAGTTGTCACATCGAAACTCCATTGTGAGAGTATCAGTGATTATATTTTTTTTAAATCTCCCTTCAAAGGCGGAGGGTGCTCACCATTAAATAAATACGAAAAAAACTTAACAAAGTAAAAGTGGGGAAGACGCCCAGGTTGGGAAATTCAGGAAGTGGAGGAGTAGGAATTTCATGTACAAGTATGTCCGATTTTACAAGGTCTGGTATTAGAAAATTGTCCGCCTTTTCAGAGCTGGCTCCAGGACTAATTGTTACTGGGTGTGACTAATTGACTTTTCAAGTGAGTGAGGAAATTAAATATGTTTAGTCAGGGAATTTGATTGCAGCTTTGGATTGAGGGGGGATTTAGTTATTTTTTACTGACTGCGCCAAGTGTTAAAGCCCAAAAGTATCGTTTTTCAAAGACATCTGCCAGTGCTTTTCAGAACGGCCCCACTGAAGTTGTTGTAACAAGTAAACGTAATAGGGAACTACTACATCATTTTCAACCGTCCAGAAATAGGTTCAATTTTGAGTAGTTTTTCCAATTTAAAATGCCACCCAATTTTGAATCCAGGGGCTTTGGAATGACAGAATTTCATTTTATGTACAGGTAGGCGTGTTTTATGAGTGTTACTGTGTGTTTGGACTCGAGTGAGGAAGTGAAATATGCTTCGTCGGGGAATGTGATTACAGTCTTGGACCGAGGGGGATGTAGTTATTTATTGTTCGTATTATTTCTGCTCCTACTGACTGCGCCAGTTGTTACAGCCCAAAAATATTGACACCTTTGACTGCGTTCTTAAATGTCCTTTAATTGCAACACTCTAACTGGGTGAAATATATTGCCAATTTCATCAAATCTCTTCGACTGTGGGTTATTCCCCTTGAACATAAGAGTGTCTACGCTCCTACCAGTAGCCATCCCTAGGCTGTCCCATTTTCGATTTCTAAAGCAACTCATTTCAGGCTCTTTTAAAACCAAGACCTAGGGCCACAATAAAAAACTCATGCTTTCGGACAACATAGTTTACTAATATTATCCACAAATCACGGAAAATTGGGGGTGAACCACGACAATTTATTTTACGTGACTTCCATATTGTTATTGATTTTTTAATTTTTTTTTTCATTATAAAATAGATTGAAAATTACAGGATGTGGTTCTGCTTTGACAATACACAGTATTGCATGAAGTACATAAACATAAATAAATAACCTACATAATAATAATCGAATAAATTAAACTCTATTTGGGCTTGAATGATCATCAACGATTGAGATGATTATTCTACTTCGGGCTTACGTAGTAAGGTTAATGACGAAAGAGAAATGAATGAACAAATATTTTGAAAATGTGACGCAGAAATTAAATTGGTTGAATAAATCATGAAATAGTGGACAACGGTTGTGCTATTAGCTGGAACGTTATCTCTCCAGAATGTGGGCTTTTAACAAATCTAAGGGAGCGAATCCGAAATGTTATTAAAATATAAATTTCCAAATAAGGGAACATTCATCAATAAGTACATAACAATCGTATAATTCTTAGACATTATATTGCAACAAATATATATATATTTTCTTAGCGGTTTCAATAATTTTTTTTTTTTTTTGTCACACACAAATGTACAATATGTTGGTTGATACATGGTATCATTGGGCGAATAGACATATTTAAATCATAATTCAAAAATATTAACATATATTCTTCAATATGAAGATGTTTGGCTCTCTAATGTTAAGAAATCAAATTCTTATAATGCATTAAAGAGAACAAGGAGGATAGCTTCCCTCACACGAGGAAAGATTTCCTTGAAAAGAAAGGAAATTAACTCAGCATAATTAAGACAGGAAAAGTAGACAAATAGGGGATTTTGAGAAGCTAAAGATGTCGATATTTCTGCTAGAAAACCATTTATTTGGACAGTTTTCACTACAAAATATTTTCCTTTTTTTTTAAATCTGAGAGCTTCGAATTTAATTTGACTTCTCGATTCAATTGGAAATTTTTCTAGTTGGAGTATTTTCAATTAGTGGAAGTGAAAACCTCTAAGATAAATCGTTATTTCAACACTGGAGTCGCTGATCTGTTAGAATGGAAACTTTGAAATCTACACATCGATAAACCAAAAGCTATTGTCGTGGGCTATTTAGTTTAATTATAATAGCTTTTTTTACACAGGAAATGACACGCTATGTTTTCGAACATAACACAGGGTAGATCACGCGTTATGATCTTAAGATATTTATGGGTTTAAAAGGTGCAACGACTACTATTTGAATTGAGGAAACGTAAATTGGTACGATCTTTCATCTGAGAAGGTTGAACACCTGCCAAGTTTCGTTTGAAAATCATACGTAATACAACTAATAACTGCGAATTATTCTTAACACTCAACTATTACTGGACTTTGATGGGCTTGCGATCAATTTGGTTCTATGAAAAATAATAGAGTTAGATAAATTGGTCATTTGAACAGTGTTGTGCACCGGGTTTTTGATAATTTACATAAGAGTATAACTTTCCCAAAGAATTTGGTACTTCCACGAGGTTTTCTGAGTCAGAATAGACCGTGCGGTTTAATCATCTTCCCATTTTACAAAACTGGGAAAACAATGTGAATTATTATATTCAATACAACGACAGCGTCGTATTTCACTCGAAAAGGTTCATCGAAAATCCAAACTTCTTGGCAAGTTAGCGGACGCTACCTGTAAGAGTGAAGTTTTCGAGAGTGAGCCGATAAAAATGAAGTTTTCATTTATAAAATTTTATTTTCACAGCTCCTTTGGAACAGTTTCCATTTTTTTTTTGGCACAGCTACAGGTTAATACCATTATCAATGTAGGTACCTAATAATTATGGTGATAAAAATCGATTGACAATGTGAAAAACAGAAACATTGTTCTTGTTATGTTTGCATCAATTAGGAAATCATTGAGGAGGCCAGAGCAATACTTTGAGAGTTACTTTTTCTCTGGAAAACAATTCCTTCTTGTCTCAAATCTTACGTGAAAATATCGTTCTGTTTGTGATATTGGGCCTGCTAAAAACGTGGAGAACAGATGTTGATAAAGGATAATAACATTCATAGCTTCCTCTGACCTTTTTGGTCGGGTTAAGTTCACCATTCTTCTATGCTGTGAAAGGGTTGGAAGGAAATTGTATTAAAATTTAATAGTAGACGAATTAAAAATAAGAAATTGTTGTAATGAGAACGAATAGATTGATGTGTTTTAAAGTGAGTGCGGTGGAGTAAATTGTAGGCAGTTTCCACATTGTTTTGACCCTATATTGCTTGGACCTCCTCATTTTCAGGACTAGTGATTCATCTCAAAATTCTAGTACATAGAATCTATTATTGGTACCTACTATGTACTGAGGGAGATAGAATGGGTGTGTTCTCAAAAAAGTTTTACTGTTTGGATGGGAAAAGAGCGAGGATGGCGGCGCAAATCTTCTGGGGATTGGTCTCGTTGGGGTAGAGCTGCATGGCAGTCCTCACTTGCTCTTCGGGGAAAATAGAAGACAGGTGGTAGTGGAGACGTCGCCGGGCCTCGTCCGGCGAGGGCGGGAGCGGAGGTTGGGGAGGCATCATCGGAGGTAGACCCCAAGCCTGAAGCTGAGAGTCGCTAGCTGAGCACAACCCTGACGCCAAACCTGTGGAAACATTAAGGCACTGTGTGAAGAGAGTGTATGTGTGAGATCATAAAGGTATTTGATAGTTGCGTGAGACGTTAGAGATCTGGGCACTGATGTCTCAAAATTGAAACTGCAGTAGTTTACCAAGTTGAGATCCGCTTTTATCTTGTTAACGCCCGTGTTGTTTGTCAATAATCCTCAAAATACAACTCAACTCAATAACACAAACTTCAATCCACAATAACGACGGTATACAACTTCCAATGAATGTTAACGTCACGCTAAACGTGACTTCGACAGCCGGTAGCCTTGATGCTATTCGTCATGGAAATGTTAGCATCCAACTGCTCGCCTCAACTCGGCGACCACGGTTTCCTAGTCGTGGTCCACCAAAAAGTCTCTAATCGTAGGAAGAAAGAGGGCACCGTTTGAAATGGATCTACTGTAATTGGGCAATTAATTACAAGCGCTACCTTTATGACGTCATGTGGTCTCACTTTTTGGCGGGAGGGTCTCAACGCTAAGACCTGAAGGGTCAAATTAAAATGTTAAGGGTGAACAACCCTTACCATTTAGGGGTATGAAGAATAGATAGTAGCCGATTCTCAGACCTATTGAATACGCATATAAAATTTGGTAAAAATCGGTAAAGCCGTTTTGGAGGAGTACGGTAATTAACATTGTGACATATGGGGACAGGTTGTCCGAGCGAGCTGGGGCGTCAGTCCTCTAGCTGTTTACTTTCAGTGGGAAAGGTTTGAATCCAGCTGGCACCAATGATTAGGTCCAAAAACCTGTCAAGTGTTAGACAGTTCACCTCTGATCTCGATGCCACGTGAATCCAAAACGCTCCCAACCCAGGGGCGTGAGGCAATGGGAAGCCACGAGCGAAATCGTCAGACCTAGTTCCGATCTTCTCTGGAGGACGGCTGGCGACGTCCGCGACACCTCCGGGTAGTCGGACGAAAATCCAAGGTGAAATTCCTTGTTTACTCTACTTACTTTACTTTTACTTTACTAACATTGTGACATGGAAATTTTATCTCGAAGTACTTTGGTATAAAATTGATACAGATGCTTAATGATAATTGACATACCTGTTGGTGGCTGGCTGTGCGGAGGAGGGGCAGAAGATATGCGAGTGACGCTCATGTGCGTCGAAGGAGGCGATTGGTTGTAGGAGTCGCAGCTCAAATGCCGCGTGACTCCCCTCCGCAGGCTGTACAATCGGGGGTCACACGAAGGATTCAGAGTCAGCTGCCTTTGAAGCTTCTTGTGCAGATTCTGGCCACCCATATAGGCCGCAGCGCTTGAGGGCATCGACCGGTGGTAACCCTCCAAAGTCCCACTGTCTGAGAGCTCTGAAGCATTCGAAGGGACGACGTTGGATTTCGTTCGTGAAAGCGGAGTCTTCTTAATCGGCTTGTTCTCGATATCGCTGCTTTGTAAAGGCAAACTCAACGACTTCCCCTTCAGTTGTTTCCCTGGAAATTTACACAATAATTAACAATAGAAATATTCAAATTTAAACATACGAAACGATATCTACTTGATTTTAATGAATTTGGCAGTAGATTTGTGGGCTAACCCAGGTTACAGTGTAACGTTTTTTAAGCATTCATTTGAGGTTGTTCAGCGTATTTACCAGGACTTGCTTCTGCTCCTCTGGCTTGCAGCTGCCTCTGCGCGTGTTCCACGAGCCGTTCCGTCACGGTTTTGTGGGGCATCGTCCCCCGTTCAGGGTGTTGGAACTTGCACTTGCTCCCGTACGTGCACTTTTTGGCGTATGGGCAGGGTGGCGGGGGCTCGCTTCTTCTCACCCGCAGGAAATTGTCCAATGTTGGTCCAGAACGCCCCAGAGGATCGTCAGGTGGCATGAATCTATAACATCACCATACTTACTTTAGTGTTCGTTTCATTTATATGAAAAATCCTAACCGTAATCATTTCTACAAAACTCCATCTACCGAACGTATGATTTTAAATGCCTGATCTAATTTATTGATTAGAATGAAAGGATCGGGTTGACCCCCATCAACCAAAAGGTGATGAAATGAGTCATATGGAAATGGAATTCCTCCTACCTACGTCATTGTTTTTCCCCGCATTAGGGAGCTCGTAGAATTCATCAAGAAGCAGTTGATATATAGCTTTTCCAAGTCGAATTGAGAATTTTCCAAACCAAATTGAGAATTTTCCAAACCAAATTGAGAATTTTCCAAACCGATTTGAGAATTTTCCAAACCAATTTGAGAATTTTCCAAATCAATTTGAGAATTTTCCAATCTAAGAAACATTCACTACTTAACAGGAAGAAGAAGTTTTCCAAACCGAATTGACAGTTTTTTAAGGCAATCCAAGACTTTTATTGAAAACAAAATTAGTGAAGCAAAATGAAAGAATAGCACTATATGAACAAATTAACATTGAAATTAAAAAAAATTTCGTTGGCAAACGCAGAGTGGCCTCGATTTTTTCTGTTCTTAACAAGAGCGTAATTTTTATAAAGTATTCTTCGTTCATTTTGTCTTTATGATTTCAATGTTAATTTGTTCATAAAGTGCTATTCTTTCATTTTGCTTCATTAATTTTGTTTCCTATAAAAGTCTTGGATTGCCTTAACAAATTGTCAATTCGGTTTGGAAAACTTCCTCTGCATTTTCTTTAGTAGTGAAAGTTTCTTAGATTGGAAAATTCTCAAATTGATTTGGAAAAATCTCAAATTGGTTTGGAAAATTCTCAAATTGGTTTGGAAAAATCTCAATTTGGTTTGGAAAATTCTCAATTCGACTTGGAAAAGCTGTATAAGGGCAAACTAACCATATCCATCACAACGTCCAAAACTAACCAAATGGCAGTAATTCAAACCTTAAAGAAAAGTCAGTAGGACACGGAATCCCTGAAAACGGGGCCAGCACTGGGAGTGTTAATATTGAAAACAGTAAACCAATATATGTCCATTCTTTTGTTGAAAAGTGATTTTTAAACAACCCAATATCTCAGGTAACCCTCCTCTTGTTCGTAGTTCTGCTCAGTAATGTTAACATGTGACTATGATCAGTGATGTGAATTGCTACCAGTGGCTCACCGGTCATTGACGAACGAGTACATGAGTATCCTCTCCTCAACGACCTTCCGGAACTCCGGGCTTTCCTGGGCCAAGTCTCTGTAGTTGTCGTTGGAGACGACGATCCCTCCATTCTCAGCTGCCAACCTCAGGATGTAGCGGTCGTCGTAGCAAACCAGTCTTTTGCCGCCTACGAGCCTCGAAGGCGTGAACACTAGCAGTCTTTCTTTTTCCAGTTCGTACAAGATTTCTTGGTCTGAAAAAAAAACACGAAATTCTTTTAAACCATTTGTGGTTGGAAAAGAGTCCATTAGACCCATATTTTGTCCGATAAGTACATCATTTCGCTTATAAAAAGAATTTTCAAGATGCCAATCGTTGAAAGTCTTAAGGTAGTAGAGAGATACTAACCCGTGATGGGGTTGTCAGGTCTGGACGCCTCTTTCCTCCATTTGGGAACGAAAACGGTGATCTCCTTATGGCCTCTCGCCCTGAACCAGTCGACGCATAATTTAATCCCTCGGCATGAAAATACTTCCTTGTTTCCATGACTGCAAAACACATAGACAAGATGTAGTAATGCGAAATGCGCCGCAATTGAAAGACAATATAAAACACTAGAAATGGATATCATTTCGTTAAACAAATTATCCTGTCATTGATTTTATCGAAATTCTTCGTCATTTCTCCACAACGGAGTATCTGTTAAATTCTCCACATGACTTGAGGATGTTGGACAAGGAGTTAAAAGTAAAAGGTATTTAGTAAGTATTGTGATGGATATGGTTAGTTGTCCCCTTCCCGATTTTAGATTCCGACGCCTTCGGAGATAGATCAGACGTTACCAAGCGTGGCGGAGCATAGTTAATGCATCCACCTCCTCGGAAGGGGCAACTATACCATTCCATCACCCTCACATGGTAGCAGAGCGTGGTTACGTCCATTGGCCCTTTTATAGTTAAATGTCCTGTATATCCTGCTGCCCCTATGCTATTCCTGCCCCTGAGGCTGTATTCCCTTTGTAATGATCAATTTATAAATTGTCATATCCCTGACTCATTGCGAGCCCCCCCCCCTATAATGATAGTTATACCTCCATTCAGCCCCCCCGGCTTTTCTCAGAGCCCCGGGAGTGTGATGGATATGGTTAGTTGGGCCCTTCCCGATTTTAGATTCCGACGCCTTCGGAAATGGATCAGACCAAGCGTCTGATTCATCCTCTGAGCGTGGCGGAGCATAATTAATGCATCCACCTCCTCGGAAGGGGCAACTATACCATTCCATCACCCTCACAGTATTTAGTTTAGGCAGGAACCTGTTTACACTTGAAGAGGAGACAATCAGGCATGAAAAGCGGTAGGCATTGTCGAGCCTGCGACCATTCAAGGCTTAGGGTGGGTTGGACGGGGGACGGCTCACCTTGTGTGGGTTATCTGCAGGCCAACTCTACCCAAAATGGTACCACGGGAGGAGGGAGCCCCAGCTGCCACAGATGCACCGTCGAAAGA
This sequence comes from Creontiades dilutus, assembly GCA_031894815.1. NCBI lineage: Eukaryota > Metazoa > Arthropoda > Insecta > Hemiptera > Miridae > Creontiades > Creontiades dilutus. The sequence goes on along the minus strand of JAVIWC010005454.1, from coordinate 94,386 downwards.
CAAAGCATCACAGGCCTGCCCTCCGTCAGAGGTTGGATTCGTGGTGGTAGTGAACTCGCTGGGAAGTAGATAGCCGTCCCCCCATCCCCCACCAGTTGTGAGTTGTGGGGCCTCTCGGGCATAAGGCGAAAGCTAGTTAACCCGGAGGCCTCTCCACAAAGCAACTCAAAGAATTCTCCATGTTTACACTTGAAGAATGTACTCTTACTGTAATGACCACGAAAGATGTGTTGTCTAACCATACACATGGATGTCAATGAAGTCCTTCAAAATGTTTTTAAAAACTACCATTGAAAGCAAATTCCTACAAAACAAAACGTTATCGCAAACGAGTTTTTTCTATTTCATCCTGGAAGAAAATTTGAAATGGAGCGAAATTATTCATTTGCAAAAGGATTCCAGCTTTCAAGGGACACAACAAAATAATAACTTTCTTTGAGCGTTTGGAAATGGGGAAAGTATAAATTGACAATCTACTTCAGATGCTTGAAAACCCGTCATTTAATCGCGCTTCTCTATCCTGATGAAAAGGGCTTTGTGCACGTTAATGATGAAACAATTTCTGTTCCTTCCCAGCTTGATGTTCTCTTTTACTTTGATGTGAACGTAAGATGCTCGATGGGAAATCTGTTTTGCAGTTGGGTCACTGAAGAATTAAAAAAAGTTGATTCCTTACGATAGAATCATCGTTCTTCTCAAATTCTATAATTATCAATCTCCTAAATGTAGGAGCTTCAGAAAGAACATTGGGGAAGATTTAAGACCATTGGTCAAAAGGAATTCTTGGCCGTCGATTAAGTAATCTATGTAGTGATCATTTGAAAAAGCAAATCATGGTTAGAATGCATGGTCTTTTCCATTATCTTCAAGGAATGAAAAATTCGTGGTAATATATTGGGGATAGATCTTTTCCAACTTCCGAACTTTCAGTCCATGAAAAACTATGAGAGCAGGAGAGCGCCACTGAACTGAACATGGGTGTGAAGGAATGCATCATTCTTGGTCAGATAGGCATGGGTCTGCACAAATTCTAAATTTTCAAAGTTTAAGCCACTAAACTAAGCCAGAAAGATCCACGAGATTTAGTGCAGAGTTAGTGCAACGGATTGGATGGTGGAAGAAGCAGATGTTTTCTGGGGAATATTGTAATAATCTTTAGGCTCCTACTGAGCTGTTACAAAATGGCAAACATCAGGACCCAAGGGTGGGCTGGACAGAGCGAGGGTGTGCGAGAACGCTAATTGCCTCATTAATCAACAATCTTGGCCGTAACTACATATCAATTCCTTTCATAGAACCAAAGTTACGTTTTGGATGTTACAGACGCCTTCTGGCTTCTTAGCGATTGGAGCAAGTAATGGCAGTTTGCCTGAAAGAGAGAGTTGCAAAGGAAGCGGAGATTTTTAGCATCTAAGTAATTTGGAAATCCTTCACTCCTCTGGGTTTCTCATTTCCAGGAAATCCTAAAAAAACGTCTGCCAAGTAGGTGTGGCACATAGCTTCCTCGTATCCATAACATCACTGTATAGATCACTGAAATATTGTTTGTGCATGCGCAACTACTATTGATCCGGGGGTCATGAAACTCATAGGGGACCATCTACACATTATTGACTATTATCTACACATTAAACCGAACAATCCCTGAAAATTTCATCAAAATCGGACTATAACTTCGTTATTTTTACAGTAACAAGGATTTGATTAAGAACTATTGATCCCATGAAAATTATAGGGGACCATCTACACATCAAACCGTCAAGAACTCCCGGAGTTATGCGCTTAAGAAGGATTTCACGTTTGCGCATGCGCAGAGGCTACTATTGATCCGGGGGTCATGAAACTCATAGGGGACCATCTACACATCAAACCGAACAATCCCTGAAAATTTCATTGAAATTGGTCAAGAACTCCCGGAGTTATGCGCGTAACAAGGATTTCGTTTGCGCATGCGCAGAGACTACTATTGATCCGGGGGTCATGAAACTCATAGGGGACCATCTACACATCAAACCGAACAATCCCCGAAAATTTCATCGAAATTGGTCAAGAACTCCCGGAGTTATGCGCGTCACAAGGATTTCACGTTTGTGCATGCGCAGAGGCTAATATTGATCCGGGGGTCATGATACCTATAGGGGACCATCTACACCCCAACCCGCACAATCCCTGAAAATTTCATCAAAATCGGACTATAACTTCGTGTAGTTTTGCCCGTAACAAGGATTTGCTGACAGACAGACACACAGACAGACAGACACGGAACCAAAATTGTTCAGAAAGGTCTAAAACGCAAAATGCGAGTGGAATTTTTGATTTTGGAGCCAAAAAATATTCACATTCCGAAAGTGAAAAAATGCTTCCGCTACCTTGGTAGACTCGGAAGCAATACTAAAGCTAGGTTTAAAGGAAGGGAACGATTTGGCTTTGTCTGAGTGAAGGGATGAGGGCATCTTAGCTATCCATAACCTTAAGTTTGGGTTTCCCTAATTCAACGACCATTCCCCTTAAGGTCAGGGCAATGTCAATAGAGTACGAGCTTTTCTGAAGATACTTGTGATGGATATGGGGAGATGAACCGGACGCCTGCAATCGTCTGATTCGTCCTCTGAGCGTGGCGGAGCACCAATAATGCATCCGCCTCCTCGGAAGGGGCAACTATACCATTCCATCACCCTCACATACTAAACCAAGTTTCTTGATATACCAACCTCATAGCCACGTTGCTTCCATCTACTACGACGGGTCTGAGGCGGCTATCTTCCGCGGGCTGTTGGGCCGGGTCGTTGGGAACGTTCTCTTCATCGTCGCCCCACTCCGAACTTCCGTCGCTACCGAGCGGTTGTGCATGAGCTCCGATTTTGATTAGCTCCTGTATAAATAAAGTAATATTTCAAGTAAACAAATCTCGGGTTTCGAAGGACCTGTATATTTGTGCTGATTTGATGGAGATTGAAAAACAGGGTTAAGAAATAAGGGCGTATCATTGAGAGAACAGCTTACTTCAACCTTTATCCATACATTTAAGTACAGTGGCAATCAGACTAGGAAATTTATATTGAACTCTAAGCCTCTCTAAACTCTAAGCCTAAGTCAATATTGTGAATGACCGAATATGAAGTAACTAACAAATTTTCTCCTTTCAGCCCTCAAAAATCCCCCCCCCCCCCCCTTTACTCAAAGTTGATAAATCAAGCTATATTTATCAAATTATATTTATTCAGTGTTATTTTATAATAAATTTAATATCTAATTTCTACTCAACTCCCTCTCTTGACCTTAGAGATTTCATCAATATGCAGCAAGAAACATAAATTTTGTTAAAAGACAAACTGAATGAAATTTTGAGACAAGACGCACAGCATTTGCGCGATTTTGAGTTTGGAGGAGGCAAATTTTTTGAAAATGCCCTGGACTTGAGAGCAAACTGTATACGCCCTGAACTTAGTACTTTGGGTTATGAGATTTCAGCAATATAAACTAAACTGAATAATAAATTTAATAAAGGTTTCCATTGGAAGTAAAAGGACAACTTGCCCCAATCCAAAAACATTTAAAATGACGTATTTGAATGCAGTATAAAAACGTATAAAACGCTTGCTTTTCCGTTTTCCAATACACAGCAAGTTACAGCAAGGAAGGTAAATCATAAATCAATCAATTCATCAATATCAATAGAATCTGAACCACCCTGTAAACACCCAGACATATTTAATGTTTTGCCGTATTTGCCAGGCTGCAGGAAGTGGTGCTCAATCCTATAACTTGGATGCCAATTTTTCTTCTAGATGCTCTTCATTGACAACTAAGTACACAGATATTTACTTTTTTTCTGTACCAATAAATGTAGATGTCATTCATCAAGGCAAAACTCACAGCTAAGAGTTCGTTCTGTCCGGGGTTGGGACCAAGCTTCTGAAGAGCCGCCTGCACGTGACGCTCTGTGTATCCCAATTTGAGTGCAAACTCGAGGCGGCTGGTGTAACCTGAGTCTGTGGAGACGTATTCGGCAAACTCCGCGCCGAGAGTGTCGCTCGTCGTCCGCGAGACGTCCGGGTGACGAGGGTTCTCTTCACCCTCATAATCTGAGTCATAACTCGAGTCCTCTCCTCCTGTCTCACTCTCCTTCCCGCTCAAGGTTTCGATGTATTTCTGCAACAAAAAGAAAAACACATTAAGCATTTTCATTTTAAATTCACCTTTCGAAGACCCTGGAAACCAAGGAGCAGAGCATGGTGTGGAAACCTGCCTACGTACACAAGATGTTGGGCGTCATTGGATTGTTTCATACATTTCATTCGGGCTGGTTTTGATATGGCTTTGAACGCTATTCATTTATGTTTCACCTGAGTGTTCAATTATAAATTCTTCAATAGAAAGTGGAGATGTTGGAGGATTTCATTACAGCACAAAGTTGTACCTATCGATAAGATCATTTTAGAAAGAAGGGGATAACTCGTTCACAAACAAAAGGGGTATTCAATTTGATATTTGAGCCCAAGGGGTGAAGGGCCACTACTGTAAAGGGAGTACCTTTAGAATAAATATACGATGAATTGCGCCTTATCTTGACTCTAGTGTATATACGTGTAGGGACGGAAAATGGATGTAGAAAGGTACAGAAAAGGAGGGATGTCGGTGATAAGGGTGGACATGAGGAATTGAATGAATAATCCCAATCTTAGCGGTGGTGGTCCGGGGGTTGTATAGAAAAATCACGGTTCTCAGAGGGCGAAGAACTTTTGGCGTAGCTTTCAACGAAGGGACTGGACTAGGGAGAGGTTGGAATGGAGAGGGGAAGGACGTTAATCCTGATTTGTCCTGTCTTCGCGGGGGTATACAGGTGGTATTCACATAGAGGCAAATGTTCGCCAGGTTTTCGATCTGCGAGATTCCCCGAGCCCGGTGCTCGTCTAGGATCAAACGAGCAGTTTGACAAATATCCCATCCGGATGTTTATTATTCAATTGGCTTGCGTTCATGATTTGAATTTATACTAAGCTTTGGAGTGTGCGTGTTTCACAGGTGATAGAGCGATTATTGAATTTCAGGAGGCACACAAATATGACAACTGATCAATCCAAATAGGCATTTTGGTTGAGCTCTATGCATATCTCCTGAAATTCAATAATCGCTCTATCACCTGTGAAACACGCACGCTCCAAAGCTTAGTATAAATTCAAATCATGAACGCAAGCCAATTAAATAATAAACCCCAGTGAAAGATTTGCAGCGTTTTTTTTAAAAAGAATTCGTCGATTTTTGTTGTTCGCAAAAAGTGAAATAACTCTGAAACGAAGTCTCAACAATTTCAACAATGCATTTTCACTTCTAAATTCAACGTACAATCGGAAACTAAAATAAAAAAGGGGGTCAAGAACTAACCTCAAGTTTCAATAGAAGATTTGAGGCACTAAAACATCAAAAATTGCAAAACGGGTTGATTGAATTTCAGTAGATATGCATAGAGCACGCAAAATCTGTTCTCGACCAAAATAACTGTTTGGATTGATCAGTTGTTCATATTTGTGTGCCTCCTGAAATTCAATAATCGCTCTATCATCTGTGAAACACGCACGCTCCAAAGCTTAGTATAAATTCAAATCATGAATGCAAGCCAAATGAATAAAATTGAATAATAAACCCCAGTGAAAGAATTTGCAGCGTTTCATGCATATCAGAATGCTTCAACCCGTGTATCGGCTATAAACCCTTTTCGGAGTTCACTCCAGTATCCACATTCACTACATCACTAGTTTACTACAATCAAAACAAAAACGATAATAAACCAAAAAAAACGCATATGTTGGCACCATAAATCGGACCATACATCGAGAATGGTTTGAGCTACGGACCTGGCTAAAGAATCGGGGTGTTGTCGGACCATCATGGACTTTTCCTGAAAATTTCAGCTTTTTTGCTTCAGCCGTTTGGGAAAAATCGTGCGTACGGCGGACGGACGGAAAATTTTTTATTGCAGATTCGGATTCTACACTCTTTGAAACGTAAACGATGAAATTTTCGTATGGGGTTAAAATTTTTTTTTGTTCAAGAGCGATTACAATGGTTTATTATTGAATAATAAAAAAATAAACCCGTAACAACGGCATTTTTAATGTTTTAAAAAGACAATACTTTTAGGATTTTAAGTTTAAATTAAAAAAGTATTTTCTTTCATTGCTATAAATAGGATTGTCCTCAAAGAGCGTTTCTCTTTGGCTATGGTAGGTGATTTACTATTTTGTTCATTATGCATTACTTCTATTCATCTTTAATTTGTGTTCCAAATATAGTTACAGCATGTGTTGTTTTGTTTATATAGGTAGTGGTATTTTTTTCTTTTCCTCATTATCGTGTATTTGGCGCAGTTACATTATCTTCATCTTCCAAATTTTTAGGGTAGGGCATATAGAACTATAGAGTCAGCATTCACTCGTTATTGATTATGCATAAGTACATATTTAAGCACTCCGACCTCTAGCACAAGTTTTTTCTTAGAGGGGGTCGTAGCATTGACGACTTGTAAACCTTATATACATATATTGCAATAATATAATAATGTATAATTAAAAAAAAGTTATATTGGTGGAATTTAGTAAAACATGAAGTCGATTATTAATAACAAAACATTTTGTAGGTGTGCCTTTAGGTAGACTTGCCCCAGAACTAAGTAGGTTGGTAGGAAGGTACCTAGGCAACTAGACTTTGGTCCCACATCTCACAGAGTTTAATTGTGAGCTGTGGTCATTTAATTGCAAAATAAAGGCATAAATAACGGTGGGAAAACGCCACTTGGGATCGGGAGCTCCATCGAGGGGTAGCTCAGGAGTTGTGAGGACAGGAGCGGACCGAGGTGACCTCTAAAGGTCAGAGTTCAGCCGGCAGGCTGGGAAAAAGGGGACGATGATGCAGCAACCGGCGTCCCAGCCCCCGGGGGCTCCTAACCCTGTCCCTACGTTCCCATCAACCCTCATATGGACACCCCCAGGAATAGGCGACATTTTATATTCAACGTCCTCATTGGAAACGCTCACCACACCTAACTACCGACTACGGAGTCACGAAGTAGCCGCAGCGTAATCCTCAACAGATCCGACTATTAATGATGCACATTATTACACTACGGTTAACTATTTCTCCATTAGTTAGCCATTAGTTAGCTGTATAACGAAATATGGCAGAATAAATGCTACGGACTTAAAATCCATATATAAAGTTTAATGTTTCATTAGAATATGCCTACTTGATCAACATATGAACATAGAACAATTAATCTTCTTCCACGACCACACGAAATCACTATCATAGTATCATATATAATATTAACAACAATGTACAACAAATATATCAACCAAAATTTACTTGAAGGACAAACAATCGAGTTACTATGAACAAAAAAACGAGACCAGATCATTTAAATGATTAATTTTACACATTTAAGTACCGAAGATGAAAAATTGCCTATGCAACCTACAAATATGGGATTCTAGCTCAGAAGAGGGGAGCCAGTAAACAGAGATGAAAGCTACGGCTGGGGGGGAGGGGAGCTAACAAGGGTTTACGTGAGCGCATTCTGTGTTCATAAACGGTACTTACTAAGCCTAACCAACTCCCTGGAAAAATCTGTAGATTCAACCAGAGCACCAGAGAGGCTAGTGCTTACCAAGGTGGCAGGTACACGAATGAGCCCCTCGGGCGGACGGAAAAATGGTGATGCCGGGATAACAAAGGGCGGAAGGAGCCCACCTGAAGGTTAGTTGAAGGAGTGTTGAGCAGGGGGCGGGGCGAAACTGTCGGGTCTGTCGATAAGAACTGGATTGTACTCCTGTTAATCATTTAAATGATAATACTTCCAGCAATTACACTATTATTTATTGCTTTACCATCATTAAAGATTTTATATTTAATATACGAAATTAATAATCCAATATTAACAATCAAGGCAATTGGACATCAATGATATTGAACATACGAAAACTCCGATATAAAAACATCGAAATAGAATCATATATAAAACCAACTATTGAATTAAATGAAAATGAATTTCGCCAGAAACGGATCCCCAGAAAGAAAATTAGGTAACTAGTAATAGGAAAACGCCTTGCTGGAAGTTTCTGGAGAGGAACTTCAGTAGTCTTTCGAAAGGTAACACAAGTTTGATAAACTCGAAATTCGAAAAGGGAATTCCATTAATCTCATACCACTCGCTCGTTGTTATTACGTTAGTTTTACCGTGTTCAAACTTTCATGATAGTACCTATGTCAGTTCGAATTCTCACATTCATTGACAATGCTTTCTTTTGTCCAATGCCATGTCCTTAGGAGGGGAAAAAGAACGAACGCACAACTGATTTAGGGGGTCTCTTTCGATTCATTAACAATTATACCTATGTTAACAAATGCTAACTTTACATTAAACTGAAGTCCGACACACCTGTTCTAGGTGTTTAAACATTTCTACTCCTCAATTTAACCCTTTACAGTTGATGATGATTGAGAGTGATGCCGAGGTTCAATTTCAACCAATAACTGAATTTAACCAGATAAAATCAAGCAGTTATAAAAAAACTAGATTTCTAGAGGAAATCTTGAAAATAAATTCCATGGCAATTATATCAGCTAGTGCGATCTTCACACGATACTAGGTGATTTCGACCATGTCATAGCTCGTTCACATTCGTGTTAACGCCCTTTTGGTTTATTATTCAATAATAAACCATTGTAATCGCACTTGAAAAAAAAAAAAAAAAATTTTACCCCCCCATTAAAAGGTAATGTTTTCAATTCAAAAGGTTTGGCAAACCCACCCTGCAATAAAAATTTTGCCGTCTATCCGCCGTAAACGCTCCAGCCAATTGGCTGGAGCAAAATATCTGAAATTTTCAGGAAAAATTAATATTGGTCCGACAACGCCCCAATTCTTTGGCCAGCACTCTCACTTAATTTAAAGTGCGCTTTAAGGGTTGTCAAAGTTTTGTAAAATCCCTAAAACCTCAAAAAAAGTCGAAGCGACCTAAATTTGGACTCTTTTTGAAGAACTTTCCATGAGGAATCGAATGAGCCCTTCCCCAGGTTCGTAGCTCAAACCATTTCCGATATACGGCCCGATTAATGGTGCCAACATTTGCGTTTTTTTTTGGTTTATTATTGTTCATGTTTTCATCGCAGTAACCTTGTGATGTAGTGATGTAGTAATGTGGTTGCTGGAGTGAACTCCTAAAAGGCTTTTTAGCCGATACACGGGTTGAAGCATTCTGATACGCATGGAACGCTGCAAATTCTTTCACTGGGGTTTATTATCCAATTGGCTTGCGTTCATGATTTGAATTTCTACTATAGCTTTGGAGTGTGCGTGTTTCACAGGTGATAGAGTGATTATTGAATTTAAGGAGGCACACAAATATGATCAACTGAACAATCCAAATAGGTATTTTGGTTGAGAACAGATTTACGTGCTCCATGCATATCTCCTGAAATTCAATAATCGCTCTATCACCTGTGAAACACGCACACTCCAAAGCTTAGTAGAAATTCAAATCATGAACGCAAGCCAATTGAATAATAAACCCCAGTGAAAGAATTTGCAGCGTTTTTTTGACATAGTTCTAGGCCAGAGGAGGAGTGAACGGATGAACGGATGGTCTGAATGGGCTCATTTGATTCATTGAAGGGGGTCAACCAATAAAGAACATAAAAACATTAGCGTTGTTTCGAATGTTGATGCCGATAATTCAGTCGTAACTACAAATCTATGTGATTTTGATCAAGTTTCGTTAACGTAGTTTTGGGAAAACTCTCCTCACTGCGTTCAACAAGAAATTTAGAGAGGAGTTAAAATTTTTCCATCTTAGTCGATTACAAAGGTTTGTTATTGAAAATATTGAAACAAAACGTCAAATATTTACGTTGTTAACTCTGCGAACGAAGGTTTTAGTGTTAGTACTGGAACACAGTTTAATGGTTATCATGTAATTTGTAATCAACGCTGTGGTTGGGTGAAAGCCGACCGTAAACACCGTGAATCAACAGATGGTTAAGATGGTAAGGGTTGAGTGCGTAAGGGCGTACGCACTCGTCGTTAGGGGAGGTCGGAGAGGACGGGAGTATTGATCCGAGCCGGCGAACCACTAAAATTTCCTCCCAGCTGGATCGACGTGCGTTTCACCAATCAAATAATTGGGGCCATGAAATATGAAGGAAAGATCTCTATAGCCCGGGATCCAGTATTTTAACCTAATCTGTGCGTTTGGCACCGAGGAATTCACATAATGTTCACAGACGTAGAAATAAGTGTCATTTTCTAACTGCCTCCGCGAGACTTTAAGACTGGAGATCCTTCGGGGGGAGGGCTCCTTACAGGAAAAACTGAATGCCCATTTTGTTGGATAATTTTTTCGGGAATTATATTTAGTGTAGTATAATCAAAGTTTTAAAAAAATATACCAAAAGTATACATTTATTTTTCATGTCTCTTGTATTGTGAATAATTACTGTATTTTGTAAAGAAAGGTGATAATACGAATATTGAAAATTACCGACCAGTCTGCACTATTTCCGCTATACCCAAAATTTTGGAAAAGATAGTTGTGCACCAGTTTACACCCTTAATCATTAGTCATCTTTCTCCACATCAGCATGGATTTTTAGGAAAAAGGTCAACTGTGACAAATCTTCTTTGCTTACAGCAACATATCTTGTCAGCTTTTGAGATGGGACACCAAGTTGACTGTGTATATACTGATTTCTCCAAATGTTTTGACAAGGTTCCCATTTCGCTCATGATTAGCAAAATGCGAGCTTTTGGTTTTTTTGGATCCATGCTGAAATGGTTCTCCAGTTATCTTTCTGATCGCTTCCAAATTGTGAAACTTAAATCTTCATTTTCGTATCCATTTGCTACTACTTCCGGTGTTCCGCAGGGTTCCCATGTTGGGCCTTTTTGTTTCCTTATTTTTGTAAATGATATATCATTGATTTTTCCAGATAGTGTTCACTTTTCTCTTTTTGCAGATGATTTGAAAATTTATTCGATAGTTAAATCTTACTCTGACTCTAATAACATTCAAAAGCCTTGGATTCACTAAATTCTTGGTGCTCTAAAAATAACTTGTTTCTCAATATTGATAAATGCTCCATAATCACGTTCAGTAGATCGCTTTCTCCGCTTCATCATGATTATTTCATAAATGGTATGAAATTGAATCGTGTTACTACGATTAAGGACCTGGGTGTTATCTTTGATGTTCAGTTAACATTCATACCACATATTGATAGCGTCTGCGCTAAAGCAATGAAATCACTTGGTTTTTTAAAGCGCAGTACTAGGTATTTTAGTGATGTTGAGGCGTTAGTGACTCTATGCAATGCATTTGTCAGGTCTGTTTTGGAGTATGGTGCGATTGTTTGGGCTCCGTTCTATTCGAATTCGAGTGAACGTATCGAGAGGATTCAGCGCAGATTTGCGCGATATGTTGCATACAAAGAAAGAATTGATTTTTCTAATTTCAATTATAATGATATCCTTGAAAAATGCAACCTTGCCACCCTTGCTAGTCGTCGCCGTACATCCGATTGTATATTTATTTTTAAGTTATTGCATAACAAGATTGATTGTCCATTTTTGTTGCAATTGATCAATTTTCATGTACCTCCGTATATTACCAGAAGTAATGGTTTCTTTTACAACCCCACTTCTTTCACCAATTATCTTTTCAATAACCCGATTCGTAGAGCGCAGAGAACCCTCAACCAACTAGAAGATTTTGATTTGTTTTGTGATTCGGTTAGTTCTCTGAGAAGAGCTCTTAAGTAATTTTCCTGTTTTTTGTAATATCCTGTATTTCTGTTTTGTTATAATACTATCGATTCATGTTTTATTGACTACCATGGTTAGCGGCATTATTATTTAATTAATTTGTAATTGGGCTCTTGCCCGTGTATAAATGAATAAATAAATAAAATAAATAAAGATAAGTCACAGCCAACTTGGCAACGTTTTCTTTTGTGAGCAGGAATGTTTGGTTATAGAGACAGACCAGAATAAATTCTAGAAATTGTGCAGTACAAAAATTGATACAAAATCATGATTTGGGAAGAAATTATTCGACCTAAATACATACGCTGTCCATCCGGTACTTGCGGAGTGAAGGAACAGGCGTAAAAAACAGGCGCAATAGCACGTGTGAGGCTCGCACGTTCCACAGCTGAACGATATGAATAATGTGGCGGCTCCCCCTCGTACGAACGACAAAAAACTCTATAAACACGTCCTCACTCCAGATGCCAAGTAACACACGATAACGTTTACGATCAGAGTCACATTTCACACTTAAAGGGCCGTCACGTTAGTAGGTGCTTGGTCTTCAAGGGACTGGTAGCTCTAGCGTTAAGGGGATGATCTTTATACATCACTTTAAACTAGCGAAGACACCAAATCCTCTTTTCACACGTAAAACAGGGTGGCCAACGAAGCGTTCTAAAATCGTGATTGTGAGCAAACAATTATTTTGTTCAACAATATTATTTTCCAAGGATCTCAAATATGGCCTTTGTTTTCCAAATAGGAATCGGTTTTCCATGTTCTTTTACGGAGAATGGGTGTATAGTATTGGGACAGCTTTTGGTCCCCTATTGCGGGTCTCTCCTGCACCAGAACAATTAATTTGTCAACATCCATGCCGAATATCGCCGATCACGCTCGTCTGCAACATTTTTTTCGTGTTTTCGAACTTACGTCACTAAAACAGCCGTAACTCCGGCGTTTGCAAAGTATTTGCAAATCTAAGTATGCCGTTGGAAAGAACATAAAATTATCTATCGTCTCAGTCTTTAATACTAATTTTTTAAAAGGAACTAAAGGGTAAAAAAAAATAGTGATACGGGATTTTGGAAATTTGGGGGACATTTTCTTTTTGTTGGGCGTGAGAACAGTTGTAGGTTTTGAGAAAAACGTAGTTGTACGTCAACTGAAGGAGCATTCTGACTCATTTCTTTCATATCAACCTTGCTGAAGTATAAATTGTGCATTTTTAATAGTATCTGCAATGCAATTACGAGGTATGGAATGTACCAGAGAGTAAAAACGTAGACAAGGGATTTACGTAAAATGGTTACCTAAAACAGAAACAATAAAAAATTTTGTAATAATTTGCAGCGTTTTAGACTCTCTCCCTTCAACCAATTCTGAAAACCTACAATTACGAATATGAAATTTTTTGTAGGGAGTGAGGTTGTAGGTTGTGAGAATTAAGAGGTTATGATGAGATGCCAGGCACTGTGGCTGATTGCTGGATCGAAACAAATATCTTGACATTAATGTTGATAGTAACTCGCTGGTCTCACTTAAATTGGCCAACTTCTCTAGGAATAGCACTGTTGTAGATTGTGAGAATGTATTGAAACACGCGCATGATTTATTACACTCAACGAATTTTCGGAAACGCAGATCAAAACTGATGAAAAACAAACAAGAAGCCGGGGAAATCCATTGCAACATGTTGCCACAAATTTTTACCAGGGTGTGTGGAAAAGTTGAACAACAATGAAATTTGCTTTTTCCAGTCATGTATTCTCAAAGTAAAGCCTATCTTCCGACTAAAACATTTTTTGAATTTTTAATATTGGAGTCAACAAGCCAAATATTGAAGCAACACCTTGTGGCAGTTGTAGGTTGTGAGAAATTTGGTAGTTGATCAAATACATCAAATTTAATGTATAATTAAATACCTAATTAGCTATTTAAACTCAAAATCTGTGGATTTATGTAGGCCCCAAGGTGTTGTTAACACTCGAAAAAATTCCGAATTTGTAGCACAAATAGTATGACAGGCAGTAGGGGTATGGCAGTATGGGTTGCTTGTGACATAAAATCACCCATAATTTTAGAATGACCCATCGATTCATGGAGCGTGTCTTGATTCTTGATGAAAATCTGAAGACCAGACCCTGCTGAACTCATCAATGAACCGGATCCAGTTTCACATTCGCCGTCACGAACGTTTTTCGCTACATCACGTTATTGGCAATATTGAGCACTAGGCCATTCGCGTTGCACAAATCCCAGGTAAACAGGTGGGCTCCTCAAGGACCCATGAATGAAGAGCGAGGGTTCGTGGACGCTACGGTTTATTATAGCATCCATCAGGGGAAAGTTGACGCCCCGCAACCGGATGTTTAGGGAGGCCTTCCCTTCCACGCCAGGTGAAAAGACCTTCGGGAGTTAAGGGAGAAATTTTTTCGTTTCTCATCTCCGTCTTTGGGGTATTTTCGATCGAGTTGACCTCGTCGTGAACCGGAATCAAAAACGGAATCGGACTCGGTGAGTGGGCCAATCATAAATCGGACGATTTGTCAAGATTGAAATAGCACGTGTATAAATACATTTATGCGTTGGTTGTTAAACCGGTAGGTAGTGCCTCCCAATTTTAGTTCATTTCCGTTCCGATTGTATTTTAAAATTTTCATTTGGATAATACACACATTACAAAGATGGTTTTGCTATAGTAATAATAGCACCATTATAGCAACTGTCCAGTCACTTCAAAGACTTTGTTGCTGTGTATACCCAGAAAGTAGAGGGAAGGTAATGCAACGTCTGGCTGTGCCATGAGAAATCATTTCTCCTCCCCATTGTATTTTCGTAAGATCAGCTCCAAGTTAGCCCAGCACTACATGGCGTAAAGTAGTAGCCTGAAACACTGACCATATGAATGCTTCTCCTGTTAGGATCCTACTAGTTGTAATACTTGAAAGGAATGAGTTATATCAATTCTACCTTTACTTGATTACGATTTCTTGATATTATTCCCTTTTTTCACTTTATTAATTACTAACGTTATTTTATATACAGATATACAGGGTGTACAGCGTATGATCCGAAAATCTTCGCGCACGTGTTCTACAACTAGTTTCCAACAAAAAGTGCCTCTTAGAGATTTTTTTTAGAGGCTTCGTTTTTTAGTTATTTCACTTTTAAGATTTTCACTATTTCACATCGCATCCAAACGGCACAAGCAGGTCCTGGGTCCGGCGAGCGGTGTGGGGTCTGGCGTTGTCAAGAAGAAGGGATGTTGTGACCCATCCACCATATTCACCGGACTTGGCGCCTTCGGACTTCCACCTTTTCACCAAATTGAAGGAGTTCTTGGGTGGAAAACGTTTTTCCAACGACGAGGAGGTGAAGGAAACTGTCGAGAAGTGGTTTTCTGAGTTGGAGCGAAGTGTGCATGACGAGGGCATAAAAAAGCTGGTGCCCAGGCTGAAGAAATGTGTTGAAGTTGGTGGCGATTATGTAGAAGAATAAGGACATATTTTGCTACATTTCCTCAAAATTTGAATAAAATATATCGTCGGGTTCTTAACATTTTTTTCAAAATGAGCTTTTTTTTGTCATTCCGTTGTCTACTGTGTGTTGTTGCTAAGAACGTTATCTTCAAACTGATGTGCAAGAAATACTTGAAAATAAATTTTACCTGCCTGACCCAAAGAGTTTTATGTGACCAAATGGCATTTGAACTCAACCACAAAACACGAGATGGATTATAAATTTACTCTCGCTGGTGCATGTAAATGTTATCAATTGCCATTTGATCACTTTTACTGTGTAAGATTTGTAAGATTGCATAGTGGGCAGGTGAAAATGACCAATTACAGTGATAGGTAATAACCTTTTCTAACAGAAATAGGTCTATCATTGCTTTAGGCAACACGATAAATTAACGAAAAAACTATTCAATCCCTCAATTTCATGTAACTATGCGACAGATTTTCGAAGAATTGCATTGACCAAATGAGTAAAGCTTGTAACTCCAGGCAGGTAAAAATGATCAAATAGAGTTTTCCGGAAAACTGCTCTTATTTAATCTGAAGTGAATTTTGAAGCACGATATCATAGGCGGGCACCTACAGGATAAAGAAAAATCGAAACATAGTCGGATGAGACATCACACAACCAGTGTTCGTAAGAAGAAAATAGGTAGGTGAAACTTCAGATCGCTCCCCTGTAAAATTTTGCAAATGTTACTTGGTCACTTTTACTCGGAACCCCACGATATGCTTTTTTCGATTTCGACCGGCAGTTGTAACCTTACTTTCCGGATAACCCTCGTATACTCTTAGTGGTTCTGGATTGTAAGGAATCGTTGATGTAAATTAACCAGACTGTTCGGAAGAGAAATAAATGTATATAAGATGGATGGCTGTAAACAGTGGCCTGAATTTCCTCATCTCAGTACACAATTGATAAGCCTACATTGGAAAATACAAACGCATTTCTTTGTTTGTTGATCGTTCTTTGATCGCCATTCTGCGGAGCTCTTTATACAGGAACCAGACAGAAAACAGCTCTTTTCTTGAACTGAATGAATAATTTATTTATATGTAAATTGTGTTTAATAACTAGAATCACAATTTACAATGGTATGACTACCATGAAGATAGACTTCCCTGAAGTGCTTTGAATTAGAAATCCAGAACCGTCCTTGGATTTGCATTCAATTTTAATAAGGCTAATTAAATAGTTGGATAACTTCATAAAATATGCTGGGGAGGAGGAATGGGGAATATGGAATAAATGGTCAGTATAGTCGTCCAGAAGTTAGCAAAGATGGATGCTTATTCAGCTATTAGAAGATCCGGGTTATCAACTAGTAAGTACCTAATCAAATCCACCTAAAAATTGATGACAAAATTAGTTGTCTGCATTATTAGGTCGTTAATGACCTATTTGGTGTTTACTGTCAGGCTTCAACCGAAGAAAACAACTGTCAGATGCCTGAACGGTCCAAATGTGCGGTAAAAACGTGACTAGAATTGATCAGGCAAGTCGTTACGTACACATATAACTTCGAGTCAGTTAATCAGTTACGTTAAAATTATACCAAGAAAAGTAATAAATATGTTAATATCCCACGTTACCTAATGCAGAATGACAAATTCAAATGGGTCAATAATAACATGAGTATGAAATACCGAGCATTTTTGATTTAATAAACATTTACAAGATTAGGTGAAATTTTACAGTTATGAATTTCCAGATTTAATGCAGTGAAACCGATATAAAGTTGAAATCTGACTTGAAATACTGAATTCTCAGTTCGTTTTATGTTACTGTCTAAAGGAGAGACAAGTGTTTTAAACGGGAATTAATACTAGTATGTTGCCCATATTTTATGTAGTATTGGTTTATTATTCAATAATAAGTCATTGTAATCGCTCTTGAAAAAAAAAAAAACCCCCCTGAAAATTTCATGGTTTACGTTTCAAAGGGTGTAGAATCCAAATCTGCAACAAAAATTTTCCGTCCGTCCGCCGTACGTACGATTTCTCCCAAACGGTTGGAGCAAAAAATCTGAAATTTTCAGGAAAAATCCATGTTGGTCCGACAACGCCCCAATTCTTGAGCCAGCTCTCTCACTTAATTTAAAGTGCCCTTTAAGGGTTGTCAAAGTTTTGTAAAATCCCTAAAAACCTCAAAAAAAGTCAAGGCGGCCTAAATTTGGACTTTTTTTTTAAGAACTTCCCATGAGGAATCGAATGAGCTCCTCCCCAGGTCCGTAGCTCAAATCATTCCCGATGTATGGCCCGATCTTATGCTGCTAACATTTGCATCCACATTCACTACATGACTAGGTTACTGAGATCAAAACAAAAACAACAGCGTTTTTTTGTTTTTTTTTTTTGATCGCAGTAACCTAATGATGTAGTGAATGTGGATACTGGAGTGAACTCCTAAAGGGTTTATAGCCGATACACGGGTTGAAGCATTCTGATATGCATGGTCCGTCATACAAAATTTACAATTTTCAAATAGAATTTTTTCCATTTCGCGAATCGCTCTTGAAAACGCTGCAAATTCTTTCACTGGGGTTTATTATTCAATGATTCATGATTTGAATTTCTACTAAGCTTTGGAGTTTGCGTGTTTCACAGATGATAGAGCGATTATTGAATTTCAGGAGATATGCATAGAGCACTTAAATCGGTTCTCAACCAAAATACCTATTTGGATTGATCAGTTGATCATATTTGTGTGCCTCCTGAAATTCAATAATCACTCTATCACCTGTGAAACACTCCAAAGCTTAGTAAAAATTCAAATCAAGAACGCAAGCCAATTGAATAATTAACCCCAGTGAAAGAATTTGCAGCGCCTGTGTATGTGTAACAATATGCATGTGTTTTGTTGTGAAGACGATTTACAATTAACTATAAAATTACTGAAACTTATGTGGTACTGCTTCCGAGTATACCATGGTATGCGGAAACATTGTTTCCACTTGAACATGTTTTCCTTCAAAATCAATCTCCTCAATCTTTACTCTCTTTTTGCGTTTTAGAACATTTTCCATCATTTTTCATCCGATTTTGATGGAATTTTCAGGGAACGTGCGGATCAGGCTGTTCATGGTCCCCTAAAGAGTTTCATTGTTCAGAAATCAATGCATCACCCTGAGCATGTGCAAAGGCTAAATCCACCAAGCTTCGTTTTCTCAAGTTCCAGTAGTCTGTTGGCTCTCAAATCGTCAGGGTAGTAGGAGAAGAGAGGTCTAATAGAAACATATCCACTTCAATCGTATCACCATTCTATCCGCTATAGAATTAGCTCGACAGTCCAGCAATACAAGTCTACTAACCTTTTGAAGGCGTCAGCGGGAACATGCCCATCGCCATATCTGTCCCGTGAATTGTAACAAGCTCATACTCTACATATTTCGAGATTATCTAAAACAGTGGTTCCCAACCTTTTTCGGACTACCGGAGTTGGGGTAGTACTTATCGAGTACTTCTCATTTCTATTATATGAATAGAATAGTTGTGGATAAGTTCATAGCTTCACCCAAACTAACTCATTCTGCTAGAATTTAACTTCGCTTCACAGTCATATTTCAGATATAAAAACTCCGTCTGCAAACGGTTTTCAAGCGTATGAACAGCTTCAAGTGAAAATGGATCTAGAATCCAACGTGTAACGTATCAAATCGATGTCTTGTTTCCATGCCAGTCTTCCACTGGTTAAGGTGATGAATGAAAGTAAGAATTTTGCCTTTTGGGAGGTCGGAAGTCCTGGTAACTGATAGTGAGCCCGTTTTGAGGGTAGGAAACTGAACCAGCTCTTTGAGACCAACATTAATCTTGAGAATGTTGAACTTGGCAATGAACGAACAAATAATTCCTTTGGATTCGATAAGGTTCATCTTGTTGCCTCAAAGCTTTACGCTGAACTCTTCTAGTTCTTCAAAGATACCTGCGATGTACGCAATTTCCGATTCAAGTTGCTTTAAATTATCGCTTAAAACAATCACAAGAATCAAAAACAGTGTAACTGTCGGGAATAACTTGCAAACCGTTTCCTTTTGAAAAGAACCTCACAGCTGTATGAAGTAGTATTCCTCGTCATTTGGTCGGCAATTCTGACAGAAGAGACATCGACAGATCTTGTACATGTTGTTCTCAACGGAATGCTGTCTATGCAGTTTGCTCTCTACATAATGTGCACTGTTATATGTTTGCAAAACGGTCATGTTACATAGACCCGGAAGCTAAACGGCACGCTCAACTTTTTAGACAAAGAACATCTCATGAATTTTATGATGAATCGTTTAGTGCTCTATACTCGGTAGTGTCGAAGACACTGTCATTTCAACCAAAACAGAAATTGAATAACGTAAAATGCTTAGATTCAGAATCACATCATACCTGGGGTGTCTGGTTAAAAGGTTGACATTAAAGTAGACCATCAGAAGGAAAGAGACATTCTGGATAGTTGTTTGGACCAGCAAAGTCGTTTGTCAAAAGTTAGGCGCCAGTTTGGGTGACTAAACAGCAGGTGCCAGGGGTCATTTAGCGAGGCAGGTCAGTGTTGGGACAGTGGCAGCAGATCCGGCTTATCTGATGACCCTACTGGGTCGTTATTTACCTATTTGGTGTTTACAGACGGGATTCCGCGAATGAAAAACAACAGTTCAGAGCGTCAAACTTCGAAACGAGACAGCTGGAAGTTACCGAAACCGATATTTATATAACTTCTCGGAAATCTTCATAATGCCCGTGAAAAACGACTCATTGCCCGTTTCCAATTATTCAAAAGAATGTAGGAAAGAAACCGAGTAGGTAGGTTGCTCAAATGACGAGAGTAATTTTCGTAAAAAGGGGTTAGTAGTCCAGTCAGTTCGTTTCCCGTAAAAAGTTAT
The DNA here is from genome assembly GCA_031894815.1 of Creontiades dilutus. Lineage (NCBI taxonomy): Eukaryota > Metazoa > Arthropoda > Insecta > Hemiptera > Miridae > Creontiades > Creontiades dilutus. The sequence continues at coordinate 74,197 of JAVIWC010005454.1, read as the reverse complement.
TTGCTTACGCTATCTACTATCCCTCTAAAGACAAACACCTCAAGAAAGAAAACACGAGTGGAAAAAGAAGAACGTTGTGTATTTCCATGGAAAACGGATGAGTTACAATCTAGAATATATTAAATCAGTCGCACAATAACTGCTTCAGGCTGCAAGCACTCCTCCGGGGTTTTCACATGAACCTATTATGGTGCGGATCTCCACAATGTATAATTGAGTGAGCATGGAAAAATTGCGACACACTTTATACTATGACAGTGGAGCGGATCAATACCTATCAGATCTGGTGATTGACCATTTTGAATAACCGTAACTATACTCCAAGAGGGGGAATTACTAACATGACCACCTGTCTTACTCGGAGTGCAGTCATTCTACAGCTGCCGAATCACGAAGAATTCGGGTGAACCTCTCTAAAGTCTCAGGACCAGAATGCAGCTTGTTTGGCACGAAGGTGGCCGATGCACCTCAATGGAGAACCGCGGAAAATCTGCCAGGGAAGACAGTCAAGTAAGGCTACGGTTACTATGGATGCGAGTTCTGACGAAAAAGTGTTCTGACGCCTGTTTTCCAATGAGAATGTTTGCACTGGCTGCGACAAGCACGTTCACGCACAACTTCGTCAGAACCGGTCGAGCGTTCAAATTCGTTTGCTTTGTTCGTGCGTTCTGACGGAAATTTCCAGTGTTTTGCGCTACTATCACCATGTATATCGAAAAATTGATTGGCGTAGTGTTTGATAATAGGTGTTTGTGGGACATTCATTCTGAAATACTCGAAAATCTTTTGAAAGTTCTTCCACAAATCGTGAAATAGCATTTCAACCTCTCCCTTTTCGTCTCTTGCAGAAAATAGGTTGTTTACATGTTCTGTTTTCACACCACTTATCAACAGTAACTTTATCAAAGGACTTTCAGAAAAATAAAGCTCGTCAAATTCGTCCATTCTGATGGAGAAATTGAAAAGTACTGACCGTCAGAACGTGCATAGTGAAACCACCTTCTTCTGACGAAGTCGTCACAACGAAATTTCGTGAAAACTCGCATCCATAGTAACCGTAGCCTAAGTTCTGCCAACATGTTAATAGGAGAAGTCCTTCAATTAATCTGCTTCCACAGCCAAATTTGCTGACTCGCAAATATTGCAAGATCAGTGCAGGCGGACATTTAAATGTCTACATCTCAACTAACTCCAGGGCCCAGTTATAGAGCCTTACTTCATACATGTAGGGGCGTCGCCCATCTGGGTAAGTCGATTAAGGGCTCCGTCGGTTTGCGAGCGCCCATCTCAAACAAAACAGTGAACTTTCTCCAACTAACTAGCCGATAAGCCTAATCATGTTCGTAACATTCCAAATAGTCTTTACGTACTCGTGCGTTCGAACAGTTGGTCCTGCAAAACCCTTGGGCGCACTTTCCATCTTCACCAGGCATGGTTTCGTGGAGTATAGAAGAAGAAAAGTTTGTTGAAGGCTCACCGACAGAATCCAACTCATTTACCTACTACGTCCACACAACCTACATTGAAGAAGGGGACAGGTTGTCCTCTAGCTGTTTACTTTCAGTGGGGAAACTGATTGCCCCGGTCGAATCCGGCTGGCACCAATGATTAGGGCCAAAATCCAATCAAGTGTTGTACACCTGTCCTGTCGTTAGACAGTTCACCTCTGATCTCGATATCACGTGAATCCAAAACGCTCCCAACCCACGGGCGTGAGGCAATGGGAAGCCACGAGCGAAATCGTCAGACGTAGTTCCGATCCTCTCTGGAGGACGGCTGGCGACGTCCGCGACACCTCCGGGTAGTCGGACGAAAATCCAAGGTGAAATTCCTTGTTTACTTTACTTTACTTTACTTTTTACATTGAAGATGACGTTTCCTCCTACTCCTGATAAGACTTTAGCCAGATGAAGATTTTACCCAGATTTGCTGTCGAGAGCTCGGAAATGTGCACCCAGTTAGATCTATATTCTTTACCCAGCTAAGGTAGTTTGACTAGGGTTTACCCAGATGGGAGCCTCCAGCACGTAGCTTTCGAGCAGCTCTCCAGTATAGTATATCAGATAAATGGCATTGAAGCCTACACTATGTACTGTACAAGAATCAAAGACTTTGAAGGCTTTTAAAATTGATTACACTAACATATGAACTGCACATGAATTCCTTAAACTATGCGCCACAACTGGAATTTTGTATCATTTATCAATTGTGATTCGAGTAAATTGGATTTGTGCATTTTGGAACAAACTAAGAAACTTTCCAATTGATATTGGAAGGAAGGTGAATTGGAGCTGCTCGCTATCACCATTGCAATTTTCATAGCGTCACAACTGCCTACTGTACTGATAGTGGTTGTCACGGGTTTGGGATCATGAGCGGCGAAGCGTGGCTGGGAAGGTAGCGGGTTTGGGATCGCCAACGCCACGGGATCACGGAAAGAGAGCGGGATCTATCACCAGGTACGGTACGTGGTACGAAGATGAGGAATGAGGACGACGTTAAACATTTTTGACGACAATGACAACATTTATTCGATTTTTCTGTTACATTATCCAGGTATGTACCTACATCTCAATAAACGAACGTATGTCATGCATGATCCCAAACCCGTTGCTATTCAACTATTCAAGATCCCAAAACCGATGGGCTTTGATCCCAAACCCGTGACGAATTTGGCCCCACAATCCCTGATAGTACTGTCACTGGAGTTTTGAATTGATTTTGGTTTTTCAAGACAAGTAAGGTGTAGGTGTTGTCACTGCTACGTGTAGATGTAGAGGGTACCAGGTGGTCACTAGAGCCATCTTCGAGAACGGGGTTGTAAAATTAGGGGTCATAGAAGGCGTCAGAGGTCGATAGTAGCGGAGGTAGCCGGCAGATCCGGGTTTACCAGCGATATTCGTCAAGCAGAGGATGAGTTGTAACGCCAGGGACCTGGTGCAAAAGGTCAACTGCTCGGACGGAATAGAGCTCGCCTCCTACGTCGCCTATTCTTCCCGCCCGACTCGTCTTCCAACGTTAATTGACCGATCGCGGAGAAAACAATTATCATACTACGTATTAGCTTTATGCTCGTGTACACACATCTACACAGGAAATTTCAATATGGGTAGTTTAAACGATCTTATTTCTTCTCAAATTGGGAATTATCGAAAATCAGTAAATTTCGCCCACATAAATGCTGAGTCTGTGGTCGCTCATCTCGATGAAATCAAAGAAATCTTCAAAGGTGATCTATTTGATGTTATCGCTATAAGTGAGACTTTTCTGAAACCTGAAATTAGCTCAGAATCTGTGAAGGTACCCAATTATACTTGGGTTCGAAATGATCGTACTGGACTAGGAAGAGGAGGCGTAGCTTTATTAGTTCATTCAAATATTAAATTCAAGGTAATAGGCAAATCTCAGTCACTCTACTCTAAGAGTCCAGAGTTTATTTTTGTCGAACTAGAACACAAGAAACAGAAACTGGTGGTTGGAGTGGTGTATCGCCCTCCAAAATTAGGTAAAATCCAAGAAGTATTCGATTTGGTTGCAAAATTCTCAACTGTATATCAACATATCGTAATACTCGGCGACTTCAACACGGATTTGCTCACTAATAACACATATAGCAGGCAGTTTACCACACTGTTGAATTCTCTGAATTTGTCATATATACCCCTAAATGCTACACACCATGCAGCCAATTCCAGCTCCCTGTTAGATCTTATTTTGGTAAATAATATCGAGGTTGTCACAAAATATGGACAGTACCATGCAAGTGGAATATCCAGGCATGATCTGATTTATTTTTGTCTAAATTTGAAATCAGATAAAGTGCGTAGAAAGTTCATTAAAATTAGAGATATGAGGAACTTTGATAGGCAGGCTTTCATAAATGATGCAACTTCGATGCACAGGAGGGAGATGCACACGACCGATGGCCCCGAGGCGAGAGAGAGAGATTTTCTTGAGAGTTTTGTAAAGAGGAGAGAGAGGGAGATTCTCCTCAATTTTCCACAATCGATATTCCTCCTTTAAATTTCCTCTCTCCCGAAGAGGCTTTTAATTTATTACGGTATGCGGTTACAATTGTTTGTAGTTTTTTTTAAGGGACCTAGATAAATTTTGCCCCTGGCCGGGATTCTCTCTCCGCTGCGTTGATCAACACCCAAACTTTGTAACCCCTTCCGGATGATGGCTAGTTGGTGACCCCACCATGCAAACCTATCCCATATACCTGAATACCCAACCTAAATGTGGCTCAGAGGTGAGGGAAATCCCAGAGCTCCTCTTCCCCAAAAGCGTTTCGTTGAATCCCCGTTGATACGCATTCCCCAAGCGGTCATTTAGTCACCTTTCACTTAAGGAAGCGTTCAGAGCGGCCGACCTTCAGTTCAATGCGGATTTTCATTCAAATTAAGCCCGAAGAAAAGTCGATTAAAAGGCCTGAAAGGAAATGATGGATTTTGGGGATTACGTCATGCAATTACCTGGTATTTTGAATTTGTCTTGAAACTCACACTAGATATTCTACTTTTTTGTTCATATTTTGAGTCGTACAAGGATTTAGGTGTTTTTTTAAGGTAATTTTTACAAGGGGTGTCAAGTTATATTCTGAAATTTTTATAATATCCGAACTCTAGTCGACTTTTATCGAGGAACAATAACAATCTCGTTGACGTTACTGACTCATAAAGCCACGCCAGGCCTTACATTCTCGGCGGCTTTGCCCAAGGACCTTTCGAAGCTGAGGAGCCGGCGAGTCTGACGAAGGCTCCCGGAACTCCTGGCAGATCGGGGGAGCCCGTGGGCGCCCCCCCCCCCCTCCTTCCTCCTCGACCACCTTCCAACCCTACGATATTTTTTCAATTATTTCTCTTTTTTTCGATCGAAATCGCACGACAATCCCCGTGTAATACACCGTACGCAACTACTCAACCGGGCCCTTTTATTCCGCCTCGGTGATGTATTGGCTACCGATTGCCGCCATAAATCATGCTATTTTATTTTCCTCTTTTTTTTCTCTTAAGGTCAAAGCCGACGTATATCAATACAATAGGGAACAGGTCCGGGGTCTGCGGTTAACAGTCATGCTTCATCTATATCTATAAGTACGTTTAACTTGTTTTAACCACCTTCCGGCAATCTCTCAACGCTGGTTTTGTTCGACATGTAATTTAGTGCCTGGTGGATTTTGGTTTCCAGTACTGAAGTTTGAAGAGTACTGAAGAACAGTTTCATCCAAACAGCTCCTGAGCCCCATGAACGGTTGTCCTGCCGTTTTAGTTATCATCAAGAAGACCAATCAATGAACCAACAAGTCCGCAATACATTGTGACTTTCTCATGTAGCACCGAGCTGTACACCATCATAAGAATGTTGCTCAGGAATGAAAATTGTCTCCGCTATCAACAGTCAACCATGCATATGATTTCGGGCAACTGTAGAACGAATTCACGATTCAATGCTTTTCTTCACGGTAGTGGACATCGTAGCAACGAAACATGATATTAACTGTAAACATATAGGGATCAAGCACCAAATCTTAAATATACGAACGATACCACTCGCAATGCCTACAGTACGTACCTAGTAACAAGTGGCCATTTGTACCCACCTTGCAAAGACATGGACATTAACGCTTTACACAGTAAGCACTGCACAAATTACTGATGATGGTGAACAAAATTAAGTAGAAACGCACTAGAAACGCTTGGATGTAAAAGAAGCATTTCATACAAATTTGATTGTCCTAAAAAGGGTCTATACGTTTTTTTTGCGTTGTATGCGAAGCAATCATATGGAAATGTCAAAAGACACATGACCGTGGGTCACTGGGGTGGGGAGTAGACTCCAGCAGGTCACTCAGTCCAAAGACAAGGTCAGTTGTAGAAGTTCACCAGTTCACTCCGTGAATGAATGCGACCTGCAGTTTTCTCCGCAATTCCCTAAGTGAATGAATGGGTCCTCTATTATCTTCGTGTACAGTCGTGTACGGTAGATGATAGACGTCTACTGTACTCCTTATATGAGTACCTCTGAGTAAAACAATGATAGGTACCAAAACGAGGTCATTTTCCGAGTCCTCATGAATACATTTTATTTGAATAGTAGAATCTGCTGTAAAGGAACGGCGACCTGCCCAGGTTGTTAGGTGGGGATAGTGAACGGTTATCTTAAGCCAAGACCCCTCAGCAAGAGACGTTTGCGACCTGCAGGTCTCGAACTTCACTTGCCACGAAAAGTTCGCGACCTTATGAGTAGTTCGAATGTCGGCCACGGGGAGTCATGCTGTCGCAAACGTCTTGTGATGAACTGCAGGTCTTCCTTCCGCAGGTCATTTGGGACAAGTTCTCTTGAAAGAGAAGTTCTTCGAGACAAGGTCACTCACTCACGACCCACCTCTATTCTATCATATAGGTTCCTATATTTAACATAGCTGTTCTTGGTCTTATATCGTGCTCATATGAACAACATTCGTCATTAGTAAGGAATTTGTGAGATAGCGGTGTTATCTCCTAATATTAGTGTCTTTGGATACTGTCCGTTGCCGCACTGGGGACATCTTCCCGAAAACAGATGTCTGCTCACAGCTGCATTAACGCGTTCTGTTTGACAGCGAAACACTGCCGTTGTTATCATGTACCGTTTCAGTCTTATATTAATTGCAGTTAAAGATATAGGTAGTCATATAAACTCAGTCATACATTAGGTTTTCACGCGGGTGTTCAGAATAGTTCTTCCGGATCCTTAAAATATGATGAAATAGACCGCTGAAATGAGTAAGTAAAAAGGGAATATTATAAGTCGTTAAATAGTAGCATAACTTGAACTTTAGCGCCTTTGAATCGAAGTAAAACACTAGAGACAAACTTGAGAAACTTATTTCGATGAATAAAACGGAATTTAATGAAGAACAGGGCATATTTCCAGAAAACACACATTTAAATGTCAAATCGGTTTCGACGATTAGTTTATCATTAGTTATTGATGGTTGCTGTTGTTTGAATGGTCAAGATTGACTTGAAATAGACAACCCTTCTTAATTAACTTTCATTTACTTAAATGAGTTAGGAGATTTGATATGGATTAGCGCCTGCACAAAGGTTACTTTCTATCAACGCAGGCCCAATGAAACTGGCATTGGACCACCAATTCTTCAATCTTGTTCAAAAATCGTCAAAATTCATACAAATATCTAGGATTCAACCAAAAAATCCCATAGAGGTTTCTCAAAATCGGTTAAAAACTGTAGAAGTTGTGATTGCTACAAGTTACATGTATGATTGCGAATGCTCACACAGAGAACCAAAAAGGGGGAAATCTACGAGTTAGTTCTATTATGTTCGTTACAAGGCCTGGAGGACCCTAAGAGACTGACAGGCACCAACAATGTAGTCTTTTATGTAGAATTGTGTAAATATGCATACCACACATATGAAAATGCCGTTTTTCTACTTTTATTAACGCGGAAAGAATACCATCATGACAACTGCGATTCCCAGGCTTGGCACCTCTCTTTTTGTTTGTTTACACTCCAACGTAGTACGCTGCTACAAATATTAATGAAGATGGAGATCGATAGGCAACTCTATTTTGGACTGCCTAGAATGTAAATATGTGAATTAAAATTCTGCTTTTCGATAACTGTAAGATTCCTAGGACAAAGAAAGTTTTTAATCTAGTTACAGCACTAAAGCACCGAGGATCGAATAGGAGAGAAATCAGCTGTAACTTGGTGATTGCATTCTACATGTCACAAAAGTAGCTATAGTTCCACATTAAGGCTGATTTGGAAAGATTGTACATAACCGAAATGAATAACATGAACACAACACCAACAGCAGCACAAGAGTTTCTGTTATACTCGTATTTGATCTGCCGCACACCTGGGGCAACTAGGTGGTTTCAGTCCCTTCCGCAAATTAAGCTAGAAATATTAGGTAAGATTGAAACAGAATCAATGACTATGCCACTTCAAGACGTTATGTTGGGCAAAATGAACTTTGTCCTACCGTTTAGGGATCTTGGAAAAGAGGACTACCACAGTTTGAACCAAGTTCACCATTGGTCTCAATTTTGACATGCCCAAGCCTCTTGGACAAGTGCCCATGTATCAGGCAGAGAACCATGCATTTGGATTGTGTCCACTTGAAATCGTCAGGAAACCACTCAAAGGTGCAAGAATCTATGTACTGATAGCTAGGCAGCATTAAAGGGCATTTATGCCTTTTTAGTAACCTCAAAGATGACCTGGAGTTGTCTCAGGTCCCTCAAGGCTGCGGCCCAGAGGAACAAACCTTTGTAATAAGGGAAAAGAGGGCAATGAGGAAGCTGATCATCTTGCTGAAAATGGATCAGAGTCTTACATAATTGGACCTGTACCTCAACTAGGGGTTATCAATAGATACACGACTCAACATGTCCAGAAAAGGGAGGAAAAGACATGAACAACGCAAAAGCACAATACTCCTAAGATAGAAGAGCTGAATGATTCTTAACCATACCAAGGAAACGAGCTAATGCTGTATTGTCAATGAAATGCTTATTGTCGCAAGGACCTTCGAATATGGGTAAGGCAAGGACGTTTGGAATGCCGGTTCTGCTGTGAAGAGGCGAAAACAGGAGAACATATCCTCTGTAAATGTCCATCATCCGTGTAAATCCATCTATTGCATCAATGAGATTTCGGAATTGTGGGAAGTGTGCTTGCCCTAATTCCTGTCCTAAAATGGAGATAGTGGCAAAATATACCCTCCAATCCCTTATAAAAGAAAAGGTATTAGCCACAAGGGCACACCGCCTGGACAGCGCACACTTAGTAATTGTATTCTAGATGTATCAAAGGAAATCCATTTCAAATGTCCACACCGACGACGTTTTGAAAGATTGCACGTGGCAGAGCGATCAGTAGGTACCCACCAACTGGAAATCGATAATGTAACGTAAAACACTTAACTGCCCCTCACTAGTCATATATCAAAGTGGCTAGTTGTGATAAACTCGGTTTTCTCGAGACGTATTGTCAATTATTTAAATTTTCTTCGAGCCTCCAGGTATTGAGCAAGTAACGGCTGTGGCCTCAAGACACCGAGGGCCTCGCCCCAGGAGCGTTTTCTTCCCGGATCCTGGTGCTCTTTGGCCATCGAACCGCGCGGACCCCCCCCCCCCCCCCTCACATGTCATACGACACGACCTTCCCCACTGTCACCGCACGACCTTCTCCCCTCCCGATCCCAGTTTACTTTAACTACCTTTAATTTTCTCCTCAACATATTAATACTAATTTGATTATCAGCTCCTTTTAAACATGTAGATGACACTTTAAAAAAACGTCTGCCAAGTGCGATGTCACATAGCCCTGGCATCCATAACATGACTGTATAGATCATTGAAAATTATTATTGACTAAAGAACTTCGTGAAATTAGGCGAAGTAAATATTGAATTAGGGCAAATTTATTGTTATGCAGGAGCATAACTTGAGAAAATAAAGGTAGTCTATAAAATATACCCTAATCATAAAAATTGACATTGACGCTGAATGGATAGATGACTGAACTGACAAATAACTATTCATGACATTTCTAAAAATGAAATATAAGCATCGTTCAATGACGGATCAAATAATGTTGGGTTGAAAAAAGTACCCAACTGCCGTCATCCCTCCGCACAGTGGCTGTATATATCTGCGCATGCACAGAGGCTATCCGGGGGCCATGAAACTCATAGGGGACCATCTACATCAAACCAGAGAATCCACTGGCGTTTGCGCATGCGCAGAGGCTACTATTGATCCGGAGGTCATGAAACTCAAGGGACCATCTACACATCAAACCGAACAATCCCTGAAAATTTCATCGAAATTACGTCAAGAACTCCCGGAATGCGCGTAATTTGCAACTTGCGCTCGCAACGGGCTACTATTGATCCGGTAAAACTCCCAGGGGACCATCTACACATCAAACCGAACAATCCCTGAAATTTTCATCAAACTCGGACAATAACTTCGTGTAGTTTTGCCCGTAACAAGGATTTGTTGACAGACAGATAGAAACCAAAATTGTTCAGAAAGGTCTAAAACGCAAAATGCGAGTGGAATTTTTGATTTTGGAGACAAAAAAATTTTCACATTCCGAAAGTGAAAACAATGCTTCCGCTACCTTGGTATTATATCGTGCACTGGATATGTCATTTTGTGGCGATGATTAATGAGAACCACTGGCATCACATTCGACCTAAGCCAAAAGTTGCAACTTTTTTAATAACACAAATGATTTTGTTGCTGTTGATTGGCACGCTTCAAAGAACTGAATGACCCCACTCAAATCGCTAAATATTCATCCGTTTTTGACAACAAAAAAAGAACGTCAACATGAACGTGTGAACATAATAAAAACCATATAGTAAACTGTGGCGACCGAACCAAGCTTATATACATGCAATGGAATGATCTTTTCGAGAGTTCATTTTGAAATCAAATGTATTATACCTTTTTGTTATATATTTGCGGACAATTGAAGTGGAGGTAGGTGTTTTATTTTATCTCGTCGAATTTCAGTTGCTCTTTTGTGCGAATATTGTATGCGGATTTACAGAAAATTCCACAATTTTTTTGAAAACGGGCAATGTTTGCTCTGAGTGCTCGTTTTACTTTACCGGGGAAGAACAAAGCTGCAATAAAAAATAAATCTCTCATTGAAACCCTCGGTAGGTCTCGTGTCGTTTTCCAACTGGATTCCGCTTTAACGCGATGGAATTTCCCGGGGAGTTCAGAGTCGTCTGGGGAAATCCAATTTTTTCCTCCCCTTTTATTTGACAGAAAATCCCCTTAGTTCGTGTTATTTACCCCCCCCCCTTCCCAGCGAACCCGTCTCTGCTACGGGTGTCTATATTTAACACGCAGGTGCCGCGTAAGCGTGGAAATCGAATACTATATAATGTAGTGAAGTGAACAAACAATTGAAAACTTCGGTGGGTAGGTAGGCGGGAAACATGAATATTACGTTCCACTGCACAGATCTAAAGGAGAATTAATCCACAGTCGGGAGTTACACGAGTTACACATCTAAATTAGCTAAGAGATTACTGGATAATCTATCTATCTATATCTAATCTGGATAAGGACTTCAATTGATATTCACAATATGGCAAAGATTAATAATGTCTTGAACAATAGGGTAGCTATTTTTTTATCTACTAACATATACACTAGATGAAATATTTTTGCATGTTTCGTGTTTTATTTTTATCAACCAGGTAAAGACTCGTTTTTTATAATCAGATCGAGAACAATTTCGAGGCGATCTTAAGTCACTCGGGAGTGACCTGAAAATATAAGCCATGGAGAAATGCTCTGTACAAGTGTTTTATAAATAATCATTAACATTTTCATACCAATGCATCCTCTAAGGTTATAAAATATATGGATGCATTTTCGGAGCTTCTTAACTAAGGATGGTGATCCCATTTTAGGTTCTCATCAATTAAGATCGCTAAATATTTCGCCGAGGGTACGCGATCAATGGATGGGCACGAGCAGACGTAATTCAAATGTGGTTGATCAGTTCCGCAGGTATGCAATTTTAAAGAGAATTCTTTCGGAAGCTGTTTAGTGGGGGATTTAGAAAAAACCAAATACTTAGTTTTCTTAACATTTAAACTTGAAGTGTTACCACACATCCATTGGAATGTCATATTAAGATCCCTATTCGAATAATTAAAGACTTCGTTCCATGAATTGCCTTCACAAAGAATTGCAGTGTCGTCTGCAAATAAATAGATCGTTCCTTTCAAGTTGATTGATTACTCCCTTATAAAGCTAACTTTATATTTAATAGGCATTAGGGTGGTCCAAAACCTTATGAGAAAATTAAAAGTGAAAAATATTCATCTCCACATAATTTTTCTTGTTCCAATATGCAAACTGAATCAACAAAAAAAATTTTGGTGTTATTGGAGAATGTTTAGAGGTCCCTATGATTTACAAGATACAAAATAAATCTCTATTTTTCGGTTTTGTAAGATAAAATCTCAAAAGTTATCTTTATTCAAATAAATAACTATTGCATAATACTGTAGAAAGGTCCCATTAACATTCTTAGTTAGTTTAACCAGTCCATACCAGTTTTCAGTACAGCTTTTGGAGTGAGTGGAGGTCCTGATGTTGCTATATTTAAGCGTTTCCAGAAGCGATGGCCTCAGATCAACAAAGAGGATTATTCTCAAGGTAGTAATGATCCCTTTTTCTCTAATGCTCAAATGGAACAACTTAGGGAAGAAATGATTGGTTACTATTCCAGTTTTAGAAGACCCGCATCAGTCAAAGCAGCCTCGAGATGACTACTTAGAACTCTTACAGTTGTGTAAAAGGACCTGTAGTAAAGTTCCGAGCCCCAGGTGGTTTGCACTGCACGTTGGATGGGATTTACACCTTAAAATCTATTTATTCAGGAATCAATTCACCCTTACTCCTAGGGATAGAATTCACTGAAGTAAGTTTGTTCGTAGCTCTTATCTACGGTCAGCAGCACTGGAATGAAGCTCCTAAACCTGAGAAAGCTTTTATGAATGATTTAACACTTTTGAAACAAATCAAGGCATTTCCCAATGAAGGTGTTAAAAATGCTGCTTCTGCTGCATTTCTACGCCATCTGTGGTTCTTTTCTGAACATTTAGTCGGACTGGCTCTTTTTGATTCACGCGTAAGTGACGACACCAAAGTCAAGATGGTCCAAAACCTCAAACCCACCTAGGGCCAAGGCACTTAAGAGACTGGAAGGTAAAACGTTCAAGATGGAAAATCCACTGGAAACATATGTTTGACATTATCCTCCTCAAATGGTAAAGAAAAAGCTACTTCCTTAGCAAAGATCCTAAGTTGTGGCCTTTAGATAAGAATTTCAATGAACTTAAAGAGAAGGTGTACAAAATGAAGGTAGTAAATGACTGTGCTGAAAGAGGGATTGCTCTCCATGAAATACAAACCTACAACAGAAGTATAACAAAAAATGAAGAACAGTTCCAGTATCTTCTTCGTCTGGTCCAACTCCACAGGAAGCAATTTCCAACGCCAAACAAGAAAACACTGATGGCAAAAGCCAGGAATCAAGTTATTTGAACTTACCACAGAAAACCTGAAATTATAGCAATTGTATAAGTATTAATGATATTTTAAAGCTTTTTCTCAAAAATTGATTAAAAATCCCTTATAATCAGCTAACTTTATATTTAATAGGCATGTTTGCATATTTTGCAGGAAAACTGCGTATGATAGAACAAAACTAGCATATGATAGAGGAAACGCCGAAGGAATCCTCAACACGCAATAAGATGGCGACGAGAAAAGGTTTTAACGGTGACTCGAGGGAGTTTCGCGTCTATCAATAGAGCCCCCACTCCCCTCTCAACCATCAGTTCCCTCACCGCGGTGTTGGCCTTTCCCAATGTCAACAGAATGTGACGGGGAAAACTTATCACTTGCCGACTTCCTCTCAACTTTTCCATTGGTCCTAGTCGACTATGGCTGTGGCCTCGGTTCCCATACAGGGAAGATTTTCTCGACCAAAACATCAGATTCCAGTCACCGAGAGACGTTCACAACAGCGAGCCCGGGATTCATGTAGTGGGTACTCACGCGTCTACTTTCTCTACAGCCCGATGGGTTAAGGAAATTTCCATTGGTCCTAGTCGACTATGGCTGTGGGCTCGGTTCCCACACAGCGAATACTTTCTAGACCAAAACATATCCCAGTCGTTTAGTAAGGTTCGAATTTCAACTTTCCTAACACCCCAAAGAGTAAGGGGGTGTATGTGATCGGCCAAGAAGCAATTTAATTTCATAACTCCCCCAAAACCTGAAACCACGTCTTCATCAAAGAGAGAAATTTGAGTAAACCTTTTTGCTTCCGAGTCTACCAAGGTAGCGGAAGCATTGTTTTCACTTTCGGAATGTGAAAATTTTTTTGTCTCCAAAATCAAAAATTCCACTCGCATTTTGCGTTTTAGACCTTTCTGAACAATTTTGGTTCCGTGTCTGTCTGTCTTTGTGTCTGTCTATCTGTCAGCAAATCCTTGTTATGGGGCAAAACTACACGAAGTTATAGTCCGATTTTGATGAAATTTTCAGGATTGTGGGGGTTGGGGTGTAGATGGTCCCCTATAGGTTTCATGACCCCCGGATCAATAGTAGCCTCTGCGCATCCGCAAACGTGAAATCCTTGTTACACGAATAACTCTGGGAGTTCATGACTGATTTCGATGAAATTTTCAGGGATTTTTCGGACTGATGTAAAGATGGTCCTCGTGAGTAATAAAGAGAAAATAAAGGTTTAGCCTCGAGCTTGGATCGAACCATTTTGAACTATCATTGAACGACGCATATATTTTATTTTTCGAATTGCTATAATGTCAATTTATCACTTTATTTTCTCAAGTTATGCTCCTGCATAACAATAAATTTACCCTAATTCAATATTTACTTCGCCTAATTGAACGAAGTTCTTTAGTCAATAATAATTTTCAATGATCTATATAGTAATGTTATGGATACAAGGAAGCTATGTGCCACACCCACTTGGCAGACGTTTTTTTTGTGTATTTCATTATTTGTTCAAGTGGGAATTTTCAATATTCAAGAACGACCACAAAACATCTTTAATAATTGAACCACTAGGAATCCCAAGATCATGATGTTTTGATATTATATTGAAATTTCTCTGTTACCTTGACGACCAGTAGGTGGTTTGTGGGACGACCCTCTGAATCAAGGTTTCATTAGAAGATGGAATCCTATTAGAATCGTCGACATTTCCACTGGTACTAGTCGAAACAACATGTTTTGATTGACTTGAAAGTTTTTGGTTTATTATTCAATAATAAATCATCGTAATCTCTCTGGAAAAAACCCCCCCACAAAATTTCATGGTTTACGTTTCAAAGGGTGTCGAATCCGAATCTGCAATAAAAATTTTTAGGTCCGTCCGCCGTACGCACGATTTTTCCTAAACGGCTGGAGCAAAAGATCTGAAATTTTCAGAAAAAATCCATCTTGGTCTGACGACGCCCCAATTCTTGAGCGAGCTCTCTCACTCAATTTAACCTGCCCTTTAAGGGCTGTCAAAGTTTTGTAAAATCCCTAAAAACCTCAAAACAAGTCGAAGCGGCCTAAAAGTGTACTTATTTTTAAGAACACTCCACGAGGAATCGAATGACCTCCTCTACATCAGTCTACCTTTGGGTACATCGTTTAAATTTGGATTTGGGGAAGTTTTAACGCAATACGAGTGCTAAAGGACTTGATAAATTATAGCTGTTTTTATTGTGGGGGGAGGGGGGTATTGAGGTTCAATAAAAAAAAAAAAATGCTGCAAATTCTTTCACTGGGGTTTATTATTAAATTGGCTTGCGTTCATGATTTGAATTTCTACTAAGCTTTGGAGTGTGCGTGTTTCACAGGATGGAGCGATTATTGAATTTCAGGAGATATGAATGGAGCACGTAAATCTGTTATCAACCAAAATACCTATTTGGATTGATCAGTTGATCATATTTGTGTGCCTCCTGAAATTCAATAATCGCTCTATCCTGTGAAATATGCACACTCCAACGCTTAGTAGAAATTCAAATCATGAACGCAAGCCAATTGAATAATAAACCCTAGTGAAAGAATTTGCAGCGTTTTTTTAACTGGGATGAATACAAAGGTTCATTACTGGAGATAATGAAGTAATAGTTGAATACCATTGAGAAAGGTAAATGACAGTTTGAGAAGATGATTGTCCGACACCGTGTGTTTATTGCCATTGTTGACGTCCGACGATGGGCGAAGAAAACGCCACCTGACGTCGACACGGTCTCAGACGAGAGACGGTGGAACGGGTTTTGAACTAGATCGCGTCAATAGAGAAGATGAAAAGGAGCGGCGAGACGTTGGGCCGGGGAGGGACCGCCTTCTGCCGGCTTCAAGGTAACAAAAGCTTTTGGTGCGTTTCACGGACAAGACGAGATGACGTAGATGGGTGCACGACCCTAACCTACCTCACTACCCGGACACGGGCTGTCGCAAGCCCCTCCACACTCTGGGCCCGAGATTTTAAATTTATAATAGCTTCAAGGTAAATGCTTCACTGTTCTACGCAGTCGAGAGGTAAGTGCGAAGCTCAAAACCAAAGGATTTCAATGTATTTGCCGCCAATTTCACGATAATCTCGTTAAACCGTCACATTTATATAGATGAAATCCAAGTATGTTTTACTATTTCATCTCATCTATACTACGAACCAGGCCTAATTACGAGAACCATTGAGAATCCTTCATCAGGTTTCACTAATCGTGTATGGTCCTTTACCGACAAAGCTAACAGTGTATGGATAGCATAGCATATAGCCAGGGACGTAACCAGGCCGTATTTAACCCGGGGCAAGAAATTAATTTGGCACCCCCCCTCACCATAGACCCGATATCTCATGACTCATACCATCTTAATAATTAAGATAATTATTATTGATAATTGAGAATGAACCAAAATATAAATATAATTAATTTGATTTAATCACAATGTATAAACTCTTTCAATAAAAGAACTTGGTAAACTGTCACTTTTTTGCCTATTTGCTGCCCCCCCCCCCCCCCCAGTTACGCCCCTGCATAGCTCCATGAGTGGTATGCACGTAAGAGAGGGTATTTATTCATGATACGGGCAAGCCAAATTGACAATATTCAATATAGGTAAATTTGAGATAGGAACATTTCATTTCAAAAAATTTTTTATTTCATCATGTTCAATAATGGACCTTTGTAATTGATCAGGAAAAACAATTCAAATCCCCTCAAAATTAGTTGTTTCTTGTTTCCTGATGAGTACAA
Organism: Creontiades dilutus; assembly: GCA_031894815.1. Lineage (NCBI taxonomy): Eukaryota > Metazoa > Arthropoda > Insecta > Hemiptera > Miridae > Creontiades > Creontiades dilutus. Next base: position 57,347 of record JAVIWC010005454.1, on the reverse strand, counting down.
TCCGAAAAATACAATTACAATCAAATAACATCCCACTTGCTTATGTCAGTAAAAATCTACGTATTTGACCAGTTCTGGCCTATAGCATCAGTGGTTGTGAGGCGATCGGGCTGCCTAGAAGTTACCACCAACATCAACCCTAAAGGAGTCACTCGACGGGGGAGCACACAATTGCCAAAAGAGGACGTCTTGATACTACGCTTGAATCTCAAAAATAAGGAGGAACAAATATAATAAATGAATAGTTTTAGTAATATACGCATCAGTTGTACAAATAGATCGAAACCAGTGATAAAACTATCGCGATGAAAAACTAGTGGGCTCTATGTTAACATCTAATATGTCGCGGCCACCGTTTAATACCCAATGGAAAATGGAAATAGAGCTATTGCGCTTGCGATTATTGTGTGTACCCAGAGAGTTGTGTGTAGAAGAGTCCATGTGGAAAAGAAAGGATTTTTATTTTATTTTACGTAATTAGTTTTTATGGCCTGTGCGGCGGATAGATGTTCTACGTTTTGAATTTACGCACGTTTGTGGGGGGGTTACTAAAATTTGTTGCTATACAATTTAAATGGAATGTTCATATCACTTCACTTGTAGCTACGATTCGTGGAAGGATCAAAAAATTAAACTTTCTGCTGGTAAGTGAAGTCATCCCACTCTATCTCAAGAGATTGCTCTACCTCTCGTTACTGCTTCCCATCTGGCTATAGGCGTGCGAAATTTGGAGTTCAGCTGCCGACACGCAGATTAAAAAAATCCAAACGCTACAAAATCGGACACTGCGCATAATGACAGGAGCTCTTTGGTTTGTCCGAAACGCTACTCTGCATGCAGACTTAAACATACCTACCCCAAGTTACTGAGGTTATTTCTGAGGGGTACAACGAATTTGCAAATCGGATGAACAATCATCAAAACCCATTAGTACGCTCAATGTTGGAAGCCCCTCGTACACCAAGGATCTCCTCATCACTGCACCAAACGACCTGTTCAAACTTAATCAATGTGAACTAATCAACTTTCTTTTTGTGCGTTACCCGTCCAGGGGGGGGAACTAATGCAACGTGTTCCAAGTTCAATGTATACCGCATTTATAAGCACACTTAATAGTGGCCAACCACCATAAAGTTTCTATTTTAAAGAAGAAGAATACAATTTAAAATGATAAAATCCTAGTAAATTTCATCGAAATCAGACGTTAATTTTCTAATTTGGCCCCAAAATGTCAAGCCATGTCTTATTTCACCATCCTGTGCAACTTGATAGCTGGTTTTATCCATCTTCAGCTTTGGCGATTTCTTCCCTTGCCCAAGATCAGCTGTGCGCAAGATCAGTTCTTGCTCCAGCACAGCTAGGGGTTCCCCTTTCAGCAGTACTTGGTCTATCAGAGCTGTGTAGCTGATTTCCTCCTTCACGAGACATGTTTTTGCTTCAGCGCCGCTGAACAGCTGTTTTTTTGTCCTAAAGAAGTAGTTGTTGCTCTAGTGTAGCTGTATGGCTTTTTCCCCCACGTTCCAGGATGTAGCAGGCTCTCCCTTCAGCAGGACTAGGTATTTGCCCCAACACAGCTGAGTAATTGATTGCCCCTTCAGGGAAATGGATACTCGCTCCAATATAGCTGTGCAGCTGGTTCCTTTCTCAGAAATCGTACTGTTGGTCCATCGCACTTATAAAGCTGTTTTTCTCCATCAAAAGAAGCAATTTTCCACATACAGAAGTTTTAAACCTTTTTCCAGCTTAGCTGTTTTCTCTTGCTCCATCGTAGCTCATTTCCACCTTCAGGGGAAATATTTGCTCCAATTGTTATTTTCCTCCTTCTGGAAAAGTACAGTGCCATGTAGTTACTTGTCACCGTGGAAACCAATTTCTCCATCAATATATTGTCCCTGTTTTTCCACAGATCAGGAAAAGTACCTGCCGATGAACCTAACCGGTTTCTCCTACTGGGGACGATTATTGGCAAAGTCAAAGCGCGACTTTCTGGATGAATATACATGACGCAGCCCAGGTTAAGACACTTTGGATCGGAACAGAACACCAGATTCACATTCCATCCCTGATGAACAACCATAGATAGTTAGCCTGAACTAATAAAGGCAGCAGTAAAGAAATGAAGAAAACAATAGAGAATTGTAGTTTTTCAAGACAACTAATCTGATGCACGAATCTGTCACTGTTAAGGTAGTTGGTGTATACCACATATCATTTCGAATAATTTTTGTGTACTTGAAATAGAATAATTGTTAATGTCCACAGGGAGCATCCAAGCTTCTGTCAGATCTGCGCAGTAGCGTCTGATACGAATGAGGAAACTTAACCAATAGCCTCGGAGGAAGGCCATAGTTAGTAGCTAATGACTATTTTAATTGAATCACGATAGTATGACGTTCCCACGGATACTCTCCAGATATGGTCTATTATGTCAACCTGGTTTCCGCAGATATGCGCGATATCTTATAACCTGGGGATACTGACCCCCGTTTCTCTTCGTTCTCTTATCAGCAACCATGGGACGAGTAACCAAAGGGAGGATGTCAATGTAACCACATTGTCGGTTCGTTTTAATGGCGCGCTAACGAAACGTCTGATATACGTACAAGAATCAATTATGGTTAACCAGCAATGTTTGAGATACCAACAGGTATGTGCAGGATTGGCACAAGATTTATGCGTTATGGCTCAAATATGGGCTCTGTTCTACCTCTCCAACCCTTCCGCCTCCTTGGAAGAAATCCACCGTTGGTAACTGAAGAATGTGTGTGCATAACTCCTTTTTGCACCAATTTAGAAATCTCAGGAGTACGCAGACCTTGAAGGCAGTCAAGTCGTGTATTCTGAGCATTAACGTCCGTTGTCAGGTAATTCATTCTTTTCCATGGAAACAAACGACCATGACTGATGGAAGAATCGAGTAACTAGACGGCTGTATGAAAATAACACTTTGGAAAGAAGAAACATCATTTTCCCAACGAACTTAGCGAACCAATACACAATACGACTCTAGGAAACAAATTTATCCCACATCTGCACCCAAATCTTTCAGTAAGTTTTGCTGGAATCTTAGAATTAGTCGCATAACATAAATCTGATGAGATCTTACTTATCTCACAAAGGCCAGCAAAAACTCTCGAGTTTGATTATTAAACAAATTTAAGAAGATACCTACATTTAGCTCGAACACTGCTGAAGGAGAGTGAGTAGCATACTTGAATTTTGAGTTAGCAATAAGAAAACTGTAAAAGTGTGGTTCGCTCATATTCTCAATCAATTCGCAGCATTTTCACGAATGAAATACGAAGGAGGATCCGAGGAAACCACGGATTAATGAGGTGGTTGGTTATTCTGCAGAAATTACCATTGAAATGAAGCGAATTTCATTCTGAATAGTGAAATCATTTATATTATAATTATAACGGGGTACCTAATAGATGTTATGTCGTAAAGTAGTTTTTATTGCAATGATAATATCACAGTTTCCACGTGCAAGGCCTACACTCCGGTTTGGTTGATAGCATTCATGTGTAACGGTGAATTTATTGACTTTTTTTGCCACACGACCATTGCTACTTTTTTGACGAATCGTCATTTCAAGAAAATAAACGGTAAATTAAGCTCAAATGGTCAGAAGTGACTTAACCTGAAGCGTTTGTTTGAATTGAACCTCTCTCAATTTGGACGATAGAAAGACAATATATGAGCACGAAGCCTCGATTCTCACATGGGTTATGTGTTCAGACCTTGTAAAGTTTGCCATTCTGGACACACTAAGGTAACAATTGGCCTGCGTAACGGTGAAGAAGACGCATGACATAACGCTGAGAAAGGGATGGGGCAATCGGCGTAACAGGTCAACAATCTCAAGCCAAACAGTTGGTGCTTCTCAGGAAAGTTTTAAAAGAGTTTTAAGGCGTTGGTAAAAATGGTTGTTTTTAGTAAACATTTGCTGAAATTGAAGTTGTCAATTACGAGAACATTCATGGATTCATGGACGATATAAGTGTAATCGTTGAGTCTTGAAGCGTGATTATTACTGAGGAGTTGAACCAAAATATAACTTCACCAAAGGCTTGATCATTCGAGAGTAAAATCTCTTCCTTAGTAGTTCGGTACTTGACTAGGTTCAGATGTTGAAGCTTGATCAAAGCTACCAAGTGAATGGTCAACACTATGCTAGCTAGGATAGTACCTATCAGTAGACGTAAATGAATCCAATATTTTCGTTTGTTGAGGTACAGGAATAAACAGAAACATAAATAGAAAACAATTCTTAGACTTTGTCAGGTCTAGGTGGGTTGGTAATGTACAATTCTGGAAGGGGTACGATGCCCATCATGTGGGGAACATTGTTCGTGCTGAAGATGATGACAGCTGGATCACGAAATTGCACAACGAGCAAAGTTGTGCCGGAGGGTTTATTTTCAATCTAGCAACATCCAAAGTTTTTGAAATTCAAGGAGGTTGAACTTTTTCTTTTAAAGGAATTTTTTGGAAGACTGTTCCAACGCTTGACCACACATCAACAATGTATGATCCCGTAATTTCATTGCAGCTGTCAACATTGGTTATTGGGCCACGTGATTGAGATCAAGTGGTAGTAAACACAATGTTGTATTAGAACGAGACGAATAAAACGACTTACTGTTAGAAGCATTAGAAGGAGAGCGAGCACAGGACACTAAACACAAGACACTGAGACATGAGACTGCCTTCCATCCTGGAGAGGGACCTACTAAACAGTTCCGGCTTCAGGATCGCCTGCCCTCCTTCTTGGAGGCTCCCACCTTCCCGCTCTTGTCCCCTCTCCATCAGCTTCTTCATTCTGCTGTCCCTCCTGGACAATCCAAAAGGGAGATTCCACAATCTGCTCCGAGCCTCCTACTAAAAAACCCCCCTTTTCCCGGAGTTTTCTTACGATTTCAACTAATATTAGGACCGTTTCAGAGCTTGGAAATATTCTAGTTTTTTATATCTTCTTTCGACGAAGGAACTTGCGGCGCCTCGGATCCGAAGGTGAAATCTTCAGGAGCTCCCCTCCATGGGCCGTCTTCGGGAGCTATCCCGAGGAAGAAAGCGGTACCTCCTTCCCCTGTCTCTACTAAACCCGGATCTAAAAATAACCGGACGAGTAGACAGGTTGTTAGATATAAATTACTGAGGAGGAGCTAACCTTCTTCTAATGGGTCGCAAGATCAGAATGGATCCTAGAGAGATCACTCAAAGAATAAAAACAAATGGTGGATAGTTAAGGAGACAACACATTGCTACAAGGTTTCGAACGATATTATAACCCACCAACCAGTCGAAATGTTGGTAAATATTGTCTTAGAATACTCTTTGAAAACACCCGATGTGAAGCTATAATGAAAATTTCGGAACATATCACCGTAAATACAATACGAAAATTGTTTCAGATTCACTCATTCAATCCTGCCGTATGAATGAACCATTTTTCGTTTGATTGAGATGGAAAATAGTTTAATGAATCAATTGAGATCACCGAATCATGACAGATTCCGTATTTAGGGGTTTTACAAAAATACAAGTTTAATTTCCACGTCTAAAATTGACATACATATCGACATTTTTTTCCGATATGGGATGGGAGGAACCCCTGGTCACTGAGACCACTGTGATCTATTGTGGCACTTTCCCAGTTTCACTTCAGAATCTTTTTAATGGCATCTTCATTCACAAAGTGAAGGAGGTTTTCAGGTGTTTCCTTGGCAATATCGGCGGGTGTTAGGGCACCCTTTCCGAAATGCCGGAATCTTATTGATGCAACAGCATGACAGTCGTGGAGTACGTGTTCAGCTGTTTCTGCTTCTTTGCAGAAGCCGGCATTCTATTGTCCTGGCCTTAACCAATTCGTTAAGGTGGTCCTTAGAGAACAGTGGCCAGTGAGGAATCCCACAAGTTTGCGAAGGTCTATACGCCTCAGTGACAACAGGGAGTGTGCGGGTTTATTTGAGATTGTAAGAAACCGCTTGGCATGTCTCAGCTTAGGAGCATCTTGCCAATATGTTGTTCGAGTCTTGTCCTCCCATTTCTGGAACTGTTGAGTTATATAACTCTTGCGAACCCCTAGTAGCGGTTCAGGGACCCTGATCCCTTTTTAGCAAGTCGATCAGCTTCTTCATTGCCTTCTAATCCTTCATGACCTGGTACCCAAAGCAACACTAATTTGTTGCCGAGGGCTGCAGCCTTGTGGCAGCATATCGACATTGTCGACCACCTATCCGTTTTCCAGGGGAAACGTTGAAAATCTGAAGAAAATGAAGTAGACAACCGTTGCAGGTTGAGACGTGAAGATTTCATTTTCCGTGGGGTGTCAATTAATGTTTTGCAAGATTATATTGCAGAGTTGGTAAACATATACTTACAGTACAAAAACGCTGCAAATTCTTTCACTGGGGTTTATTATTCAATTGGCTTGTGTTTATGATTTGCATTTCTACTAAGCTTTGGAGTGTCCTGTTTCACAGGTGATAGAGCGATTATTGAATTTCAGGAGATATGCATAGAGCACGTAAATCTGTTCTCAACCAAAATACTATTTGGATTGATCAGTTGATCATATTTGTGGGCCTCCTGAAATTCAATAATCGCTCTATCAGATGTGAAACACGCACACTCCAAAGCTTACTAGAAATTCAAATCATGAACGCAAGCCAATTGAATAATTAACCCCAGTGAAAGAATTTGCAGCGTTTTTTATGGTTATCAGAATACTTCAACCCGTTTATCGGCTATAAACCCTTTTAGGAATTCACTCCAGTATCCACGTTCACTACATCACTAGGTTACTGCAATCAAAACAAAAACAATTATAAACCAAAATAACGCAAGTGTTGGCAGCATAAATCGGGCCATACATCGGGAATGATTTGACCTACGGACCTGGGGAGGTCACTCATTCGATTCCTCGTGGAAAGTTCTTCAAAAAAAAAGTCCAAATTTAGGCCGCCTTGACTTTTTTTGAGGTTTTTAGGGATTTCACAAAACTTTGACAACCCTTAAAGGGCACTTTAAATGAAGTGAGAGTGCTGGCTCAAGAATGGAGGCGTTGTTGGACCAATATGGATTTTTCCTGAAAATTTCAGATTTTTGCTCCAGCCGTTTGGGAGAAAGCGTGCGTACGGACGGAAAAATTGTTATTGCAGATTTGGATTCTACACCCTTTGCAACGTTAGCCATGAAATTTTCAGGGGGGTTAGAAATTTATTTTTTAAGAGCGATTACAATGGTTTATTATTGAATAATGAACCAAAAGTGGTGTTGCAGGTACATGTAATTGTACTCGTACTTGGCAAGTACTTTTGAAGCGCTTGCTTCACGTCCAGCTGTACCTCGCAATTCTTATTACCGTTTCCCTACGTTATAGGACTTTTACTGCTGTTAAATAGTCAATTTTCTAATGTACTTGAAGTACCCATTGTACTTGGATACCGTTGTATTGTTCGATGAAGAAGTTTTAGGTCCGATTTGAATGACGTTGATGTCCTGTTCAACAGATTCAACGCAGATCGCGCACGTGCGGGTAGCGCCGTCCGAATAGCGTATTGACCTCTAGTGAGAGGTGAGTTACAACAATAGGCGGTTAACGCAGGACGGAATGTTATGCCTTGTAGATGTTGATGAGGATGTATACCGTTATCACCGCTTCATAATATCCTGATACCACGTAATCTTCTACGTTTTTCTATCCCAGCTGGAGGAACTTGTAATTGGCAGTGCGTTCAGACGTTGCCATTACAAATGCGTACATTTTGTAAAATCCAAAAAGTTGGACAGAATCATCACTGTCTTCTAGACTTTGCTGAAACGATCTAGAGAACACAGGGGTTTATTATTCAATTGGCTTGCGTTCATGATTTGAATTTCTACTAAGCTTTGGAGTGTGCGTGTTTCACAGGATAGAGCGATTATCGAATTTCAGGAGATATGCACGGAGCACGTAAATCTGTTCTCAACCAAAATACCTATTTGGATTGATCAGTTGATCTTATTTGTGTGCCTCCTGAAATTCAATAATCGCTCTATCACCTGTGAAACACGGACACTGCAAATTCTTTCAGTGGGGTTTATTATTCAATTTTATTCATCGAGTTGCATTTATGATTTGAATTTCTACTAAGCTTTGGAGTTTGCGTGTTTTACAGGTGATAGAGTGATTATTGAATTTCAGGAGATATGCATAGACCACGTAAATCGGTTCTCAACCAAAACACCTATCAGTTGATGATATTTGTGTGCCTCCTCTTCATCAGTCTACCTTTGGCTACATCGTTTAAATTTGGATTTGGGGAAGTTTTAAGGCAATACGAGTGCTAAAGGACTTGATAAATTATAGATGTTTTTATTGTGGGGGGAGGTGAGGTTCAATAAAAACGCTGCAAATTCTTTCACTGGGGTTTATTATTCAATTGGCTTGCGTTCATGATTTGAATTCCTACTATGCGCGTTTCACAGGATAGAGCGATTTTTGAATTTCAGCAGGCACACAAATATGATCAACTGATCAATCCAAATAGGTATTTTGGTTGAGAACAGATCTACGTGCTCCGTGCATATCTCCTGAAATTCGATAATCGCTCTATCCTGTGAAACACGCACACTCCATCACTCACTGAAGAAATGATATTCATCTTAGAATTCAACACTCAGTTTAAACCACTCTACAAAATGAGGAAAAGCTGCGAGTAGCAAGAGGACAAAATGATAAGGATAAACGGTAGGTAATCAAGCAATAATAATAATAATAATAATAATAATAACTATGATCTGTGGGTACGAAAAGGCAAGATAGAGAAAATCAGCTTTTTTCTTTGGAACTACAGGACCAGAATTTCCAAAATTTGGCTCACAAATTCAAAATTCATTCCGAATGTGCCAGCTAGCTTAAGGAATTGTAATTAAGGGTTAAACTATCAAAATCGTAAAAAATTCCGATGTTATAGGGAAGTTTTTTCGTTTGATTCAGATAGAAATAAGTTCCCTTAAACGAATTAGGCCTCTCGCGTTGCTGTATCATCCGTTATTCACCTTTTTGTTTCTCTTTTTGAAAAATTTGTTAGGTAGACGGTCGAGCCGAGGAACCCGGCTGCAGAGCCCGTTCAACGGGAGGTCTGGAGTAGGCCGGATGGCTGGCGGCAGCCCATGTATTTTAATCTTGAAGCAATTACAAGCAATGGAGGCTCGAGGTGTAGAGTTAAGATAATGGAGCACAAACTTTGTCTAATATATAGGTAAAGATTTATATTACACGATTTATATTACATTAGCATTAGATTAATGTTATGTAATGTAGCATTTTCCAGTCAAATTAAACCTTTTTCCAAAAGAACTAAGCGTTTTTCCAATTGAATTTAACCTTCTCCCAATACAGTTACAGTTTTTTCCAAAATAATTGAACCTTTTTCCGAAATAATTAATTTCGCCATCCATACACTTGCAATTCCTCATTTTCCCACTAGAGGTTTAAATTCTTTGGAAAAAGTTTAATTGTATTAGGAAAAGGTTTGATTCAATTGGAAAATGCTATAGAAGGGCTACCTAATACAGAAATAACAAACCTCTGTGTAATAATTCGCAGCAATTTTAATTCGATTTTTGAAATCCACCTGTTTTGAAACGTGAACCAGCAACTTTTGAGGGTTAAAAATTTATTTTCTTGGTCAATGAAAAAGGTTTATTATCGAAAACAATAACCCGAAACGATTAAAATAAAATGTATTGCAACGTTTTCTAATAAAAAGGTTTTATAATAATTCATCAACAGGCTGCAGTACTTACACTTTCTTCAAGATTAGCAATTCATATTGTAGAAATGATAAGGGGAGATCAATTTTACTCCAGAAAGGGGTTATGGGCAAAAAAAGGTGCAGAATCTTTGATCTAAGGTCTACTAAGGTATTTGAATAGATCTTCAATTTTCGAAATGATGTCACCTTTCAAACTGAGTACACCACCCTGAGGAAGATAAAGGCTGGCGTGCCGCAAGGAAGCGTTCTTGGTCCAGTGCTCTATCTATTGTATACAAGGGACCTCCCAGAACCCCCAAAAGCTGTCATAGCAACGTTTGCTGATGATACTGCAATTCTGACGACGGGCAGGACAGTCGAGGAATCGTCTAGCAAACTCCAAGATTCGGTGAACCGAGTTTATCAATGGACCTCCAAATGGCGAATTAAACTTAATGAAACAAAAAGCACGCATATAAACTTCACTTATCGCAAAATTCAAAACATCCCAATCACCATAAATTCACAAGAAATTCCGTATTCAAATACTGCTAAATATCTGGGGATGACGCTGGATGCCAAGCTACGCTGGAAAGAACACGTCAAAAAGAAAAAAGAAGAGGTCAACGCTAAGCTCAGGAAGCTGAACTGGTTGCTGGGTAGGAAATCTCAACTATCCACCCATAACAAATTGCTGTTGTATCAGCAAATGATTAAACCCGTCTGGGCCTATGGCTGCCAACTATGGGGCTGCACGAGCAACAGTAATGTCAACACTATCCAGACACTCCAAAATAAAATCTTAAGGAGTATTGTCAACGCACCCTGGTATATCAGGACAACTGATCTCCACCGCGACCTCAAAGTGGAAATGGTGAGAGACGCGATAAAAAGAATTGCAGCGGATCACGAAATTCGGCTGCACAGACACCAAAATCTCGAAATCCTGTGTACCCTGGACAACAGAGAAGAGGTACGGCGACTCAAGAGGACCAAGCCGCTGGACCTAGTTGTGACCAGACGCTAATTAGTGTTTGTGACTTGTAGTGGTCTTAGATAATGAACTACTGAACCACAAAAAGTGATATTACTTCATTATAAATTAAGTTGCTAGATGGTTTGTATATTAAATCAGTTGTAACAATAAAAAAAAAAAAAAAAAAAAAAAAAAAAAAAAAAAAAAAAAAAAAACCTTTCAAACGTCAGAATCAATCCGACTAAAATCGGAACTGCGTCAAACAAATAAAGGCTAATGTTTCCGTGGGTCCGTCATCGAGGCGCGTAAAGACGTAAAAGTGGAGTCGGCGTTAAAGCGGAGATGAATCACGGGAGAAGCGAGCGAGTTATGTCAAGGGCGGGGGCATACGTGCCGGGGAGCGAGGATTCCCAGGGGATTTCCGCCGCGGTGATCGGCTTTCACAGTTTTAGTTGGAACTCGATTTCTAACGAGCGGTTTTCATTCGATATCGGTATCGATAGGGGCATTTAATGGGAAGTTTGTTAGAAGAGAGTTTCAAAGAAAAGAGAGTACATGTTGGTGGACGAAAATACAGTGAAAATCGTTTATAATGGAATCAGTTATAGTGGACTATCGCTTGTAGCGGACAAATCCTTCGGTCCCTTCGTGTGTTACGGAGTTAATACATAGGAATCGTTTGTAGTGGACAGTCGTTTGTAGTGGAAATATCGGCTATAGGAGACACGTCTCCTGGCCCCGTGGACCGAGAAAAATCATTAATAATAGACAAACAATCACGTTGTGGTTACACACAGGTCACAATAATCTCCATTTAAGGTCCAGGATTAATGGTTTGAACGAGTTTCACTCGTTCGCCAGTATTCTTCACAATGTCCAAGCGTCAACAACTCACTATCGAAGAGAAGTTTAGCATTGTTTGTCGGTATGAGAACGGAGAAAAGGCTACCTCATTGTGCAGCGAATTTAAAACGTGTCGTTCGGCTATTTATGCGATGGTTAAGTCAAAAAATAAAATTATTCAGCAGTTCGAAAAGTGCGAAAAAGTGAAAAAAGTCCGGAATTTCACCCATCCTGAATTGGATAGTGCACTGCTGATGTGGTTTATTTACTTAATGGTTGATTTACATACATATTTACTACATTGTACTTTTTCATAAATAAATCGACGTTTTAGAAAAACCATTTTTAGTGGACTGTCCATTACGAACGATTTAAATCGCCAGTAATGGACAGTCCACTATAAACGATTTATTGTTTATAACAGAAACCGGTTATAATAGACACAAACCTGTGGTCCCTTGGAGTCCATTATAAACGATTTTCACTGTACCTAAATATCAGTTGTACGTGCTGTATTTTGTGTTTATTGGCATAGACTCTGATTTCCATCGTGATTGTTCATCAGATGGTTTGATTGAGTTAGATTACCCAAGAATCCGTTGTAGTCACAACGAGACATTTTCTGTAACCAGAAATCCGACCAGTTTTTTATAAGCTGTAAGCAGAAGCCTTGTGTTCACTTTCGGGAGCCAAAAAATTTTGTTGTCCGAATTCAAAATTTGCGCTTGCATTTTGCGTTTCATAGCCTACTGAACGAATTTGGTTCCGTGTCTGTCGGTCTGTCCGTCCGCATTTCCTTGTTACAGCCATAACTTCCGCAATTTTGGGAGAATTCAGCTCACATTTTGACGTATTATGCGGATAAGGTCTCTTGAGGTCCCATAGGAATTTCATCTCAATATAATCAGCGGTACGCTCTGCGCATGCGTTAACGTGAAATTCTTGAAACAGGTGTAACTTTCACAATTTTGATTCAATTTAGCTCATATGATAAAGGATGTAAAGAGGAAGCTGATATGTCATCTCCTTGGCAGTGTATTGCAAATTCTGTTTATAAGCATAAACTCTGATTTCCATCGTAATTGTGATTGAGTTAGATTAGACAATATTAGAATCCGCAGTGGTCACCAAGTAAACGAGCAATTTTCTGTAACCTCCCCCATAATCGTAAACATCCTATACAGACGGCTAAACTACCAGACCGATTTTGTCGGAAGAAGTAGTGAAATTATTAGCGATTTCGAGAGCTCAACACTTCTAGGCCAGAATCTCCAGAACATTCTTGTACTTTATAAACGGTGGTATCCTCCGCAACCGATTTGTTTGTTTGTCAAAGTTTTGTAACGGTTGCTAGCAAAAAGCTAGTTCATTAGCGGCTGGAAATCTTGACAACTGAAGAAGCATTCGACAGGAAGCGTATATTTCGAGCGGAGCGGGGGTTTCCCTGCCTGTATTTTGTCAAAATTTTCAGAAATTATACCAACTAGACACTGACTTCTTTACGTGCTAAAAAGTATTTACAACTTCTGTATATTGTTATTACGTATAACGTATGTGCATATCTTGATAGTCTCAATTCTGGTCAAATTCGTTTGCCTGAATGGAATACTCTGGGTCAACGAATGTTGTTCTTACGAAGGGTCCAGTCCAATATAGATGGGTTCAAAATTGAGGCAGGAATTGCTGGGTGACAACGGCACTCTACTATAGATCAAGTCCATCGAATCACTAATATGATTGAAAAGGCCCTAGAAGGTAAAAAAATATGTGCCAGTATCTTCTTGGATGTGGCTCAAGCCTTTGACAAGGTTTGGCACGACGGACTAGAGTACAAACTGCACAGGGATCTCCCAAGACAGTACTACTTACTACTGAAGTCCTACCTTGAAAATAGACATTTCAGGGTGAAGCAAGATGACCAATACTCCGGCTTGAAGCCCATAAAAGCAGGGGTCCCGCAGGGGAGTGTCTTAGGGCCAGTACTCTACCTCCTGTACACACGGGACTTACCCCAACAAGAAGGCACAACTGTTGCCACCTTTGCAGATGATACAGCTATCCTCTCTGTTGGAGATGATATAGAAGCTGCAACACGCAAACTACAGACGTCTACTACTGAGGTTTCTAAGTGGACCAAGATGTGGAGAATGAAGCTGAACGAATCAAAATCAGCCCACATCAACTTCACTAACCGAAAAGTCCCAATCTTGGATGTTGAGATCAATTCGAATAAAATACCGCATACTGAAGCAGTTAAATACTTGGGCTTGACACTTGACTCAAAATTAAACTGGAATAAACACATAGAAAAGAAGAAAGAAGAACTTAAAATCAAGTACAGAAGGATGTATTGGCTAATGGGAAGGAATTCCCATCTCTCTCTTCACAACAAACTGCTTATATATAAGCAGATCCTTCGCCCTATTTGGACCTATGGGATACAGATCTGGGGCTGTGCCAAGAAATCAAATATTAAGAAAATCCAAACCTTTCAGAATAAAATACGGAGAAGCATAGTTGGAGCCCCTTGGTACATGATGATATTCATCGAGATTTGAGGATGGAGACAGTCTATGAAATTATTGCAAAATACGCTAGGAAGCATGAACATCGCCTCCACAAACACGAGAACCCGGAGATGCTCTACGTTTTGGACAACGAAGGTGAAATCCGACGTCTCAAGCGAAACAAACCACTGGATTTAGTTGTGCTGCGTGAATAGAAGTGCAATCGAACTCAGTGCTATTTAATTGAGCTATATATTAAAGGGCTAGGTTTTGCTGTAAACCTACCCTCTTGGAGTGTACCTTTATCGATATGTAAAATTGCTTGATGAAATGTATTTGATTTTTCAGTTGCAATTAATAAATCACGAAAAGAAAGGAATTGCTAGGAGAACACATTGTATTTTATGCAGAAATAGAGAGCCTTAGAGGGACACACAAAGGGAACCTTCAAATAGACACCATCTAATCACAGGAAATGCTCGCGAGCGACTGACGATTGAAAATGCTCGGGCAGTATCAACAGTGGTGCTCGTTTCAAACATGCTCGTAGAAAACCGGAAAATGCTCGATCGCGAATGCTCAATGGGCTTAAGTAGCCGTTTGAGCGACCCCTAGACATGTACAAGGTTAATGAATGGACAGAAAATAAAAATTCGATAATTTAATATTTCAAGTCTGAAGGTCGCAAACTGTCACCAGATAGTTCCTGGTCAAGATACATAAGCTTTCAGTAGCAAACCAGACATAGTTTCTTTGAGGACAACGACTCAAGGTAACCAAGGTCGTTCAAATATCACAGCTGCCTACGACAGTTGGCAAAGTCCTTTCATTAATGATATTTCCTCGTCCACCTACGTTGACGACGGGTCACTAAGGCTGGAGTTCCAATAGGTAAGTAGACATAATAATAAAATATTATTTTGTCAATTTATTTTTTATGCACGAAAGGAGGGGAGGTAATGGAACATGTTGGTTTATTATTCAATAATAAACCATTGCAATCGCTCTTGAAAAAAAATTCTAACTCCCCCTGAAAATTTCATGGTTTACGTTTCAAAGGGTGTAGAATCCGAATCTGCAATAAAAAATTTTCCGTCCGTCCGCCGTACGCACGATTTCTCCCAAACGGCTGGAGCAAAAGATCTGAAATTTTCAGGAAAAATCCATCTTGGTCCGACGACGCCCCAATCCTTGAGCCAGCTCCCTCACTTAATTTAAAGTGCCCTTTAAGGGTTGTCAAAGTTTTGTAAAATCCCTAAAACCTCAAAAAAAGTCAAGGCGGCCTAAATTTGTACTCTTTTTGAAGAACACTCCACGAGGAATCGAATGAGCCCCTCCCCAGGTCCGTAGGTCAAACCATTCCCGATCTATGGCCCGATTTATGGTGCCAACATTCGCGTCATTTTGGTTTATTATTGTTTTTGTGTTGATATCAGTAACCTAGTGACGTAGTGATGTAGTGATGTAGTAATGTGGATACTGGAGTGAACTCCTAAAAGGCTTTGTAGCCGATACACGGGTTGAAGCATTCTGATAACCATAAAAAACGCTGCAAATTCTTTCACTGGGGTTTATTATTCAATTGGCTTGCGTTCATGATTTGAATTTCTACTAAGCTTTGGAGTGTGCGTGTTTCACAGGTGATAGAGCGATTATTGAATTTCAGGAGATCATGCATAGAGCACGTGAAATCTGTTCTCAATCAAAATACCTATTTGGATTGTTCAGTTGATCATATTTGTGTGCCTCCTGAAATTCAATAATCACTCTATCACCTGTGAAACACGCACACTCCAAAGCTTAGTAGAAATTCAAATCATGAACGCAGCCAATTGAATAATAAACCCCAGTGAAAGAATTTGCAGCGTTTTTTTCTCGTGATGCTCTCGTGTATGCTCAGAAAGTAAATACATTCAGTTTGATTTGATGGATCGATTCAGTATATTGGAATTGAAATGTAAAGGGTATAGAATTTGTGTGCATGTAAGTAACGAATGTACTTTGTTTAATACACATAAGAAATTGTTATGTCTCTCCTCTTACTTCAACTCTCAATAAAGAACACCAACATCGTATCAGCATGAGGTAATCAATCTCAAAGTTTCACATTAATTATTGGGGGGTAATTAATAAACCTCGGAGTTTCTAACTTTCTCTGTTAGGATGTAGTAATTATATAGAGAGTTGTATTCCTAGATAAGAGCGATTCTTGGCTTGACAACACATTACAGGCCAGACTTTTTTCATATCTATGCATATCTCAAATCACGAAAGCAAGCCAGTTGAATATTAAACCCCAGTGAAAGAATTTGCAGCGTTTTATTTTGGAGATTATTTATACAAAGTTATTTCCATTTTCTTTGTATGCCCTCTGACAAAATATGGCATGAAATATTATTGTTATTGTTTCTGGTTCCAGCGTACAAATACTGATAAATTGTGGGATTATCGTGGTGAAGGGAACTGACGAAAATTGTAGCTCTTTCATTTCGTGGGTGTTCAGCTCGTATAAATGAAAAGATGTCTAGATAACTCTAGGGCAAGTCCCGTGGTAAATTTAACGCTCTTTCTAACAGTACCTACCATTAATTTATCCTTTGATTCATAAGGGGTTACTCCAGTTTCCTTGTATGCACTCTGACATATTGTGGCATGAAATATTATTGTTATTGTTTCTGGTTCCAGTGTACAAATACTGAGAAATCGTGGGATTATCGTGGTGAGAACAGCTGACAATATTGCGGTTTTCTTTAACCTAATTGGCTCGAAGCGGATTCGATGGATGGAATTCGAAAACAGATTAACCAAACGATCTATTTACGGTGAGCTCGAGACGGGGCAGAACGAGGCCTCGGACGTATCAAATGCGTTTTGTTTATTGTCGTGAAATGTTGAACCGCTCTTTTCACTATCGAGGATTTATGATTTGATAAATAACGGTTTCTAACTAGTGTCTTCATCGCTACTCCGCAGCTCTTCTGATTATTAGGAAAACGCGCTATTCAACTCTTAGACGAACGAGAGCCCCTTAATGATCGTTGGTTCGTGGCAGTAGCGTTTATTCTGGCTTCGATGATCATCCATCAAGAATAAAAGCCTCACGGATGATCGATATTTCTGGATCTGTAACGTCTACAACTGCAGTTCGAGGGACGGTTTAAACAACGACTCGTGAGCAGGGGTTGAAAATGACAGTCATTTTAGAACAG
Organism: Creontiades dilutus; assembly: GCA_031894815.1. Classification (NCBI taxonomy): domain Eukaryota; kingdom Metazoa; phylum Arthropoda; class Insecta; order Hemiptera; family Miridae; genus Creontiades; species Creontiades dilutus. The sequence continues at coordinate 40,066 of JAVIWC010005454.1, read as the reverse complement.
TAACTGTTATTTTTAGCGACCATTTTCGTTCCTGTTATCCGTTTTACTCACTTTGAATCTAATGACACCATAAACCTTTATTTTTCACAGTTATGAAATAACAGTTGTTTTTGAGAGATATTTGTTTTTGGTCAGAGAAGAAACCACCTTAAAGTTTTACAGTTAACCAATAACATTTATATTGCAAAGCTAAACGAGAAAATGCCTTTTTGTCTGTTAACTGTAACTGTTGAGGCCTGTCCAATAATTATTTGCGCAAAAGGTCAACGTTGTGAACTATTTTTCCCCCTTGTATTGGTTATATATTATACAGGGTGTTCTAAGATTTTCGAAGACAAAATACCAAAGATACAAAATGAATTAATTTTCCAAATATCCTCGTGAACAGTTCTCATTCCATACACGATAGTCGCGAAATCTAGAGCACTGATGGGGTAAGGGGGCGTGTCATTCTTTCTGATATTTCTCCCTAATTGTAATACTTATTATTTCTTCATATGTAATAAACTGCTCTCGTTTAAGTCGTGAACTGCTCTTTATTCTGATGATAAAATAAAAGAAAATTCTATTCTTCTAATACCAGATGATTTACGATTTTGATGAAAGTGAAATAAGTTACTCGTAATTTTGTACGCATTCGGGGGGGGGGGGGGGGTCCTAGATTACAAGAAACGAATCCTAGGTAGGTACTCCTAGGTTTTCATTGTAACAAAATGTTGTCATAGAATCCAACAGTAAGACATTTCTATATCAAAACTAATCCGTACGGCAGGGGTTATGAAACGAGAAACATTTCTTTCTATGTAAGAGAGATATAGAAATGACAGATAAAAAGTACATTTTTCAAAGTTTTACTTTAACTTGAAGAAGATGATCTTTATTTTGAAGAGAAAAGATGAAAGGGGAAAAGTGGCCAATGGTAACTGTTATCACGTAACCTGAAAGGCATTTTGATTTTCATTTCATCCAAAAAGAAACGCTGCAAATTCTTTCACTGTAGTTTATTATTCAATTGGCTTGCGTTCATGATTTGAATTTCTACTAAGCTTTGGAGTGTGCGTGTTTCACAGGTGATAGAGTGATTATTGAATTTCAGGAGGCACACAAATATGATCAACTAATCAATCCAAATAGGTATTTTGGTTGAGAACAGATTCACGTGCTCTATGCATATCTCCTGAAATTCAATAATCGCTCTATCACCTGTGAAACACGCACACTCCAAAGCTTAGTAGAAATTCAAATCATGAACGCAAACCAATTGAATAGTAACCCCAGTGAAAGAATTTGCAGCGTTTTCCTGAAAATTTCAGATTTTCTGATTTTTCCTGAAAATTATCAGAATGTTTCAACTTGTGTATCGGCTACAAAGCCTTTTAGGAGTTCACTCCGGTATCCACATTACTACATCACTACGTCACTAGGTTACTGATATCAGCAGAAAAACGATGATAAACCAAAATAACAGCCATACATCAGGAATAGTTTGACCTACGGACGTGGGAAGGGTCTCATTCGATTCCTCATGGTATGTTCTTCAAATAGGTACAAGTTAAGGCCGCTTCGACTTGTTTTGAGGTTTTTAGGGATTTTACAAAACTTTGACAGCCCTTAAAGGGCACTTTAAATTGAGTGAGAGAGCTGGCTCAAGAATTGGGGTTTCGCCGGACCAATATTGATTTTTCCTGAAAATGTCAACTTTTTTGCTTCAGCCGTTTGGGAGAAATCGTGCGTACGGCGGACGGACGGAAAATTTTTTATTGCAGATTCGGATTCTACACCCTTTGAAACGTAAACCATGAAATTTTCAGGGGGGTTAGAATTTTTTTTTCAAGAGCGATTACAATGGTTTATTATTGAATAATAATAATGACACAGCACACTCCGTTTGAGGTAAACACTTTTTTTGTTAAAAACTTTTCTTCACTCACGTTTCTATGACTTAAATAAACATTTTCTTTTCCTTGTTAAATATGGGTGCTCGGCGAGTCGAGCCCTCCTGAGAATTTAATGTCTCAATTGTCTTCAACCTTTTAGGATTGTGCTCGACCGGCTTTGTCGCAGATGGATTTATCACTAGCCCGCAGTCCTCACATTTTAATTAACTGTCGCGCTCCATTGATTGATGTCCCGTTTCCCTTTCGGCTCCCGACATCGCAGACTGTTTGTCATTCGTCATTCAACTTCTCACCGTTGAGGTGGCACATTCACGTAGACTTTGATTCGGTGGAAAAGGCCGGTACGAAGTAATTTTACTTCATCGTCTCTACTCGATCTTTCCACCATTCCGGGAGTAATGGCGGAGAGGCTTAGCAGAACATTAACTAAATATCCAGTCATATTTGTAGAGAAAAAGCTGGACTTAGCTGGAGAAAAAGCTGGACAAAGCTGGACTTTGCAGCTGGACTTAGATAAAGTGCTGCCTTAGTTTCGTCTGCAGGCATTTTAGTCAACTTCCCATGTTACGACTTCCCTTCAGCACAGTTGCTGTGTACACGGAATCTTCACCTTCAAGATTCTGCAGTTGAAGATCCTCTTCAAGGGAAGTTTTCAGGAGGAGTTCTTTTAGTCTGCATTTGGCACTAAATCAGCCTGACCGGATTCGAAGATCACTGATTGTTCCCAGGACAAAATCAGTCACATGGAAATTGCTCTTTGCTTTTCAAGAACTGCCTCAAGCTCCAAAGGAGTTCAGTGATGAGGGTGCAGAGAGTTTCAATGAGTAGCGCAAGCAGCATGCCTCAAAATGATCTGGTAACTTTGAATTAGACTATTGGGACTATCCAGCACTCGTAGCCTTGTGCACTGGCGCTTTCGAATTTGCCAGAAATAAGTATTTTAGTTTGGAAGAATATCATAAGAGAAGTAGGAAAATCAATTGGTGAAACGTTGCAAATTATTAAACAAAGGTCTTTGGTAAGGGAAAAAATTCTAACTCCCCCTGAAAATTTCATGGTTTACGTTTCAAAGGGTGTAGAATCCGAATCTGCAATAAAAATTTGTCCGTCCGTCCGCCGTACGCACGATTTCTCCCAAACGACTGGAGCAAAAAATCTGAAATTTACAGGAAAAATCAATATTGGTCCAACAACGCCCCAATTCTTTAGCCAGCACTCTCAGTTAATTTAAAGTGCCCTTTAAGGGTTGTCGAAGTTTTGTAAAATTACTAAAAACCTCAAAAAAGTCAAGGTGGCCTAAATTTGGACTTTCTTTTGAAGAACTTTCCATGAGGAATCGAATGAGCCCTTCCCAAGGTCCGTAGCTCAAACCACTCCCGATGTACGGCCCGATTTATGGAGCCAACATTTGCATCCACATTCACTACATCACTAGGTTACTGCAATCAAAACAAACACAAGAGTTTATTATTATTTTTTTCTTTTGATTGCAGTAACCTAGTGATGTAGTGAATGTGGATACTGGAGTGAACTCCTAAAAGGGTTTATAGCCGATACACGGGTTGAAGCATTCTGATATGCATGCTCCGTCTTACGAAATTTAAAATTTTCAAATATAATATTTTTCCATTGTAATCGCTCTTGAAAAAAACGCTGCAAATTCTTTCACTGGGGTTTATCATTCAATGATTCATGATTTGAATTTCTACTAAGCTTTGGAGTGTGCTTGTTTCACAGGTGATAGAGCGATTATTGAATTTCAGGAGATATGCATAGAGCACGTAAATCTGTTCTCAACCAAAATACCTATTGGGATTGTTCATATTTGTGTGCCTCCTGGAATTCAATAATCGCTTTATCACCTGTGAAACACGCACACTCCAAAGCTTAATAGAAATTCAAATCATGAATCATTGAATAATAAACCCCAGTGAAAGAATTTGCAGCGTTTTTACCTTAGCAACAATGTCGAAAAAAAATGTTACAGACAGGAAAGTTTATCGATCCCCAACTTAGTCCATTTTCAGTGGAAATTAATGTGCTTTTTACTTTTTAAACAGAGTCATTGTTCAGTGGAAAACAATGCCCATTTTCAAACGGAGTGGAGTCCATTTTTAAACAGAACTTTAAAAACAGAGTCCTTGTTCAGTGGAAAACAATGTCCATTTTTACTTCCCCAACAGAGTGGGCAAATTTAAATTCCTAACAGAGACCACTTTTAGTAGAAATTAATGTCCATACAGAGTGGCACTAAATGTCAATTCTTACAATCTCCACAGAGATAGTAGTAGCCTGACTGGTAGGAGTAGTTTGAATGTCCATTTTTAGTTTTTCAACAGAGTGGAAAGTTTTTAGATCCCCAATAAAGTCCATTTTTACTTTCCCAACAGAGTGAAAAGAAATAGCCTTTAATGTCCACTGTCAAGGGGGGTGGGCAGTTTACAGTCCCCCAAGTGTATAATGGGGACTATACTAAGACGACCAAGGGGGATGGGCAGTATTTAGTTTCTCAAGAGTAAGTTGGTCTGTACAAAGCGCTGCTAATGCATGTTCCATGTTGCTTGAATTTCAGCCGCGGGTTCTAACCAAAACAACCCGGGTATGAAGGGAGCTCTGAGGCTTGAAGAGCCGAGTTTTTTCTTTTAGACCGAATATTTAAATTTCAGTTGACCATTCGGGTGTAGGGAAAGTAGGAGGATCATTAGAAAGACGCGGAGGAGGCCGACGATGATGAGACAGAGAGAGGCGGAACTGCGTTCGTTACAGGATGAAGAAAGTAGATGGCCCTACCGGGGGGGAAGGCCCCGGGAGAAACTTTGGGTCCCATTGTCTGTCCCAAACTTGGCTTACATAACGTGAACTACATCCTTGACCCAAAGAAATCCATCAGTCTGATCGGAACAGGATGCGGAACAATGACCGTTACAGCATCATCTCGGGAGTTCCACCATAAGTCATGTGGGGGCCCTGGGGGAGGTCGAGAGCCGGCTCCTTGTAAGGACTTGCCGGATCTTGTAGGTACATACTTGATATTGAGATTGCAAGATATTGTGTAGATTCACAATCACGAACTATCATTACGAGTACTTGATGATGCTGATGATCTAACTACAGATGCAATTGGCCCAAATAGACTGATGTATGTACTTAATACTGATTGGACATTGCATAGCTACAGAATGATTCCTGTAAAGTCCGACAAAAACGATCATAATAGGGACGTACTAAGGAATGATATGAAATGATCACGCACCTAGTTGTTCCTAGGTCCGAAAAAACTGGAATAATGTATCTACTTATTATTGGATCTGTATTATTGATATGACGTGATCTAGCTACATAGTGATTTCTGAAAAGACCGATACAAACTATCTGAAATTATTTAACACTCAAGTTATTCCCGATAGTTCCGTAAAATAATAGGGTGATAAGTACGTAGGTACTTGATACGGAGAACAAATGATCTATAACACCCAAATTCCCTCTTTATTCCTGATAAATCCGAAAAAAAACTGGCATGGTGTATGTACTTAAAACCGATATGACGTGATCTAGCATCTGAGTAATCCTGGCAGGTCGGAAAAAATTATGACGATACTTAATACAAAATGATATGAAAATGATCAAGCACTACTGTTATTATTTCTGATAAGTCCGAAAAAACTGCCATAATGAATGTACTTCGTACCTATATGACATGATCTTGCCACACAGTGATTCGTTCAAAGTTCGAAAAGCTATTCTGATCGGTACGTAATGGATACTGATAGGTTATGATCTACAACACCCAAATTCCCACTTTATTCCTGATCGGTCAGAAAAAACTGGGAATACATGAACTTAATACTGATACAGCGTGATGGATACTGATATGACGTGATCCAGCTACAGAGTGATTCCTGAAAAGACCGATACAAACTATCTGAAATTATTTAACACTGAAGTTATTCCCGATAGTTCAGAAACATAGCAGGGTGATTAATACGTAGGTACTTGATACGAAGAAGAAATGATCTATAACATCCAAATTCCCTCTTTATTCCTGATAAATCCGAAAAAAACTGGCATGGTGTATGTACTTAAAACCGATATGACGTGATCTAGCATCTGAGTAGTCCTGGCAGGGCGGATACATGTACTTAATACTGATACGGAGTGATGGATACTGATATGACATGATCTCGCAACAGACTGATGGTTTCGATTGATTGGTTCGAATAAACTATCAGATCATTGATAAGTCCAAAACTTACGAAATTAATACTGATGTTACAAAGTTTCTGAAAAGTCAGAAGAACTGATCATGATCGGTATACACTTGATCCTCATATAACATGAGTACCATGAAGCATCAGAGTTTCTAGCAACATTTGATTACCACTTATTATAATTATTAAATTCATTTTTCTTAAATTTAAAAATGTGACTCACCGACGTTCTTTATTGAGAAGCACAAAAAACAACGTTTTTTTCAATGACCTTCATATTGAGCTGTAGGTACCTGAAACAAAGTAAAAAGTGTGTTATGCTTTGGGCAAATTCAACCAATTATAGGTCGCAAAAATTGTTGCTCCTACATTGGAGCGTTTTTAAAGCCTAATTCCGTAATAGTGTTGTCTAATATGTGAAATTTTCATGTCACAATGTTAGTTACCGTACTCCTCCGAAACGGCTTAACCGATTTTGGTTTATTATTCAATAGTAAACCAATGTAATCGCTCTTGAAAAAAAGTTGAACCCCCCTCCCTGAAAATGTTATGTTTTACGTTTCAAAGGGTGTAGAATCCAAATCTGCAATAAAAAGTTTTCTGTCATTACGCCGTACGCAATCAATAATCGAATCAAAAATCGAAAAATCAATATTGGTCCGACAACGCCCCAATTCTTTAGCCAGAACTCTCACTTTAAAGTGCCCTTTAAGGGTTGTCAAAGTTTTGTAAAATCCCTAAAAACCTCAAAAAAAATCAAGGCGGCCTAAATTTGGACTTATTTTTAAGAACTTTCCATGAGGAATCGAATGAGCCCTCTCCAGGTCCGTAGCTCAAACCATTCCCGATGTAGGTTTTTCATCAACAATCACCGTGAGTGTAAGTCAATCAATTTTAGGATTATCTTTTGGCTTGAGCGAGAAAGCTATGAATTTAGTTTTGTCATGGTTAAGTTTTAAATTCAATTTATCATAATTCCTGTTTAAATCTTTAAGATCAGTTTCTGTCTTGTAATATCCATATATCCTACGGTACACTCTACCTAGGTAGGTAGGGTGTGTCGTGTATGTACGACAACCCTGCATCAAACATATTCGCAGAATCTCAGAGTCGATCGTAAGTAGTCTAAAAATATTGAGGTAGATCGCCAGCAGTTAAAGTGTGAGCACCCCTGGTCTACATAGATAGTACCGAACCGACCTACCCTCTTAGTGCGTTGAAGGATTCACTTTCTCTCGGTCTCCCGGATACGCCCACTCCATGCACCGGCCACCTGACGACTCCCTTTAGCTCAATTCAACTCCAACGACTGTTACGGTTAACCCTTTTTAGGACGCCTCAAACTAGATAGGTGACGTCCTCATGTATTCCTCTTTATGTAGTACAGATTCGATTGATTCCACTTCAAATCTAAGTACATTTTTAACAACGATTAAATTTTGGTTTATTATTCAATAGTAAACCATTGTAATCGCTCTTGAAAAAAAAATTTGAACCCCCCCCTCCCCCCCCCTAGTTTTAGATACTACCGAAGATGGACAAGAATACATCCACGAGTGTATGACAGCTAATAGTGGGTACGGGAAGGTCTAGATCAGGGGTGCTCAAATGGTCAATCGCGAGTGCTTTTTGAGTAGATCTCCAGGGAAAAATTTTTAATAAGTAGGTATCTAACTAAACTACAAAAATTTATTACGTAATAAGGCTGCCTGCGGCAAAAGGCGGCTTTATCAAAGGAACGCGCGGTACTTGTCAAAGAAAAGCCGTTTCTATGATTGCAGTAAATTCGTAAATATAGCATCATTTATGAGTTATCCTTTTTTATGTAAAAACAATGAGGAATTAGCTACTGAAGTAGCAAGTCAGTTTAATATGAACTCATGTTCTGTTGAAAATGAGTTGGTGCAGATTATATCAGATATACATCTCAAAGCTACAGCATATGATACAAATTTCTGGTGTTTTGCTGTAGTAAAAAATCTATGTACAACACTGGACAGACTTGTGATGCCTACAGAACGAATTCTCAGATTCTGCAGAACTACTGAACCAAACGCTGAATAAATCTTCTGACAAGAATTTGAATAATTCTTGGCAACAATTTCTGTCAACCAGAAGACATGGAATATTATTAATTTTTTCTATATCATTATTCACTTTTTTCCTGCCACATTTGAGTCCCAACCTCTCATTCCTCAAAAGTTTTTTGCTCAGTATGTTCATCAATCAGACCCATGGTTGCTTCCTCTCCTCCAAACAAGGCAGTCGCGCCTCACAAAAAGCTGTCAGACAGTAAAATCGTTTTTTCTTGGTCGATTGTAAAGGTTATTCATTCAGAATTATTAACCAGAATGGTGGGCCATGATGATTTCTGGGTTAAAATTACGTGTTAAATCACTTATTCGTTGTTACAAAACAAAAGAGCTACATATGGTGTTAAACTTAACTAAGGAGTGACTTTGGATGTTGAAGCGTGGCACTGCATGTCCTCAGCATACTTTTCATAAGCTTGGACGTGAAAAACAACGTTTGATTCGATCCAGGTCCAAAGAATGAACCAATGAGAGCACCCTGAAATGAAACGCGCGAAATTTCAGTGAGCAGACCTAGTCATCCGCAATTGTTCTCAACCCTTGTGACTGAACTGTGTTCGCTGTAAAAACGCGATGAATACAGTAAGTGCCATAAAAGTTTGCTAAATTGTTGGTGGAGCAAAGAGTGATTATTCGCGATGCAGGGCGCTTAATAGCACTATTGACAGGACTGCAACAAACCTCTAAGGCAAGCAGAATTTCCTTACAAGATTCCCAAGTTCAACCTTCATTATTACCAAAACGTAGATAGGCTCTGCGGATTAGCAATAAATTTCTCTGCTTCCCCTGTCTTCTTTGCTGCAATAATAGCTTGGCCCAATGATCGAATTGGAATGTCACCACCACGATCGTTCTTGCTGGGGAGATATCAATTTCAACTTTTGCAAAACACGGTTTTCTAAAGTTCGATAATCATTTCAAAAATTTCATTTTTTTAAAGGTATTAACTGGTGAACTTCTTTTAAAGGCAGGATTGAGTCGTTTGTTTCACGATTTGAAGCCAAGAAAGTGGACAAGATTGATCTCCTTTGCATATTGGTAGTTGAAAATTGAATTCGGCTGTCAAAAGCACATTTTTGTCTCACGTTCTCTTCGTGGTTGTCCCTTACGGTCTCGGTGCACGCCAAGAGTTTCAGGGCAGGAGTCGCCAGTGCTGTGAACTGTCACTGATGCCGATCAGAGTTTGCTAACCCTGTTCACAAACGTTCTCTAATGTCCAAGTGCATTTTGCAACTTGTTGATAAACCTAGTGGATCTTTTACTGTGTGTGGTGAACTGACGCCTCGTCGAAGGGACTCGTACTCATCCTGCATTCAGTGTAAATGCATCCAGGATATTAAATATATTGCTTCCGAGTCTACCAAGGTAGCGGAAGCTTTGTTTTCACTTTCGGAATGTGAAAATGTTTTTGTCTCCAAAATCAAAAATTCCACTCGCATTTTGCGTTTTAGATCTTTCTGAACAATTTTGGTTCCGTGTCTGTCTGTGTGTCTGTCTGTCAGCAAATCCTTGTTACGCGCATAACTTCAGAAGTTCTTGACCAATTTCGATGAAATTTTCAGGGATTGTTCGGTTTGATGTGTAGATGGTTCCCTATGAGTTTCATGACCCCCGGATCGATAGTAGCCTCTGCGCATGCGCAAACGTGAAATACTTGTTACGCGATAACTCCGGGAGTTCTTGACCAATTTCGATGAAATTTTCAAGGATTGTTCGGTTTGATGTGTAGATGGTTCCCTATGAGTTTCATGACCCCCGGATCAATAGTAGTCTCTGCGCATCCGCAAACGTGAAATCGTTGTTACACGCATAACTCCGGCAGTTCATGACTGATTTCGATGAAATTTTCAGGGATTGTTCGGATTTGGTATATTTTATAGTTTGTTCAATAGTTGAACATGCCTACCTTTATTTTTTTAAGTTATGCTCCTGCACAACAATAAATTTACCTAATTCAATATTTACTTCGCCTAATTGAACGAAGTTCTTTAGTCAATAATAATTTTCAATGATCTATACAGTCATGTTATGGATACGAGGAAACTATGTGCCACACCCACTTGTTTTCATACAGTTTTAAATGGAGTGGGATCGAGAAATAGAAAAGTTGAAATCGGTTTTTTTTTCTAAGGAAAGCATCTTTTTCTTCACCTTTGTGATAGCCGCACCTCTGTGCGGCCAGAGTTTCAGGGTAGGAGCTGCCATTGCTACAGAACGTACGCACCAAGCACTCACTAACGTACGTGATGGGGGCCCAGCGTGTTAGGAAAGCCGTGAATCAACTTTACTCGCTTGGGACCTGGAAATATTTACTCCGCCGGCCGTCGCAACGCAGACCAGAGGTGATTTAGCTATTACACGAAAATTGGATGCCCCCGGAAGAGAGCGGAATATTGCATTTTTTACCCCCTTCTACCGGTCCGTCCCTTTGAGACTCGACAAAAAATAAATGAATTAAAAAAGGAAAAAAAATTTACGCCGGAGCTGCGGGACCTTCTCGGGTTTAATTACTCGCCTTCCCTCGTTGAGGGGTCAACCTCCCAGCTCATCTCGCGGCCGACAGCCTCCGCGTCCGCCCCGATTGACTTTTATTGATGGAGATCGAATTGCTTTATCGCCCCGATTGCATCAGATTGGTGAGAATCGGTTGAACGGTTCTTATTGAACAATTTTATTTTTCGGCGAGTATTCGATGCTGCAGTGGCGGATCCAGGATTTATGTTAGGGGGGGGGGCAAACCTACCGGGGGGTCTGGGGGTATGGAAAAAACCCCACAGTAAAGCTGGGTAAAATTTTAAGAAAAGTAAAGGCAGAATGATGCGTTTCAGGCCTATATTGGTTTAATATTCGATGACAAACCATTGTAATCGCTCTTGAAAAAAGAAAAAAAAATTCTAACCCCCCCTGAACATTTCATTGTTTACTTTTCAAAGGGTGTAGAATCCAAATCTGCAATAAAAATGTTTCCGTCCGTCCGCCGTACGCCGTACGCACGATTTCTCCCAAACGGCTGGACCAAAACATCTGAAATTTTCAAAAAAAATCAATATTGGTCCGACAACGCCCCAATTCTTTAGCAAGCTCTCTCACTTAATTTAAAGTGCCCTTTAAGGGTTGTCAAAGTTCTGTAAAATCCCTAAAAACCTCAAAAAAAGTCAAGGCGGCCTAAATTTGGATTTTTTTGGTAAGAACTTTCCATGAGGAATCGAATGAGCCCCTCTCCAGGTCTGTAGCTCAAACCATTCCCGATGTATGGCCCGATTTATGGTGCCAACATTGCATCCACATTCAGTACATCACTAGGTAACTGCGAACAAACAAAAACAACAGGGTTTTTTTTTTTTTTTGATCGCAGTAACCTAGTGATGTAGTGAATGTGGATACTGGAGTGAACTCCTAAAAGGGTTTATAGCCGGTACGCGATTTCAAGCATTCTGATATGCATGCTCCGTCTAACGAAATTTAAAATTTCAAACGCTGTAGTTAAGAGAGCCTTCTCAGCTCACAGTACTATTGAAACTAAATTGATAAACCGTACATCCATTGAATTAACTCAAGTATTCTGATGGTTAGGTACCATCTTCGAAACCAAGGCATTTCCTGCATCCAATTTTCTCCCTCTGAAAACATGCTGTCCCTATTTACTTCTCACATTTACGACCATGTTAATAAACAACCGGAGGAGGAGGTGGAAGTGAAACCAATGGATGATATTCCGGCGGGCTTAGGTTGTGAAATGTAAAAAGTAGTTTTTTGCAAATATTGTTGTTTTTACTAAGTTGTTACTTGAGCTGTGGTGTACCTAGTCCATTCTCCTACTTGGCTTTCCTGAGCAGGCCTGAAGTAAAACGCTTAGCATCTATCTAAATGTGTTCCTCCTTTTCACTCACATATTTTCAGGTGATTTTTTTGGGGAGAATTTACTTTTTTGAGGGGTATTTCGTTTTTTTTTTTTTCCAGCACTGCAGGGGGTTTTGGTTGGAGTCATTTGTCAAAACTGTCCCTGCCGTTCATACCTACGATTTGCCTACCTCATCTGATATAATTCCCCTATTCTTCTGAATAATAATGGAAATGATGAAATTAGTTTGGAGCATTAAGATGTAGGAAATGGTTGATATGATGATTTACGGCTTAAAAATACTGGATCCTGGAGAAGATTCTTCCCATGCTTGAGCAGAAACATCACTGACAGTAATAATTGATTATAGATATGCCATTATGGTTTCAAACTGTTTCCTATTTTAATGAAAGTTTAAAAAAATCAATACTGTCATTATTAATTTTGCAACCCTGTACTATGCCAGTAATTCTGTCTGATCAGTAGGATTTCGCAATAATTTGTTCTTTGAAATTCGAATGGCAACCTGTAGCTTCTTCTTCTTTTTTGCAATCTTCAGCCATTTCAAACGACGGTTTGTTTTACACTTTCAAAGATTCTAAACTGTAGTGCAATTAGAGCTGTTTTTTGTTCTGCAGCCTAAGATGTAGGATATGGTTGATATGATGATTTACGGCTGAAAATATCGGATCCGATAGTGTTTCATTTAATGTCGATGTATCGATATCGGAATATTCGTCCAAAAATATCGATATACAGGGTGTCCCACGAGTTGTCCCCCCCCCCCCTCCTAAAATCGTCCATACTGGAGTAAACAAAAAAATGATGGTGAACTCTAAAGTGTGGCACATGAATTTTCATTGTTTTTTAACGCTGATTCACGTGGTGTTATCCGTTTTTTGATTCGGCTCAATTTTTGCGGAATAATGACCTAAATTTGGTTATTTCTCGTCCATTTTTTTTTAAATCTTAGGCGATTGTTTTCAGATTTTTACGGGGATTAGTTTTCGAGGTCCGGTTGAAAAATGTAAAAATAGGAGATTGAAACCTTCTTCAGTGGTCAAGTGAAAAATCATCTTACTCTGAGAGTTGAAAGTCGGCATAAATTAGCTGCCGCAAATTTAGGTCATTATTCCGCAAAAATTGAGCCGAATCAAGAAACGGATAGCACCACGTGAATCAGCGTTAAAAAACAATGAAAATTCATGTGCCACACTTTAGAGTTCACCATCATCCACTATTTGACAATTTTGGGGTTGCGCAACTTTGCGTGCTCGCTGAACCGGTTGCGCGCAATCAAAAAAATTGATTGAGGGGTCAAATTTTCATGAAATTTTGAGTAGAATCCGAATCTCCAATAAAAAATTAGGGTTCCCATTTAAAATAAGAAAGTTAGTGTCAGTTGCGCAAGATTGCGCAGTTGCGCGGGGTGCGCAAATATGATATTTGAGATCCTTGGAAAAACTTATGAAGATTCAAAAAAATTTTTTTTTTTTTTACTCCCGTTTGGACGATTTTAGGAGGGGGGGGGGGGGGGGAACAACTCGTGGGACACCCTGTATCGACGTAAGAATATCAATATTTTCTTGAATTAATTTTCAGACCGTAAGTGTATCGCGATGTGTCAGTGGCCTATTAAAACACAACAACATCCCTAATAACCCAAAAAGAAAATGTTCAGTTCCGCTTTTTGCATCTCCACTACCGAGAAAAATCAGGTCGGAATGGACGCGCGCCCATTCATTCGAGCCGTTCACGATGTTCACGCAACATACTCGCTCCATTCATCAATTCAACATTGCACATGCTTCGTGATCGGTCATTTTCAACTCTACACTTAGCTACCGGAGACAACGTTTTATGAATGACATTGCGAAAGGAAGTGGTTTCCCTTAGTTTCTTTTTTTTTTGTAGTAAATATTTATATCGCGGTGCATAATTAATCGTGAGCGTGAGATTCGAGATTTCTACTCGTCGCGTCGGTTGTGGGCCTGGGAAACCTGCACGACTGCCGCTTCTCACCGCAGCGCAAGTGTGAATTAGAAAGGGCCGAATAGTTTTACGAACCTGCAGCGAACAACTGTTGGTCGCTCCCTCGCGACTCTATTCAGACAACCCGAGTCTGGCGATTTAAGGAGCGATTTTTATTTTTAGAGAGGAACTCTCTAATGAATAAGCTTTGATGCTGTCTCAGGGTTAGGGATGGATCGTCGAAAGTGAAATACGGATATCCAAAACAACGATTCGTCGATGCTGGATCATTCTCACATCACTGACCATTTGATGTCCCAGGCTTTTACATTTGTTTATCGCATGCGTTTTCAGATCCCCAAAAACATATTTGGCACTACTTGGTAGGTTTTCGTGAAAGAAATACGATGGTAACAATATAATAATCGTAGTGCTACCTTAAAAATAAAAAACGGGTCAGTAGACCTCTATGGTTCTACAGCCTGAATGATTAATTTTACACATTTAAGTACCAAAGATGAAAAATTGCATATGCAACCTACAAATATGGGATTCTAGCTCAGAGGTGGGGAGCTAGTAAACAGAGATGAAAGCTACAGCTGGGGGGGGGGGGGGGGTGCCAGGTACACGAATGACCCCTCGGGCGGACGGAAAAGTGGCGATGCCGGGATAACAAAGGGCGGAAGGAGGCCACCCGAAGGTTAGTTGAAGGAGTGTTGAGTGGGGGGGGAGGGGAGAACTGGATTGTACTCCCGTTAATCATTTAAATGATAATAAATTATAGAAAACTTAACCCTAGAATAACACTGTGGGATCGACTGACCCCAACGTGTTGAATTCGAAGAGAATCTTCAATTTCTGGGAATTACAGTTGCTCCTCTCTCCCTCTTACATGTTTCCCAGCTCCCTCCACGTCCATTTATCCCGCACCTCCTGTCTGTATTGTTTTAGTTTATTGGCAGAGTTTTAATAAAACGACTGACGGTAGAAAAATAATTATTTTGAGATGAAACGAAAGAAGGACTTCGAAAAAACTCTGCAAATTCTTTCACTGGGGTTTATTATTCAATTGGCTTGCGTTCATAATTTGAATTTCTACTAAGCTTTGGAGTGTGCGCGTTTCACAGGATAGAGCGATTATTGAATTTCAGGAGATATGCATGGAGCACGTAAATCTGTTCTCAACCAAAATACCTATTTGGATTGATCAGTTGATCATATTTGTGTGCCTTCTGAAATTCAATAATCGCTCTATCCTGTGAAACGCGCACACTCCAAAGCTTAGTAGAAATTCAAATAATGAACGCAAGCCAATTGAATAATAAACCCCAGTGAAAGAATTTGCAGCGTTTTTTTTATTGAAACACGCACACTCCGAAGATTAGTACAGATTCAAATCATGAACGCAAGCCAATTGAATAATAAACCCGAGTGAAAGACTACTTATTTACCCCAGTAATAATATTGAATAATAATCCCCAGTAAAAATATTTACCTACATATTATCAGCGTTTCATACATATCATAATGCTTCAACCCGTGTATCGGCTATAAACTACAAGTATCCACATCGGGTATCACTCCAGTAACCACATTCACTACAACTCGATGCTATCGGCATCACTAGGTTACAAACAAACAATAATAAACCAAAAAACGCAAATGTTGTCACCATAAATGGGGCCATACATCGAGAATGGTTTGACCTACGGACGTGGGGAAGGGCTCATTCGATTCCTCATGGTATGTTCTTCAAATAGGCAAATATTTAGGCCGATTCGACTTGTTTTGAGGTTTTTAGGGATTTTACAAAAATTTTACAGCCCTTAAAGGGCACTTTAAATTGAGTGAGAGAGCTGGCTCAAGAATTGGGGCGTCGTCGGACCAAGATGGATTTTTCCTGAAAATTTCAGATCTTTTGCTCCAGCCGTTTCGGAGATATCGTGCGTACGGCGTACGGCGTACGGACGGAAAATTTTTATTGCAGATTCGGATTCTACACCCTTTGAAACGTAAACCATGAAATTTTCAGGGGGGTTAGAATTTTTTTTTTCCAGAGCGATTACAATGGTTTATTATTGAATAATAAACCAAAACGAGAGTTGAACAGATGGTTTTCTCATGGTAGGAGACGAAGGTAGTGGAGTGGGTACATAGCAAAAAGAAGCTAACAGAATTTATTACCTAATATACATTTTGTTGAAGTGGCAGGGAAGCGGCTTTGGGGTCAAGTTGACCACTCATCGCGGTTATCGGCCAATTCATTCTTTTCCAAGCTATTTTATTGCTAAGTAACACTTTTGTAACTAAGTAACTTTTGTAACTTTGCCTTGCCCTACGAATGGTAGTTTGAACGTTCGTTTCCTTTTGAAATTCGAGTTTCGAACTCTCTCTTAGAGCTAGAATAGCTAGAATAAATGCTAGTTTGACCGTTTTTATCCCAGAAATGCATTATCCCGAACGTTCTCTCAGAATAAATGCTAGTTTTAACGTTGTTTCCTCTTGAAAGTTGTGTTATTTTGTTGGTGTAATTTTAAACGTTTTTAAGGCAAATGATAAAGAAAAATGATGAATGATGCAGCATGACGAAACGAGCAAATTTTCAAAAGCAGGAGGAAAAATTACGCAAAAATCAACAATTTTATTTTCTAACTTGTGTTAAGTCATTTTAATTAGAAAATTTTTGAAAGCTGAAGAATCTCTTTTTTTGCCAATTTTGCCTATCTACCTCGTTTTATCATCTTCAAACTGCTCTAGTTTGAACGGATTGAGCTATCTTAAATCCGATTTCACCATCTTGTTTAGCATGAACAATCCTCTGTAAAAGAGGGTCGCCTCCTTAGGGGTTTTCGTGTAGTTTTCCCCGATTTGAAATTCCCCAAATCTCCCTTAGAGTGAGGCAATGGCCTTTTGAGGGCCTAGATAGATTTTCTGTGCTAATTTGAGCTTTTAATCTCTATTCTATCAAGAGTTATGGTCTGGAATGTGTTTTTGGTGTCTTTTGACTGTGGATTAAGAATGCTTTGAAACGGATTTTGATGCAAACGTTTTTTGTTTCGTTTTAAATATTTGGGATCTTTTTCTTCGAAAATTCGCTAATACTGTCGCAGTTGAAGGCATTTTCAATATTTATTTTCTTTCACGTTAGGTAGCAAGCAAACTAGAAGGAATTTTTCTGTGACTGAAGCAAACCGTTATTATCGGAGCCAAAACATCGATATATAGATATTATTGAATGTGTGGCATCGATGGCAAAACATCGTAATATCGATAATATTATATTATAAAAAAGAAGCTAGCTGATCAGTGTGACTATACTTTGTAATTCCAGTGTACAAAAGAAGCTCCATTTCGATGGTCAGGGAAGAGTTGTGTAACTAGTGTCGTGTTCATTAATGTTATTGATTGACCGTTCATTTTAATTCCACAAAATTCGGTGGGTACCAGAACATTTTCACGACCCAATGTGTCAAGACTCGGAACTCTAAAACCTCAGCGTGGAAAGTTCAACGCGTTACAGCTTTCTCTTGTGTTTCTCCACTTGAGTTCCGGCTCTCATGAGCTCGGGAGGGCGCCCTTACCGTAAATGACATCCGTTTTCCGTAACCCCTGCGTGCGAGCGGATCCCCACGTTACCGACGTTGTTAAAGCCGTTACCTAATTTTTGAACTTATTCGAAAAATGTGGCTCATTCTTTAAGAAATTAACCTCTGCGCTCGATAATTGAGATTCTCGTTGACTCTCGCATAAACTCCGCACTGCTTTGTCAAAGATTATGACAAGTAGGTGACGCAATTCAAGTAAAGACGCCAATTACCACTGTCCAAAACGTAAGGTTGGCTGGTAAGTTATTTCCTCCATCAAATCAAATCAAATCAAATATCCGTTTAATGGCAACAAATAAAATTACTTCCACAAAATTTACAAAAATAAATTACGAAGTAATTTTATAATTTGGTAAGTTTAAAATGGAAAGAAGTAAACAACGTTGCCCCCGAAGAATAAGTTTTAAAACTTGTGCTCTTCAGAGGAGTTCAAATAATAATAAAAAGATTTAAGAAGATATGAACAAAGTGCCAATTTATATGAATGAAAACTGAAATAATAATAAATAAAACCACAAAATACTAGGTATATGTAGAAAATAATGGAAACAAATAAAGAACAATTTTTACTGGAGTCACAGTGGCCGGAAATAAGAGTCCAATTCTTTTCTAAATGACAACTAATTGCGAGAAGTAAAAAAGTGGGTGTGGCACATAGCTTCCTCGTATCCATAACATGACTGTATAGATCATTGACAATTATTATTGACTAAAGAACTTCGTTCAATTAGGCGAAGTAAATATTGAATTAGGGTAAATTTATTGTTATGCAGGAGCATAACTTGAGAAAACACAAAATTTCATCGAAATTGGTCAAGACACCCACATGCGCGTAACAAGGATTTCACGTTTGCGCATGCGCAGAGGCTATATTGATCCGGGGGTCATGAAACCTATAGGGGACCATTTACACCCAACCCGCACAATCCCTGAAAATTTCATCGAAATCGGACTATAACTTCGTGTAGTTTTGCCCGTAACAAGGATTTGCTGACAGACAGACACACACAGACAGACAGACAGACACACACGGAACCAAAATTGTTCAGAAAGGTCTAAAACAAAATGCGAGTGGAATTTTTGATTTTGGAGACAAAAACATTTTCACATTCCGAAAGTGAAAATAATGCTTCCGCTACCTTGGTAGACTCGGAAGCAATATTTATGCCATTTTCGTAGAAGAATCTCAAAGCCTCATAAGCATTTCTTTTAAACAATTCTGTCTTCACAGTCGGCAAGGTTATCCGTGAGGAACAATAGTTTCGACTACAATCCGAAGAGGAAACATGATCACTCCTAATCCCGGAACGAAAAACATGAAGAAATGATTGAAATAAAAAAAGTTGGCATATAATATTCACATTAAATTTAGTATAAAGGAGGGATGGTGGGTATCTCATATATTTATTTAAAATAATTTTCAAAATGCGGTTTTGGATTACTTGTTCTTTTTTAATCGACGATTTATTTGCACTACCCCAAACAATGATGCCATATTTAATAATGGAGAATACTAAGCCAAAATATACGGTTCTGATATGTTCCCTTGATAAAAAGCTACGAATTTCTTTAAAAACATGAAATACTAAAAATGCTCTAAAAAGGTTGAAAAGCTCTGCTCTAGATGAAAAGAACCTCAAAACCACGCTCTGCTACCATGTAATAAGGAGATGATATAATGGACAAGTTAAGGCAGCTGCCGCAAAGACCACACTTAACTATGTGTGGGGGAGTGCATTTTCCAGCCCAGGAGTTCCACTTCAGGTCAAGCTTCAGGTTTTTAATGCGATCATTCGGGCTATTTTATATTATGCGGCGCAGATTTGGGGTTACCAGGAGTATCGGGCCGTGGAGAGGGTTTTGTTATTATTTTTGAAGAGGACCTTTCATCTCCCCCAATACGCGCCAGACTACTTGCTGCTCCTCGAGACTGGATTGGATACCATCTCCTCATTCACTCTCCGGCTCCATCTGAAGTACATTTTGAGAGTGACACAGATGCCTGAACGTCGATTGCCTAGGATTTTAGCCCAGAAAATTATTGAAGGTAATATATACTGGGCGCAGAATTGGAGGAAGTTGGCGGCAAGGTTGGAGCTGAGTGACAATCTTGCAACGTTTGACACGGCTACCCTGGGGAAGGATGCTCACGTCATGCTAGAGGGCTTCAATAGCGGGAGGAAGAATAATTTTAGGCAGAGAGCCCAGACTTCTGATACTTTCACTCTGTACAGAGAGCTGGACCAGAGCGTAAAGTGTGCTGGCCTCACGCACGATACTGGAAATTTGTCACTTTATACGCGAAGGTTAATATTCAAGCTACGGACTGAGCTTTTGCCTCTAAATGCCAAACCATTTGCCACTGGTTCCAGGGAAGAATGTTCGATGTGCAACCGCCGAGAGAAGGAAGACACATTCCACTTTCTCTGCAGATGCCCGGCACTGTCGGAGTTTCGCGTTGCTGCCTTTGGTCAGCCCTATTTGAGCATTGATGTGGCGATTCGCTATTTGAACGGACCAGATTGGGGTGCCCTGGGTGTTTTCTGTAGGAGTGCATGGCATTATAGAAAATTCCTGGTTAACAATTTTAATTTTTGAAGCGGGCTCCTATTGATTGTATTGTTTTGAATGTCCTATATACATTATCTTCTGTTTCTTATTCGACTTTATTCAAATTGGCTAATTTGTTTCATTTGTTATTTGTTGCACTAATGTAAAAGGTATCTTTCTATTATTGTAGGAATTGAATTTATTTGCTGTTAATGTTTTGCAACGGTTTAAGAATATTTTCATGTTTATAGGTTTTGACATAAAATGCTGCTAATGAGTTTAATTTCAATTTAGCCCTAACCTCCGGCTGACGGTTATTACAACCATGCCGTATTGTTTATTATGTGTAAAAATTGTAAAATTGTTCAATGTCTTAATATAAATAAACCATTTATCTATCTATCTATCTATCTATCTATCTATCTATAAACAACTGTTTTGAGAAAGTACCAACCTTTCATCTCCAGTATCGTAATTTTTAAAGCCTCGAGAAGACGTTCGAATTATCGCAAAGAGGGCGCGATAGATCTCCTTAGCTTCAGCGAGGACGCTAGAGAGGTTGATGGATTCATCGGCCGACCGTTCAAGACGTTTTGCCGCAAGTCCATCAAACTTCGTTTTCCTCTTAGTTTTTGCCCGTCTCCGAGGTGTCGGAAGATCCTGAGGGATCTATATTATTTATGGAGCCGAGAGAATGGCGTGTACGCTCGATGGGCAGGATTTTGGGGGGGTTTTCGATGGCTCAGCGCCGATGTGGCTGAAGAGCGATATTTTATTCATCCCTTCCACTTAAGCTGTACTTGTCAACGTTCCCCAACTCCGCCCCTTCGCATGAACTGAGAATAACGTGGAAATTTCACATGTTCCAAGTGAAGCTGGGATTGACTTTCCTTTTCCCCGAGTCTACCCGTGGATAGCTTCTGTAGGTAGCGGTATTGTTTTCATTTTTGACAAATTTGGCCCAAATACACTAAAGACACTAAAACATCACTACTAACTCAAACGCATGGAATCAAATGACTAATCCAGCCGAATGGCGTTGATCATCAAAACCTTCAACATCATAGCCGCACTGTGTGCAACAAAAGGTGGTACTACTTGTTGCTTATGCTCAAATGCTGAAATTTTCGACCACATTTGGCGATTTCAAAAACATAGCAGACTGTTTCAATTTAACTGCTGCTCCAACAAAAAGTAATGTACAAAATGCTCCAATACACTTGCAAATGGAGTTGATCGAGATTCAAGAAAACTCACTTCTAAAATTCGAAATTTTAAGACGATGGTTGTGAAATTTCTACAAAAAACCATTTTCCACAGATGAGAAAATTTGCAAAACGGTTGGCAGTACTTTTAAATGCGAACACTTCTTCTCGTTGATGAATGTCAATAAATCGGAACATCGTACGAGGCTGACTGACGATAATTAGGAAAATTCTTTACGTCTTTGTGTGAGTGGAATTAATCCAAACAACGACGAATTATATTCGCAAATTCAACTCGTCAAGTGTTGATTTGGGTGTCGCAGTTTCCACCAGTTCCAAATTTAACGATTTTGGTTTATTATTCAATAAAAAACCATTGTAATCGCTCTTGAAAAAAAAAAAATCTAACCCCCCTGAAAATTTCATGGTTTACGTTTCAAAGGGTGTACAATCCGAATCTGCAATAACATTTTTTCCGTATGTCCGCCGTACGCACGATTTCTCCCAAACGGCTGGAGCAAAAAATCTGAAATTTTCAGGAAAAATCCATGTTGGTCCGACAACGCCCCAATTCTTTAGCCAACACTCTCACTTAATTTAAAGTGCGCTTTAAGGGTTGTCAAAGTTTTGTAAAATCCCTAAAAACCTCCAAAAAAAGTCGAAGCGGCCTAAATTTGGACTCTTTTTGAAGAACTTTCCATGAAGAATCGAATGAGCCCTTCCCCAGGTTCGTAGGTCAAACCATTCCCGATGTAGGGCCCGATTTATGGTGCCAACATTTGCGTTCTTGTTTTGTTTATTATTGTTCATGTTTTCATCGCAGTAACCTAGTGATGTAGTGATGTAGTAATGTGGATACTGGAGTGAACTCCTAAAAGGCTTTGTAGCCGATACACGGGTTGAAGCATTCTGATACGCATGAAACGCTGCAAATTCTTTCACTGGGGTTTATTATTCAATTGGCTTGCGTTCATGATTTGAATTTCTACCAAGGTTTGGAGTGTGCGTGTTTCAGGGGTGATAGAGTGATTATTGAATTTCAGGAGGCACACAAATATGATCAACTGATCAATCCAGATAGATATTTTGGTTGAGAACAGATTCACGTGCTCTATGCATATCTCCTGAAATGCAATAATCGCTCTATCACCTGTGAAACACGCACACTCCAAAGCTTAGTAGAAATTCAAATCATGAACGCAAGCCAATTGAATAATAAACCCCAGTGAAAGAATTTGCAGCGTTTTACTCAAATGGTGTACTTATTTTTTCATTTCTTTTGGTTATTTTAATAAATTGTGTTATAATAACATTGTCGTACTACTTCATGTCTGATATCTATCGATAAAGATTATGAATTCTACTTTCGAACGCAGACCGCGAACGTATCTGCACACTAAACATGTCAAAGGTTGCCCATACCTGTGTTAGACCATTCTGAACTGCTTTTAGCTTCTCCTGAGGGCTTACGGCTTCAGCTATACACGTCAACTAACAGCTAATTTAGCTTGAAAATTAGCTATCATTCAATATGTTAGCTGTTAGTTGGGTGCATCACAGGTAAATTAGCTATAGCTATTTTTGGGAGTGATAGAGTCACGTCGATCGTGACATTGACACCTAATCGCATTGCCGGAGTCAACTCCGGCGCGGCGTGACATCATAAAGGTCTATTGCTTCCTGCGCAACATGTTTCAACATTTCACTGCACTTTGCGGGGGAGATCTCTCTTAAGAAAACCCACCTCAGGGAAAGATACAAGAAACGTCTCAACACACTTGTAACAACCTCTCCTCACACTTGTAACATCCATTTACCGAGCTCTCAAGCAGTCAGCGACGGAATAGAACGCGGGACCCGCTCCGACAATAGCTGCAAAACACAGTTGAGAGGGAGAGGGCGGCGATAGCGATAAGAATTCCCACACAACAGCTCACAACTACTGGTGGACTCCGCGGGAGCCGCGGGCCGCTCGGGGGAACCGCCCCGTCGTCGATGACGGCCGGCTATCGTTTTATAAAACGACGCGACGGTTGGACAGAAATCCTCCCGTTTATAGCCAAAAAGGAGAGCTCCCGTTATTAGGCGATACGACCGCTCTGACGTCGGAGTTGACTCCGTCAATGCGATCAAGCGTCAATGTGACGACCAACGTGATTGGCAAACTTTGATTCCGAGTCTACGTATATGTACCAGAATCACTGTGTTCACTTTCAAAGCAATTTAGTTTCTCCAAAATGGAAATTTCCTCTCCCATTTTGCGTTTCACACCACTCTGACCAACTTTCGTTTCGTGGTTTGTCTATCTGTCTGTCTGTCCCTGTGTCCGCAAATCCTAATAGCCAGTCTAATTTCTGCTGTTTTCATCCGATTTCGATGAAATTTTCAAGGAATGTGCGGGACAGGCAGTTGATTGACCCCTATGAGTTGCATCGCGGCGATGCGACCGCTATGGTGTCGTGCCAGGTGTCATGTGATGATCAATGTGACTCTACCGCTCCCAGAGAAGGGCGAAAATGAGCTAAAAGCTATTTGCTGAAGCTAATTTAGCTGAGATTCATCTTAAACTTGTGATCCACTTCCAGATGTTTCGAAGGAGTTCAATTTGAAATGAAATGTTATCATCGTAGATCCATTAGGAATTGAATTAGCCAGAAGGGTCAATCAGCTGAACAGTGTGCCTCCACACCTAGTTATTGACTACCAGAAGTTTCAAAGGAGCTCAACATACACGTTGCCATCGTATATATACCTGCATCGTATATACATGTTGGCATCGTGGATCCTTCAGGGAAGGAATTAGCCACAGTGCCCGATCAGCTGGTCACTCCACAGTTAGACTTCTAGGTGTTTCGAAGGAGCTTGAGAGGTGATGGACTGGTAAAATTCCCCTTCCATTGAACTGAATACGGTAATGCTTGAAGGCGTCCGATTCACCTCCCAAGGCGACGGATCCAAGAATCGGGAAGGGCCAACTAACCATATCAATTAGTAAAGAAATTAGCCTCAAGGGTCCATCAATTGATTGGAATGCCTTATATTGAAACTGCGAACATAAGAAACTCGAGGTAGAGAGCAGCACGTAAATAATGACCTAACCTGTGTGGATGACAGTGTAGTTTTTCATGTGCAGTAGGTAATTACCTACCTTTTTTATTTATTTATCCGTTTTTATTGTTTAAATGTGTTTTTATTACAATTGATAGGAAGTGGGGGAAGAATTGTACAGTGAAAGTCATGTCAACGGTCAGTTCCTTGAGAGCATTGCCTCCCAGCGGTCCTAGCGGTGGACCTTGTTAGTTCTAAGCTCCATCAAGTTCTGGATATTTTCAAAGGAGCTCAAGTTGTTAGCATCGTCTGCCAGTTACTGGACCACTTTGACATCATTCGTATCCAAGCAATCCAGGCCAGCACCGGAGTTGAAAGCAGCAGCCATAGAGACCATACACACCCGCTTCCCAGAAGAGCAATGGCTGTGGGTTTATACCGATGGTTCAGCCATAGGTGCAAGAAGAAACGGAGGTGCGGGTGTGTTCTATGCTGTAAGGTCTACTGCTGCACCAGTCGGTGGCTTGGCCAGTAATTTTGATGGGGAAGTTCGAGGAATTGTGCTGGCGCTCAAGATGCTCCAATCTGTGGATTTCTCACGGGCCGTCATATTATGTGACTCGTAGGCTGCGATCATCGCACTATGCCCCAACAGCGATGCAAATTCTCATGATGCTCTGAAAGGTAGGAGGCTCGTTGAGACGCTGCTTGGTAGCGAAGCTATTGTGGCTCTGCTGGGTGTTTGGGAGAATGAGAGAGCTGACGCCTTAGCCAAGGAAGGCTCATGAATACCCGTGCCCGACGCACCCATCAGTTTTGCTGCGGCCAGAACGCTAATAAAAGAGGCCGTTAGCAGTAAGCTACGCCAGGAGCATAGGGCCGAAGGCAAATGTTGGTCCTCTCTACTGAGTGCAGCTGATCGTGCGCCTCCCTGCCTGCCCCGTCTTCAGTCAGCCCCGTTCACATTGATCACTGGCCATGATTATCTGAACGCCCACTTCCACCGCATTCGGCTGAGGGATGACCCTGTTCCCAGTGCCACTCAACAACGAACATGACAGGCGCCCATCTTTTTGACTGCCCTGGGCATAGACTGGGCATTAGACAAAACTTTGATAGAGACGAGACCAAATGCTCAGAAATAGCTTAACTATATTGAGCTGCCTATTGGCTGAAGAGCTTCAAGTACATTCGACCGCGGCGTAGGGGGGGAAAAAATGTACCATCGTATATCGCGTAGGAAAGAAATTAAGCACAAGGGCCTGCCAACTTATAAGTGTGCCTCCATACCTTGTAATTGACACCTAGATTTTATATTTGAGCTCCCTTTAATAATAACGATTCAGAATATTATAATTGAGTTCTAGATGTCTGAAAAGAGCTTTATTTCATAAACCAGCTCAGTACATCAATCAGGAAAGATATAATTTTGTTTTTTCGTTCAAAGAAAAAGGGTTTTCTAATTAAAAGCGATAAACCAAAAAAAGTCTGATAAACCGCGGCGATCTAATCAACTGGTGTAATTGCAATGGAATTATCTTTTCGGGGAATCGAGTTTTTATAACTTAATTATAATTATATTTGAAGATTAGCGGAGAGTGGGTGGGTGTTTTATTCTGTTTTATCTCTATAATCATCAGTTCACGGGTTTCTACGTTTCTCTGTGCACTTACACTCTAACGCACCATTACAGGCAGGTAATTACCACTTGTTTCGTGTATTTGGGACTAGCCAAGTGTAAGTGTTTGGATTAATTTATTTCAGATAAAGTTACGCTTTCACTTAACAACATCAAAAATGTATTCCTAAAACAGGTAACGAAACGTTATTGCGAAAATCGTTACGGTTTTGTGAGTTATTACCTAATTGACCCTATTGTGTTGAAATTGAGTTCCATTGAAACTCTAAAAATACAATTACGTTATGGGATCAGCTGACTGGCTCCTACGTCTGATTGCTGGTTATAATATTGTTGTTTACTCCGCAAATTCTGAGATGGTCCAGTTGGTACTGAGTTCTCGGTATCATCCTCGACCAATCCCGACCGGTAGAATTCAAGAGACTAAATATTAAAAACGCTGCAAATTCTTTCACTGGGGTTTATTATTCAATTGCATTCATTTGGCTTGCATTCATGATTTGAATTTCGACTAAGCTTTGGAGTGTGGGTGTTTCACAGGTGATAGAGTGATTATTGAATTTCAGGAGGCACGCAAATATGATCAACTGAACAATCCAAATAGGGATTTTGGTTGAGATTTGATTTAAGTGCTCTATGCATATCTCCTGAAATTCAATAATCGATCTATCACCTATGAAACACGCACACTCCAAAGCTTAGTAGAAATTCAAATCATGAATGAAAGCCAAATGAATGAAATTGAATAATAAACCGGAGTGAAAGAATTTGCAGCGTTTTTTATTGAACCTCAATTACCCCCCCCCCCCCCCACAATAAAACATCTATAATTTATCAAATTTTTTTGATAAATTTATAAATAAAATAAATAGCGTTTCATGCATATTAGAATGCTTCAATCCGTGTATCTGTTATAAACTCTTTTAGGAGTTCACTCCAGTATCCACATTCACTACATCACAAGGTTACTGCGATAAAACCTGTTGTTTTTGTTTTGATCGCAGTAACCTATTGACGTAGTGAATGTGAATGCAAATGTTGGCAGCATATATCGGGCCATACATCGGAAATGGTTTGAGCTACGGACCTGGGAAGAGGCTCATTCGATTCCTCATGGAAAGTTCTTAAAAAAAAGTCCAAATTTAGGCCGCCTTGACTTTTTTTTGAGGTTTTAAGAGATTTTACAAAACTTTGACAACCCTTAAAGGGCACTTTAAATTAAGTGAGAGAGCTGGCTCAAGACCTATTTGTGTGTTTAATGTATATCGTTAATAATATTCACACCTATTTGTGTGTTTAATTTTATATCGTTAATCGTTCTCCGTAGATTTCCACATCGTGTCCATATTCAGTGTTGCACCATTATAGGTTATTTCTTAATAGGTCTGCTATGCTGCAATATAAATTGAGCTCTTTCTAAGGCAAATATAATACAATTTATGGTCTGGGGGCATTAAGCGCCGAGTTTACATATTGTAGCAAAGACTAAGTCTAACAAACATATATCAGTGGCTTACATGGAGATTTAAACCTTTGTGTACTAATTTGCAGCATTTTTACAGCCGAACTAAGGTATAACAACAAGGGAGCCCAACATATAGGATATCCAAGATGTGTTTAAATTAGATCACTTATTTGTTTTGAAGCATTATATAAATGTTACTTCACCCTTTCAACTGTAGAGAGCTTATTTTGGCGCTTCCCCCTTGAAAAATACAGTGACAACTTCAGTGCGTATTCGTCGTGTGCTGATTCATTAATTTCCCTGTTGATTATCAGCATTAAAAGATAAAATGAGGATTTTAGTGTTTCAAACAAATCCTTTCGGAATTTGGCAAATTTCTTATTGAAGTTCAATGAATAAAATAAAGTGTACTGTTACGTCAAGTTCACCTTTAAATTGGTATGCCATCGGTTTGTAGATGCTTCATGACAAATATTGGCCAAAAGAACGTTGAAAGGGAAAGTGGAAAATGACATAACTGATAGGGTACTGTCTACCAGAGAGGTAAGGTATGTAGCATATGTGGGAGGTTGGAGACCTGATTGGAGACAGCAACTGGTTGCTGTAAGTTGCCATGAGATCATGTTGCGTGTTAGGATTCGTAATATAGACAAATCAGTTTATTTACCTGAATTTTATCGACGACGGCGACATCTACATCTTGATCAGCAGACACCGCGAACTTGACGAGTTGCCCTTCATCCTCAGCACTCTCGCTTAGACGGACCGAGAACAGTTTTTCGATCAACTCCGAGTTCTCCCTGACTACGTGAACATCGCTTTTCTTCACTGAAATAATTGCAACGGGTTTCCTATCTTCCATGTTCCGCGGAGGCCAACCTCCATGTCTGGTCTTTACATGGTATTTACGCTTTCTACGGAGAGTTCACCGAGAGCACCTGAACACCCTGCGGCCATCTTGCGACCGGGAGGACAACTAAATTAACACCTGTTTTTTCCCTTTGGCAGGAACTGGGTGATCGATAGGGTGTTCGGCCGGAGGAAGATATTTTTTCCCCTTCGCAGGAGTTTGTGGAACGCAACAATGGACCGACGAGGGGTGGCAAGGGCTTGCCAGGCACTGGGCTTGGTTGTTTGTTCCCTTGGATTTGTTAGCCTTGAGATGACAAAGTTGTTGGAAGTAGGAAGGCAGCAGGGGCGCTATGACAGGTCAGGGCACGCGGGGGTTTACCAAGAGCTGGTAGGTCAGTGCAGAGCGATCTGTTGACGGTTGCGAGAACTTGGGCTACCCAGAAGAGTCTCACTGTATTATAAATTCCACACAACAACTGAGGAGATTCCTGTTAAAAGCAGGCTTCCTTGTTGTCATACCTTAGTAGCCTGTAAAAACGCTGCAAATTAATACTCAAAGGTAAGCCACTGAAATATGTTTGTTAGACTTTGCTACAATATGTAACCTCGGCGCTTAATGTCCCCAGAACATGAATTGTACTATACAGGGTGTCCCAGTAACTACGCTCCCCCCTCTTATTTTCTCTAATTGTGGACAAAAAAAAAACAAAAAAAAAAAACGGATTAACGCTATTCTTCATAATTTTTTGCGTGCAGTTCAAAAATGACGAAATTGCGCAGCACGCAACCTTGTTTTTTCGAATGGAAACTCCCATTTTTTATTGCAGATTCGAATTCTACGGAAAATTTCATAAACATTTGGATCCTCAATCGATTTTTTTGACCACGCGCTACCCGCACAGCAAGCGCTCAAAGATGCGATGCGCCAAAATTGAGATGAAGGTAGTCCTCAAGTGTGGCAGACGAATTTTAGTTATTTTTCAACGCTGATTCACGTGGTGCTATCCATTTTGTGCTATCAATTCTTTTCGAATAGGAAATGATCGATTTTCTTATGAAGGATAATGAATCAATCCCGATAAAGTGTTAAAAAAATAGTAAAGTAACAGGTAACTTTTAAACATAAAAAAATTTCGCAAAGAATTTTCAGTCTTCTAAAAACATCTTTAAAAAAATTAATAATAAATTGATAAGTTGTTCCGAACACTGATAACTCACAAAACACCAGCTAAAGGAAGCAATATTACCTATGCTTCATCTGTTGTACATCGCAAGGTGAAAAAATGTTTGAAACAATTAAGCGATAAATTGTTCGAATTGAGCTCCTCCTGCAGTAACGCACGCCCCTGCTCTGAGTAGAAATTTTGTCATTTTCGTCGTTCTCATCGCAAATTATCAACACGTTGATTATGCACCGTGAACGAGATCACGCTCCAACTGGATACGGTAGTTTCGCATTATGTAAACAGCAATGTCTAGCTGCACAAAGGAGAAAATTCGTGAAAAGAACAATACTCGGAAAAGATTCCAAGGAAAATCAATTATTTCCTCCCAATAAAGTGACTTTTTTGGCCGTAAATGCAGTAAAATGAAATCAAATCAAAAAAAGGATATCAACACGCGATTCAGCGTTGAAAAACAGTGCTTAATCATGTGCCGCACCTTCATCTCAATTTTGGCGCATGTCATCTTTGAGCGCTCGCTGAGCGGGTTGCGCGCGGTCAAAAAAATCGATTGAGGATCCAAATGTTCATGAAATTTTCCGTAGAATTCGAATCTGCAATAAAAAATGGGGGTTTCCATTTGAAAAAACAAAGTTGATCTTGGTTGCGCATAGTTGCGCGGTTGCGTGCTGCGCAATTTTGTCATTTTTGAACTCTACGCAAAAAATTATGAAGAATAGCGTTGGTCCGATTTTTTTTGTCCACAATTAGAGAAAATAAGAGGGGGGAGCGTAGTTACTGGGACACCCTGTATTTGCCTTAGAAAGAGCTCAATTTACATAAATAAACAATATATTTTATATATTGTATAAAATAATAAATGTCGGATAAACATATATAATAGACCAATTAAGAAAAAATTATCAAAATTGCCAAGATTAGTCAAAATAGTTAATATACCAGCATTATAAGAATTATAATTTTGAAAATAAATAACAAGATCAGTGTTTCCACACCTTGTAATCGTGTTCTGGATGAACCTACAATGGTGCAACACTGAATATCAACACGATGTTGATGGAGAGAACAACCGAATTTTAACGATATAAAATGAAACACACAAATAGGTAGCTTCACTTGTAGCAAAAATATATTACGTTTAGTGTTGAGAAAAACACGATTTCGAAAAGAACGCCTAAGAATATTCTTCTGTCAAACTTCTAGCGCTTAAAGAGAGCCATCAATAAAATGTAAAGCGGTCCAGTAGGGTAATTTGATTTATTGCCGGGACGTTTATCAATGACGAGCACAAAAACATTGGTGTTCTTTCGAAAGTTTTCTGTATTCTGATTTTTTTAAAAATATTTTAATCCTTTTCAATTTCACCTTTTACGATCGAAAGAAAATGATGCCTTGAGTTCAGTCCTCACTAGACCCAAAATGCGATTTTGGAGTTTCATCAACTTTGCTCTGTTCAATAGTTTAAGGGAGAAAAGTTAGGCAAAAAGTCCGGCCTTCCAAATCGATTATATCAATGATTCAAATATATAGCTCACGTTTAGTTATGTTGGATAGAATATCATAGGAACCATCCCACAAAAATGATTGCATTGCACACTAAAAACACTTCGTATTTTGGACCTAAAAACACCTGAAATGTAATTTAATGAAATGGACGTATTGAAAAGCGTAAATCTACAGAGAGAACAACTGAACTTCAACGATATAAAATGAATCATACAAATAGGTAGTTTCACTTGTAGCAAAAATATATTACAAACGAGTAATTTGAGAAAACACGATTTCGAAAGGAACTCTTGAAGACAAGCGATTATATAGTCGCTCCAAATCATTTTGTGCCAGAAATATCTAAAGAAAGCAAGAAGTTTTTAGTAAAATTGCTGAAAACTAGTAATGGAATGTTTTGGGGTTAACTTTCAATTCTCCGTAAATATTTTGAATTAGTTTTGAAACTAACACTAGATGTTCGGCTTTTCTATGATCATATTTAGCGTCATACGTCTTTTTTCAGGTTATTTTTCAGATCGTTTTTAACGGTATAACAATCTTAACTTTACTGATAATTTGCAGCTTCTTAAATTTTACTTTTATAGATGTGCCATAAGAGGCGGCAAAAATTCCGACCATCCAAGTCGGATACAACTGCAACTCAAATATATTTGAACTGTATATATACTGTATATATACAGTTCACGTTTGCGGATGTAGAGTAGAACGTTTCAGGAGCCAATTGAAAAAAACGTCTGCCAAGTGGGTGTGGCACATGGCTTCCTCGTATCCATAACATGACTGTATAGATCATTGAAAATTATTATTGACTAAAGAATTTCGTTCAATTAGGCGAAGTAAATATTGAATTAGGGTAAATTTATTGTTATGCAAGAGCATAACTTGAGAAAATAAAGGTAGGCATGTTCAACTATTGAACAAACTATAAAATATACCTAATAATAAAAATTGACAAAATATATGCATCGTTCAATGATGGTTCAATATGGTTTTGTCCAAGCTCAAGGCTAAAACTTTATTTTCTCTTTATTACTCATGAGGACCATCTTTACATCAGTCCGAACAATCCCTGAAAATTTCATCGAAATCAGTCATGAACTCCCGGAGTTATGCGTGTAACAAGGATTTCACGTTTGCGGATGCGCAGAGGCTACTATTGATCCGGGGGTCATGAAACTCATAGGGGACCATCTACACCCCAACCCGCACAATCCCTGAAAATTTCATCAAAATCGGACTATAACTTAGTGTAGTTTTGCCCGTAACAATGATTTGCTGACAGACAGACAGACACACAGACACACAGACACACAGATAGACACGGAATCAAAATTGTTCAGAAAGGTCTAAAACGCAAAATGCGAGTGGAATTTTTGATTTTGGAGACAAAAAATTTTCACATTCCGAAAGTGAAAACAATGCTTCCGCTACCTTGGTAGACTCGGAAGCAAAATTATTGGAAGTAAGGAACCATAAATTCAAATCAATGAGTGAATAAACGTGTGTTTACATTCCAAGAACCCCTCTGGTAAGGTTTCGACGTTTCCAATGGGCGAAGATTGTTATTGAGCAAAGAAATGAAAAAGGAGTTGGCGTGGTTCATTTACTGTAGTCGTGGATAAAGCAATTTCGTTCATCAATCATAAAAATTACGTCTTTCGGTTTGATTTGATTGCTCCTTTGTATTTGCTAAATCGATGGAATACACAAGTGTCTTGCCCACGGAATTAGTTTCGTCAGGGATTGAACAACTTTCTTGGTGAGGAGTCATCATGTTCTTCGTGATCAAACTTTTGGGAGCTTTCCCGTACAAATTGGTCAAAAACGAGTACCGCACGTCGCAACCTTGTTCTTTATTTTCCGTCTTCACTCTGATGTGGCTTTTAATCGATTTCGCCTCGTTCACTACCTTTCATTTGAACGAACAACCTCCAGATCTCAACTTGTACCTCATAACCATTGAGAAAATCTGCACATTTCTAGCGAACGTGATACCGATATTGTTTTACAAAGGGAACGTTCATAAAATCAATTCAGTTCGGAAACGACTTCTTCGGGTTGATCGGGTTCTGCTATCACTTGGGCGACCAGTTCGTGACGAAAAACCGATTTTGCTGACGGTCGTCCTTATGACGACGATCTTACTCGGTATGTTGATTGAAGGCGATTTTGACAGAGGGCAAGGTAGAATAATATCAGGGATCGTCATGTTCTTCTTGCAGTCGGGGCAAGTGCTTCGCATCTTCGTTGAGGTGAAACGAATGGTCAGCCAAATTCACGCCCTCAACACCGAACTTCAGCTCCAGAAACTAAGTGTGTGGAAGATCGCAAAGAAAAGCGACGTGCCCAGACTGCAGGTTGTATGCAGTTGCCACAAAACCATTTGCCAAGCATCGGAAACCATGAATGAAATCTTTAGGTGCCAGGTATGTAAAAAATTGGAAAAAATTGCTTTCTCTACGCAGATACTTGTCTTTGAAAATGGTGTGTTGTATCAGGCTAGAGGAAAAACGCTGCAAATTCTTTCACTGGGGTTTATTTTTCAACGATTCATGATTTGAATTTCTACTAACCTTTGGAGTGTGCGTGTTTCACAGGTGATAGAGCGGTTATTGAATTTCAGGAGATATTTACAGGAGAGCACTTAAATCAGTTCTCAATCAAAATACCTATTTGGATTGATCAGTTGATCATATTCGTGTGCCTTCTGAAATTCAATAATCGCTCTATCACCTGTGAAATACGCACGCTCCAAAGCTTAGTGGAAATTCAAATCATGAATCATTGAATAATAAAACCCCAGTGGAATTATTTGCAGCGTTTTGGTTTATTTTTCAAGAGCAATTACAATGGAAAAATATTCTATTTGAAAATTTTAAATTTCGTAAGACGGAGCATGCATATCAGAATGCTTCGACCCGTGTATCGGCTATAAACCCTTTTAGGAGTTCACTCCAGTGTCCACATTCACTCCATCACTAGGTTACTGCGATCAAAAGAAAAAAAAAATTCTGGGGTTTGCTTTGATCGCAGTAACTTAGTGATGTAGTGAACGCGATGTAGTGGATGCAAATGTGGGCACCATAAATCGGGCCATACATCGGGAGTGGTTTGAGCAACGGACCTGGGGAGGAGCTCATTCGATTGCTCATGGAAAGTTCTTCAAAAAAAGTCCAAATTTAGGCCGCCTTGACTTTTTTGAGGTTTTTAGGGATTTGACAAAACTTTGACAACCCTTAAAGGGCACTTTAAATTAGGTGAGAGTGCTGGCTAAAGAATTGGGGCGTTGTCGAACCAATATTGATTTTTCCTGAAAATTTCAGATTTTTTGCTCCAGCCGTTCGGGAGAAATCGTGCATACGGCGGACGGACGGAAAAATTTTAATTGCAGATTTGGATTCTACACCCTTTGAAACGTAAACCATGAAATTTTCGGGGGAGGGTTAGATTTTTTTTCAAGAGCGATTACAATGGTTTATTATTTAATAATAAACCAAAACATTTTCATGCAGCGCAACATGGTTGCAAATTAAAGCATAAATTTAACAATACTTAGTTGTAATTTATTTGATTTCTTGAAAAATTAGGGGGTCGTTTTCAAATTTATGCATATGAGAAGCGTCTAGAAACTAAACTGGCTGTATCTAGGCTATTCTAGTGGTACCTCTGTGATATTCGAAAGAATTATAAGTCATTGGAGAAGACCCCCAACAAAGTTTGAAATACTTTTCAAAAATCATATTTAATGTCAGCGAACCTGGGTACACAGAAATCCTTACCTTATTCAACTTGGTGCGAAAAATCAAATTTCAACCCCCAGGAGGGGGTGATTAAGGGAAGAATAGGTGTCTACGGACTTGTAAGTTCAAATTCGATCTCAGGAGCCCCAAAAACATAGAAATCCATACTCCAATTGACTTGGCGTGAGAACTCAAAATTTCAACCCCTGGTAGGGGGTGATTGAGGGGTTAAGGGGTGCCTACAGGCTCTTGGAAGTTCAAATTCGATGTCAGGGACCCCAAAAACATAAAAATCCATACCCCACACGACTTGTAGTGAGAACTCCAATTTCAACCCCTAGGTGGGGTGGCGGGGGATGGTTGAGGCGGAGGTTGTTTCCAGAACTACTCTCCTTGTCTGAAGTTTAATAAAGTAGAAATTCACTTAAAAAGATGTTGTAGTATCTTATGACTCAAAAAGAAGATTCTGACATCAATTTAAGGATACTTCTTTGGCCTTAGCTCAAAATTTTGGGGGTCAGGGGATTTTTCGGACCTTAAATTCGAATTCCGCATCGAAAAATACATAGGAAACCCTAGTTTGTGGGGCTGTGTTATTGGGCAAAGAAATGAAATAGGCGATTGTATGATTTATTTACAGTTGTGGTGATTGAAGTCATTTTGTTCGTCCATCATGAAATTACTCCATTCAGTTTGATTCGATCGCCCCTTCGTTTCGTTCAGTCTTTCGGAATACTGTATTTTCGGGAAGTGAATGCCGACGTCGTCATGTTTTTCGTGATCAAACTTTTGGGAGCTTTCCCGTACAAATTGGTCGATAACGAGTACCGCACTTCGCAACCTTGTTCCTTATTTTCCGTCCTCACTCTAGTGTGGCTCTTGTACGATTTCACTTCGTTCAGTATTTTTTTAACAGAAGAAGCTCCCGATATCAGATTGTATCTTGTAACCAGTGAAAAAATCTGCACGATTCTGGCGAATGCGATACCGATATTTCTGTACAAAGGGAACATTCATAGAATCAATTCAGTTTACAGAAGACTTCGTCGGGTCGATCGCGTTTTGCTATCGTTTGGGCAACCGGTTCGCGACGTGAGGCCGATTTCGCTCACGATTATCATTTTGACGACGATCCTTTACGCTGAGCTAGTTGGCGGGCATTACGACGGAGGAAAATCTAAAATTATCTCCGAAATCGTCATGTATTGCCTGCTTTTGGGGCAAGTGCTCCGCATTTTCGTTGACGTCAAGGGATTGGTGAGTCGAATTCGTGCTCTCAATACCGAACTTGAACTCCAGAAACTAAGTGTGTGGAAAATTGCTAAGAAAAGCGACGTGCCCAGACCGCGTGTTGTGTGTAGTTGCCATAAAACCATTTGCCAAGCATCGATAACCATGAATGACACATTTAGGCACCAGGTAAGCATTCCAACCATAGCACAGAACCCTTATGCCTTCAAGTTCCACAATAATCCTCAAATTTTATGATATATTCCGGTTGAAATAAGTTAAATACTTTTCTTATACAGGGTGTCCCAGGAGTTATACACAATCCGACTCCTACGTGTTGTACAACTCATTTCCGAACAAAAATGCCTCCTAGCTTAGGACCCTTATCATTACCAACTCTTCCCTTTTGTCTCTTCCTCGCTGTATTTCCTTCAGCGTGGTTTCCCTATCGCCTATTCCCATTCATCATGGTGCGCTATAGCTTTGAACATAGCTGGTAGCAATATCCAAAACCTTAGCGACAAATAAGGTTTAGTAGATTAAAAAAAAGATAGTTCACTAGATAAAACTAAAAAAACGCACAATTTGACACAAATATCATCAACTGATCAATCCAAATAGGTGTTTTGGATGAGAACCGATTTACGTGGTCTATGCAATCTCCTGAAATTCAATAATCGCTCCATACCTGAAAACAGTTCAATTGAATACACTGAAGCTTAGTAAGATTCAAATCATGAAAAACATCCATAATTCATCAAGACCTTAAGCCAATTGAATAATAAACCAAAAGATAATCCAAATTATTTTCTACACCTGTGAAACACGCACACTCGTAATAATAATTGAATAAACCCCCAGTGAAAGAATACCCCCAGTAATAATATTGAATAATATTTACCTATATATTATCAGAATGCTTCAACCCGTGTATCGGCTACTAACTACACTGCAAGTATTCACATCGGCTGTCACTCCAGTATCCACATTCACTACAACTCGACGCTATCGGCCGGACTCACTAGGTTACAAACAAACAATAATAAACGAAAAAACGCAAATGTTGGCACCATAAATCGGGCCATACATCGGGAATGGTTTGACCTACGGACGTGGGGAAGGGCTCATTCGATTCCTAATGGTATGTTCTTCAAATAGGAAAATATTTAGGCCGATTCGACTAGTTTTGAGGTTTTCAGGGATTTTACAAAACTTTTACAGCCCTTAAAGGGCACTTTAAATTGAGTTAAGGAGCTGGCTCAAGAATTGGGGCGTCGTCGGACAAAGATGGATTTTTCCTGAAAATTTCAGATTTTTTGCTCCAGCCGTTTGGGAGATATCGTGCGTACGGCGTACGGCGGACGGAAGGAAAAATTTTTTTATTGCAGATTCGGATTCTACACCCTTTGAAACGTAAACCATGAAATTTTCAGGGGGGTTAGAATTTTTTTTCCAGAGCGATTACAATGGTTTATTATTGAATAATAAACCAAAAAGGATCAGTGAAATAAACAATATTATACATTACTGTACACAAAAATCATGTCAACATACTCGATTGTGGTATAGCTACTCAACTGAAAGTAACTCATCGCAATCAATCGTCAATGAACACAAACAACAGCCGTCTTTCGGCTCTTCGATTATTATGACTTTGGCTGGACAGCTTAGGAATGCTGAAGACGCTGTTCACAAACGAACGTTTCCATTCATTAAATTCATTTTAATTTTTCATTTTTACATATTTATTTTTTGGTTTAAATCTTAACAATCTTGTTCGAACTCTTACTCTTTATATGAACTCGATTTAAACCCCAATATTTTAGCATTGTCCTACAAACTGAATAACATGTTTGAGTCAACAATTATTTTGTTAAAACTGAATTTGGTCAGAAACAACAAATTATCAACATTGCGACACCCAACGCTATGGCCAAATCAGATCGGAGTTGATAATGCACGGCGCACAAAGCAACCCCTCCTTCAAGACCGAGCGGTCGTGCGGGTCATTGCATATCCTGGCCCCTGGCCAAGACAATGCCTCCTCCTTAGCTTTCCCAATTTTCTAACATTAGGTCTTTTTTAGTTATACCTACAGGGTGTTCCAGGAGTTATGCATTGAATATTTATGTCCCTTCATAAATGTGGGGATGAATATATTTGTTCGTCTTTGTGTGAATCTGGAGTGCTTATTAATTATATTTTCTTGAGTAAATGGAGTGACCTAATATTGATATGTGACTGAGCATTCCTGGTCGACCTTACAGGCCATTTGAATGATTTAAATTTGAAACTTCAAAAACAAGGACTTTTAGTGAATGATTTGTTCACCCATTTGAAAACGTTTCAGAACGAAATTGCTTGTGGGAGGCACATATGCTGCCAGGTAACCGTTACCACTTCACTAGGCTCTCTGCGTAAGAAAATATTGCCCATGCTCAATATGCTGAAATTTTCGACCACATTTAGCGATTTCAAAACATGGCAGTTTCAATTTAAATGCTACTACAACACAACGTAATGTACAAAATGCTCCAATACACTCGCAAAGGGAGTAGATCGAGATTCAAGAAAACTCACTTCTGAAATCCAAATTTGAAGACGTGGAATGTGCGATTTCAACAAAAAATACCTCGGAGAAGACCATTTTCCGCAGCTTAGAAACTGTGCAAAAAGGTTGATTTGTGCATTTGGCAGTACCAACTTACAAATGTGATCAGTCCTTTTCGTTGATGAAAGTTTATACGAGTTTAAATCAAAACATCGTACCAGGCTGACTGACGATGCAATGTAAATACGTTCGCGGGTCGTTTAAAAGTAGTGTTCATAATTTTTAGTTTTACAGGGTGGCTATTAATGATTGCGCTATTAATGATATTTTGATTGCGCGCAACCAGTTCAGCGAGCACGCAAAATTGCGTAACCCCAAAATTGTCAAATAGTAGATGATGGTGAACTGTAAAGTGTGGCACATGAATTGTCATTGTTTTTTAACGCTGATTCAATTAATGCCGTCCGTTTTTCGATCTGACTCAATTTTTGTGGAATAATGATCAAAATTTGTTTATTTCTCGTCCCTTTTTTTGTTTTGGGCGCTTGTTTTCAAATAGTTACGTGGATTAATTTTCGAGGCATGGTTGAAAAATGTAAAACTAGGAGATTGAAACCGCCTTCAATGATCAAGTGAAAAAATCATCCTAATCTGAGAGTTGAAAGTCGGCATAAATTATGATTGTTCAAGTGAAATAATCAAAATTTGGTCATTATTCCGCGAAAATTGAGTCGAATCTAGAAACGGATAGCATTACGTGAATCAGCGTTAAAAAACAACGAAAATTATTTGACAATTTTGGGGTTGCGCAACTTTGCGAGCTCGCTGAACCGGTTGTGCGCAATAAAAAAAATTGATTGTGGGGTCGAATTTTCATGAAATATTGGGTAGAATCCGAATTTGAAATAAAAAACTGGGGTTCCTATTTAAAATAACAAAGTTAGTGCGCGTTTCGGGCATTTGCGCGCATGCACGACGATTCAAACTGCAATTTTTGAATTCTTTGCAAAAAAATAAGAAAGGGTGGTTCGTTCATTAAGAGCCACCCGTAGATATCATACATGAAACAGTACGACAATGTTATGATGTGCAAGGTTTCCCGCATTAAGATGCATCATTCCCTGTTTAGATATCAGACATGAAATCTTTTGCTCTATAGGATTCTATCTGATACGTCGTCAATAGTTTTCGGTGCACCTAATGTTCTCACAGTTTTTCACTTATTCATGTCAAACAAAAGTATGATGGAAGTAAGAGTTTCGTATTTTCAGATTCTTCTCATTATCTCATGCTCGTTGCTGCATATCATTTCCCACTGCTACAATTTGGTGAATGGAATGCACTTCAGGGAATACAATGTTCAAACTGTATCGTCACTACTCTTGATTTTGGTCGACGTCGAACTGTTGTCCGTCGTGGTTGTATCTTGCACGTCTGCAGCGAACGAGGTTAGTTAAATTTTACATTGTATCATATC